>CP142456.1:81508421-81968421 GCA_038049695.1 Cinnamomum chago
GTACTCATTTGATGCCTAAATGTACTCATTATTCTTGTATTTTTATTTAGGATGCAATTGGAGGGCTAAATGCAAAACGAAGCTAATTGGGTGATTTTAGACATTCTCACATCGCTTCGCAAGTTGGGCATAACTCTCTCATCTGAGCTCCGGTGGAGACAATTCAAGAGACCGTGGAACAACAAAAGAAGGTGATCATATTTGATGCTGAATGAACGGAGTTGATTCGGAACCGGATTTTATTTAGATGAAAAATCAAGCAGAAGGGCATTATGGTAAATTTGAAGAAATCAGAAGTTCGTCGAAACATATCCAATATTGGGCTCATATTGTGCAGAATGAAAAATAGTGCAACTTTAATTCTTGAGTCGAGTTCAAAAGAAGCCTGAGTGAGAAGATATAGTCAAAAAAGGAGATTTTGACTAAGTTAGCATTTAAGTAAATATTTTATTCCATCTCCAAACCCATGTCACTTCCTAAACTCCCTCAAAACGCACGGCTGTTTCTTTCTATTCCCTGTTTCATCTCACGTCACTCTCCTTCTCTTTTGAGAGTTTCTCTCCTAATCAATCTCAAATTCTCAAAACCATCTTCAAAGCTTACAACCCATCAGATGGCCCCACCTTACCTTATTTCTCTCTTCTCTCTACCATGCATTCCATCTATAAATAACCACTACACGTACAAAACAGAGAGAGCTTGGACAGCAACGATCTCTCTCTCTCTCTTCTTTCTCCATTCTTTTTCCATTCTTTTTCCATTTAGATTATTTTATTTTGCAAGTTAGCATGGCCCTGCGTGGCTAATTTTTTAATTGGTTGAAGGAGACTGAAGCCTCGGAATAAATACTGTGAGATCTAACTTATTTTTATTGTTCAATTTATGCTTTGAATATGAGTGTTCTTCTATGCTTAATTTCTTATGATGATTGTTTCGTTTAATGGCTAGGATGCATACTAGTTTATTTTTCGTTGCAATCTAATGCTAAATTAGAGATCAAATCCGTAATTGTTTGATCCCTCTAATTTGTGAAGCAACTGATATTTAATAATTTACTGCGTTAGTAATTATTAGATATTAGGAAGAACACTTGACTAAATTAAATGCAACCGCTTGTGCTTGTGTTATTTGGGTTCATCGATCTCTCTGATTTTAATGCTTTTGCTAAATTAAATCTATAGCGCTTGTCTTAGGTTGTTTAGTAAATAGGGTTAATTAGAGCGCGTGTTTTCTAATTAACTAATTAAGGAGGTAGGAATTTAATTCCAACGATGAATATTCAAAGTGTTAATTGATTTATTTTTGCATCAATGATCAGTTCTGAATTTCCGATGGTGGATGTTAACTTTGACCAATGCTTGCCCATTTGATTGATTTCGTTACTTTACTGCTTTTTATTTGCTTTTATTTATTTTTGCTTTCAGTATAATCAAAACCCCCCATCTTGATCACATAGCATAAAATTTGACTAAACACTCTCCGTGGGAACGATCCTTACTCACGATACTACATATATTTTTTGGAGTAAAGGTTTTATTATATTTGGGTGCCGGCGACAGCACGACCACCCCACTTAGTCTCTCTGCCCATTCTCTCTCTCTCTCTCTCTCTCTCCCCCTCCATAAATCGAGCAACCGTCTTCCCTTTTCTCTTCTTATTTATTTCTCTCCTTTTCTCTCCCTCCTTCACTGCTGCATTCCACCTTCACAGCCCCACCCCCCTTGAACCCATCTCTTCCTCTTTATTTCTCTCTTCTCCCTCTCTTCTTCCTCTTTCCATGCAATGCGCACACTCACTCTCTCTACCCACTCTCTCTCTCTCCCTCCCTTTCTCCCCCTCCACAAACTGAGCAACTGTCTTCCTTCTTCTCTTATTCTTTATTTCTTCCTTCTTTTCTTCCTTTCTCTCCTTCTATCTCCCTCCTTCACTGTTGCATTCCACCGTCACAACCCACCCCCCTGAACCCATTTCTTTCTCTTTCTTTCTTTCTCTCTCCCTCTCTTTTTCCCCTTTCCCTGCATTGCGCACCCTTCTATTCTTTCTCTCCCTCCTTGTTCTTCTTCACTACACATAACCCACTTGCTGCCACAAAGGTAGACCTGCGCTCCACCCCTACACCCCTTCATTTTCCCTCTTCCCCCTCTCTTCCCTCCTTTCCTTGCCAATGCACCCTTTCTATTTCCTTGCCTCCCTGCATCATTCCCTCTCCCTCTCTCCACTGCTGCTCTCCCCCTCACTCCGCCCCATTCACTCTCTCTCACTTCCTCTCCTCACTCCGCCCCACTCTCTCTTTCTCTCTCATTGCCCGACTCCCTCCTCTCTCTGCCATTCTCTCTCTTTGCCCCTCCTCTCTCTCAGCCCGCATTGCACTCCACCCCTGCTCCCCTTCATCCTCGCTCTTCCCCCTCTCTTCCCTCCTTTTCTCCCTGCTAATGCACCCTCTCCATTTCCCTGCCTCCCTGCATCATTCCCTCTCTCTCTTTCCACTGCTCCTCTCCCCCTCACTCTCTCTGCCCACTCTCTTTCTCTCCCTCTCCCTGCCACTCTCTCTCTCTCACTTCCTCTCCTCGCTCCGCCCCACTCTCTCTCTGTCATTGCCCGACTCCATCCTCTCTCTGTGCCAGTCTCTCCCTCTCTCTCTCTCTTTGCGACTCCTCTCTCTTAGCCCGCATTGCACGCCACCCTTGCACCCCTTCACCTTCTCTCTTCCCCCCCTCTTCCCTATTTCTCTCCCTGCCAATGCACCCTCACCATTTCCATACCTCCCTGCATCATTCACTCACTCACTCTCTCTTTCACTGCTCCTCTCCCCCTCACTCCACCCCACTCCCTCTCTCTGCCCACTCTCTCTCTCTCTCTCCCTCTCCCTGCCACTCTCCCTTTTCCCACTCCTCCCCACTCTCTCTCATTGCCCAACTCCCTCCTCTCTCTCTGCTATTCTGTCTCTCTCTACCCCTCCTCTCTCTCAGCCCGCATTCCCTCTCCTCTCTCTTTCTCCCTGCGCACCCATCTCCTCTACCCAAGACCAACCCACAGGTATAACGTGCACCACACTTGTGCACCCACCCGCACTCCTTCACCGCACACCCACTGCACCCATCTACCTATCTAAGGCCAATCCACCTATTCAAGCCCAATCCAACACATGCATGCATAGCCCAAACACACATAGATCCCAATAATGAAAAGCTTTCAACAGAAATGATTCAGTAGAACACAGAAAGAATCAAACAGTCTACTATCATATACAGAGAAGCTTACCTATGTCAGAAAATCTGATAGAAGCTTATTCTTCCTATTGATTGAGATCTATATTATGAGAAAGAGGTTATGGTTTGAACTAAATCGCAATTGCAAGCCGCTCTGAGTCGTAGACGCTTGCATAAGGAAATTGTCGTTGATGTTTCATCGCTTTCATTCTTTTGATGAAATGGTAGAGAAAAGAGAGAAAGTAAGCAGTGATAAGTAAGAAGTCGTTGCTTTTGCTCCATCAGTTGGGATCAGTTACGAAGAGTGGGGAGTGGGGATGACGTAGAGAGTTGTTGACATGGGTCTGCATGCAGGCAGACATGTGTCACAATATTAAGGGAGACATGTATTCCCTTCATGCAGACAGACACGTGTCACAATACTGAGGGAGACTATATTCCCTTAGTATAATATAGATAGGGTTCCAATAGACCGCTAGATTCTTAATAGTAATATAAAATTCACACACACTTACACTGCGTTTGGTCACAACAACTACTGATAGCGATTGAGGTTATGTAGAAGCTGTTGTTGTTGCTGATGCTAAAGTTGGGGGGACCGAGATTATGGAATATCAACGATTTGAGGCTCTAGAAGCTGTCGCTGTCGCTGTAGCTTATTATTGTCTTGTATTTACATTTAGCCAATCGCTCTACCAATCGTTAGGAAGTTGGAAAATTTGAATTGGAAAATTCGGTTACTGAGTAGCAGACTCTCAAAATAACACAATACAAATATCGAATCTCAGAATGCGAAGCACGTTTTCCAGTTTCTGTTGGCGGATTTCAAATGAGAATTAAATACAACTCTTAGAAGTCCCACTCACCGAAAAAAGGCGACTTTATCGGCTACTTAAGGCAGCTCTCGTCGTATCAGCATCTTCCTGGTATCTCCTTTCATTTCGGCCTCATCTCCCTGCAAAAAAAAAAAACCCTAGAAATCGTACAAACCCTAGAAATCCTTTTGCAGGAGAAGAGAATTTTTCCAAGAAGATCTGAAAATGTCGGAAGCTGCAAAAACTGCTGCTACTCAGGAGGAAGATAAGAAGCCCACGGATCAGTCCGCTCATATCAATCTCAAGGTCAAGGGTCAGGTAGTGTCGTCTTTCACTCTCTCTCGATCGATCTTTCAATCTTTGTATTTCCTTTTATCTGTTTGGAATTTGGGAGGGTTTTCTGTTGGATTTGGTTTGGTTGGTAGTTTCACCATTTCATGAATTTGTTTTTGTTTGTTTGGTTGGGTTTGTAGAGATGAAAGGTTTCTAAAGTTGTGATTTTTTTTTTCTGTGAGTCTGTGGTTTATGAAGCTGTTATCTTTCTTCTTTTCTGGGTTTTTAGTTGTTGTGGTCTGTTTCTATTGTAACAACTGCTTTCATATGCTGGGCAGTTACTATAACAAGTGATTGGAATCTCTCTCTCTCTCTCTCTATATATATATATATATAAATATCAGGTTGTGAATTAGAGGCATGCAGAAATATGGGGCTGATCATAGGATTCTAGACCTTAGTTTGAGGTCCTTCAAGTTTAATCAATGTGAAGTAATGGAGGGTGGGGTAGTAGGTGTGAGTACAGAGGCACCAGAAAAGTGGGTGGTGGAAAGAAACTGAATTTACTATTTATTAGCTCTGTTTGTGTTTGGTAATTTCTTGGTTATGTATCTGGGTGCTTTTATTCAAAAGTGGGGCCAGTAGAGATGGTTTTTTTTTTTTAGTTTGAACTCAGTTTGAATTATTGGATTGTGTTTGTGGAAGAAAATTCGCACTCTTGAGAGTTTAGAAGGTGTGGTTTACTTAAAGCAAAACCATCTTTCTGGTTATCTTTGACGTTACCTATGGATACATTCACGGTGCTTTTGTGATATGTTGGAATGTTGATTGGAATGTTTATATTTGTTGTTTTGGGTGCATTCTGATGTAATGCACTAATTGCAAGCATGAAGGATGGTTTGGTGGATTTGTTGGCTGATTGTTTGTGGTTTGGAAAATTGGTAGCATATTGGTATGGAGACCGCACCAGAAATGGAATTCTGAATGATCTGGTTTGATGGGATCTATCTGTAATTAACTGTGTCATGAATTACAGTGGAGAGTGTTAAAAAAATTAATCGTAATGGATGCTAATGATTTTTTAGTTGGATGTTGTTATCGGTGCAGAAGTAGCTGCATGCTCGACATTGTTGTGGGTTGTGACAGCCAAACATAGACATGGACTGTAAATTTCATGCAGTGTCGTATTCTGTTCCTTTTCTTTTTTCCTTAATGTGATTGTTCAGATTGAGCTACACGGATAGGAAAGTGTAAGCGCCAGTTTCTTTTTTGGACGAGGTAGAATATTTTAGTTAATATATTAATAATGAAAAAGATTAAGAACGTTCACTGTTGTACCAGCCTGCCAAATTAACTTGCACTTTTATGCTAGTTGCTTTCTTTGGATGCAATTTGTTATACACCTACTGTAGTTTGGACTATTGAACATTGTGTCCTAGCTGGATAGTTGGGTTAGTCTGGTGCAGATCTAGCAGAAAAAAACAGCCCTTCCCTTGTTCTGCAGACTAAATTGAGGGAAAAACTACTTTGACAACTAAAGCTTGTAGGAACAAGAACATGAGTGATTGAAGTTTTAGATCGCAACCTATTGCTATTACCCATCTCGCTTAAAAAAAAGAAGGAAATGTCTTCTTTTTTTCTTCCCTCTTTTTAAATGCTATTTGTTACCGTAAACATATATTTGTGTTGAAGACCTTGTCCTATAATAAATGGCTATTTGTAAAGTTTGTATCATACCTCAAGTCTCATTTGATGAGTGCTGGCTTCGAAATCATTTCAGTTTTTCTAACTTGGATTATAAAAGGTGGACAAAGAATATGAGAAAAATCTATGAATATCAGTGTCTTGTTCCAAGCCGGAAATGAAAATTTCCAAGGGTCTTTGTTCCCACTAAATTCTCAAGATTTCCTTGGGAATAATGTTCAACCAGACGAGCTAAGCATTAAAGATCGTGGGTGGAGAGTGACAAGGGGGCATCAGTTCTAGGATTTAATTTCATAGGTTGCGGGTGTAGTAATTTATCATTAAAGGGTTTAGAAGGAATGGTGGAATCCTTTGATGGTCGCTTTTGAATCTTGACCAATGTTGAAATTTTTTATCATTGTGAGATCTGGTTACCTTTGAGTTTGAAACTTAAGTTGACTTGGCTCATTTAAAAGATATAAAAGGCACTACTCATTAGAACTCCAAAAACGTAAATTAAGAATATACAATGACATTCTGATGAATAATCAAATGGCAGTTTAGGATGCATGCCAAAACTCCAGATTGCTTTACTAGCTAATAAAATTCCTAAAATCTGTTACTAGCCTGATAGGATGGAATCCGAAGGCTGAACAGAAACAACAGTATGACCACTAATTGCAGCTGTGTAATCAACTTATACAGCAGCTTCACGGAGGCTGGATGGCAAGAAAAGAAATGCAAAACATGGTGGATCACACAGCAAAGTGGATAATAGGGACTGAGGCCTCATGCCAAGTATTCAGAAAGAATACACAGAAGCTTTGGAAACAATATCATTAGTGTAATTAAATCTTTAAGACTTCCCTGGCTGAGTCCCTAGCGGTGCCGAGTGAGTGCTTAGACTCCCTGCTACCTGTCGGTTGTTGTGTGCAGTGTACAGTCACGCCGAGTGTAGACTGAGGCGCTCAAATGCAGCCACCCCAGTCAGTAGGTATTTAATGTGAATTCAAAAAGTACCTTAACCTATCAATGAATTTATGTGTTTTTAATCCTCTTATTTCTATTCTTAAACAATCCTAATTAAAACACTTCAAAGTAAAAGAGAAAATTAAGTCTTAAATGATAGGTAACTATTAAAGAGCCTGATGCAGGACAGTCCCGTGGTCCCCCATGGGTCGACCTGCCAATCGGCCCAATCCATCTACCTCGACAAGCTCCTTGTGCCCGTCCCATCTATTTTCATGTTTTAGCTCATTAGGGTTTTATTTTATGCTATTTTATGGTTCATCTTGGATGTTTTAATCCTGACCATCAATGTGTTTGGATGATCCATATTAGTTTTAGTTTTTATTATTTTCCTATATAAGTGATGTAAAGTCTCTTGGCTTAGACAGCTGATGATTAATGATAATGAAAAGTTTCTCGAGTGATTTTGGGTCTTCCCAAGTTATCTCTTCTTCCTCGCCCGTGTTGGGGAGTTTGGCGTGAGGTCCATTTTCAGGTGAAAGCCCGACCTATCTCTTCCACCCTCCATCTTTACTCCCTCCATCTCTACCCGCCCCGCATCTAGTACCCCGCTCTGCATCAAAGCCTCAACAATTTAGGAAATGCCTAGAATTCTAGCCAAATGTTGGATTTTGCTTCTCTGTTTGTGCAAGGACCTCCCCCTTGGCTTTGACGTGACAATTGTCTGCAGTGGGTTTCATGAATTTTTTTTTTTTGGACACCATTCTCCTTGAGGGAAACTCAGCCTTAAATTTGTAGCCTTTTGCTTGTATTTAAAAAGTGCCAGACAATAACTTCATCTTGCTTGTGACAAAACCCAGATGCTTATTCATGCCTAGCATATCTGTGATGGAATGATAAGACAGCAGTATTGGTGCTTGATATGGCACCGATACTTCTAGTGCCCCAGTTTATTTTATCTTACTTAATAAGTCCAGTATCTTATTTAAAAATGTTAGAAAGGAATCTGATAATTTCATTAATTCGTTCTTAACTTTTTTTTTCATTAATTCAGAAGTGTTCTGAATAAAAAATAAGGCGCCATTTTGCGTCCATGTCCTAGATTTCCAAAAATGCTGAGCCGTATCCTTAATCCCATTTCCAAGTCCGTATCTGGATTTGTATTTAGACATCATGGCTTGCAACTGACTTTCCTCCGAATCTGCTACATGAAACATGAGTAGTGATAAGATCTTCTATCCAATAGTTGGATAGTGTTGTAGATGATGATAAAAGGTAGGATTGTGCTTTAGATGTGCATGACTGATTGGATTGTGTTGTAGATGTTGAGCATTTGTATCTAATTTTTGACACTTGGCACTGTGGACCATTGGGTGTTAATATCTGTGATGGAATGATAAGACAGCAGTATTGGTGCTTGATATGGCACCGATACTTCTAGTGCCCCAGTTTATTTTATCTTACTTAATAAGTCCAGTATCTTATTTAAAAATGTTAGAAAGGAATCTGATAATTTCACTAATTCATTCTTAACTTTTTTTTTCATTAATTCAGAAGTGTTCTGAATAAAAAATAAGGCGCCATTTTGCGTCCATGTCCTAGATTTCCAAAAATGCTGAGCCGTATCCTTAATCCCATTTCCAAGTCCATATCTGGATTTGTATTTAGACATCATGGCTTGCAACTGACTTTCCTCCGAATCTGCTACATGAAACATGAGTAGTGATAAGATCTTCTATCCAATAGTTGGATAGTGTTGTAGATGATGATAAAAGGTAGGATTGTGCTTTAGATGTGCATGACTGATTGGATTGTGTTGTAGATGTTGAGCATTTGTATCTAATTGTTGACACTTGGCACTGTGGAGTGTGGACCATTGGGTGTTAATATCTGTCCCAATCTAACCACTGGTTAACTTGCAAAGTATCCGACAAAATCAACTCTCATAAATTCATCTGGTCGTGCGGATTTGATCTCAATGAGCTGGTTTGCCTGTTTCACTGATTGATTCGATGAGGGCTCTTTTGTCTCTTCTGGTTTCACAATCTATTGTAGGCTGTGGATCTAGATCGCAACATGCTATAGTTTTATTGGCTTGTTCTATGATGGGATCACTTATTGGATATTCTACTGCAGAATCCGGATCCACAAATTATACCACAGTTTTTATATACCTACCTTGTAGAATCTTGTACCCTTGGTTAATCTTTTCGTCACTTCATTGAGATCTGCCACATATGGGCTTCTTTTTTGGTAGGCACAGTTTAAATATTGTTGCCGATGATACTGGGGTCGTGGACATGATGATAATGGACCACCACAAAATTCTTGATGTTACTTTCTACCAAATCTCTTTGATGACTATAGTTTTCACTTCCTTTGATTTGGTCCATTTGGGCACAAAAGGTCTGAAGTTGAAATCTACTTTATCTAAAATCTTTTACTCTTTGGTTAATTTGTTAGCCACTTCATTGAGATCTGCTGAATATGGACTTCTCTTTTGGTAGGCACAGTTTAAATATTGTTGCCGATGATATTGGAGTCATGCATATGATAATGGATTAATGGTTATCTAGGTCAACATGCCTTTGTGGACAGGGGCGGACCCATGTGTTGGGTGGATTTGTTAAAAGCCCAGAAGGGCTATGCCGTACCGTGCGCCTGATCCATACTCAAAATTGATTGCCCCACCCGTCCCTGACGATTTTGAAAACCTCAAAACCCTATTCTCATGCAGTCTCTTTCTTCCCCTCTGGCTCCGGCAGATTTTTGGCAAGCCCGCAACAAACAGGTATTCTCCTCTTTCTCCTAAATCCCTAAATCTGAAAACTCCAATCCCTAAATTCTTAAAACCCCAGACGTACTCCCCTTTTCTTAAATCTTAATGCCTAAACCCAATCCCTAAGTTCCAAAATCCCTATCGCCCCCAAGTCCAGCAATAACATTAATATTGGCAATTTGAAATCGGTCCCAATGGAAACAATTGGTATGAGGAAGAGAATGGCTTCAAGGATTGAGGTGGTGTTTGCATTCATCATCATCTTGTAGGAGAATGTGACCAAATGAAGGGTGGAACTATCATGTGATAAGTGCAATAACTCTTAAAGAGGAATTGTGATGGCCAATTGATGCGGAGCGGGGTACCAGGTGCGGGGCGGGTAGAGATGGAGAAATGGAGGGTAGAAGGGATATGTCAGGCTTGAGAGATGGAGGGTGGAAGGGATATGTAAGGCGAAAGCCTGAAAATTGGCCTCACGCCAAACTCCCCATCGTGGGTGAGGAAGAAGAGATAACTTGGGCAGCCCCAAAATCACTCAGATGAAATTTCAGCAATCATCAACTAAGCCATGAGGCTTTACATCACTTATATAGGAAAATAATAAAACTTAAAACTAATATGGACCATCCAAACACATTGATGGCTAGGATTAAAACATCCATCTAAATACAACTTAAAACATAGATGGATAAATAAAACTCTAAATAAACTACGATAGGTGGGCTAGGCCCAAAGAACTGGTCGAGACTGCTGGGGTGACCATTGGCGAGTCGACCCATGGGGACCACGGGTCTGTCCTGCACTATATTTTGCCTACAACAGATCCATTTTATTTCAAAAAATGGAAGTGACAGAATATACATTGTTATCATTTGCTTTACTTCCTAAGACCTTTGAAATGCCCTGACAAGTTTTTTTTTTTTTTTTTTTTAAATGGTTACTTTCGCTGTGACAAGTCGTTCCACAATTTACCGTAGAAGAAGTGTTGTGCATCTTATATACCAACTGCATTTGAGGTCGTAAGAAAAATAGGATTGTGCTTACCAAGTTAGTTTTTTCCCTTACCATGACATAAAATTAATCTTCCTAGGATGTGGTAAAGTAGCTCACAAGATTGGTTTTCTTCTTTCCACAATGCACTGAATTATAAAAGTTGTATTTTAGAGTTATATAAGGAAAAGTTTGATAGTTTCTTCTTCTTTTTTATTTTGAGATGAGAATTTTCAATTAATTATATGTGAACTTTGGAGTATTGATCAATGTTGAGCTTTTAAAATTGAATGTGGTTTCCTGGTTTCTAGCAATATTTTGAGTACTCACAATGATACTCGTTCTCATTACTTGTTAAAAAAAGATTTTTTTTTCCTTCTATGGACATTCAAATATTAAACTTTATATGGTATGAAGTTTCGGCATTCTGGTGATATTCTAGTCTCTTGTTTTGGGAGTAGGATTCCTTCGCGAAACAGGCCAGGGTGTGAGTACTTTATGTTAACCTAATGCATTGTCCGCCTCACTCACGAGTCACGAAAATCCTGAGTCTGCCAGTGTTTGTGGACCACCACAAAATTCACTATAATACTCTCCAGTCTCCACCAAAATCTGCTTGATAACTATAGTCTTCACCTCATCCCTTTGATTCTGTCCATTTGGGTACTAAGCATCTGAAGTTGTGGGCTAGAGCTTGTATGTTCTTTTTCAACCCACAAGAACTGCTTTTGAGATCTTAGATATCTTCTTGAGTTGGCATCGTACAAGGAATTATAGTTTTTTCCTTTTTTAAAAATTTGTTTTAAATAATCAAACTCAAGTCAAAGGGTGTTGAACTTGCTTTATTACCAGTTGATAAATCAGATAAAAAAGATTTTGAGACTTGAACAACCAGAGTACTAAGCTCAATCAATTTCTCCACTAGCCACCAATAGACAGTTTGAAGTATTCTGCATTATCCAATGTTGCTGACCAAATCTTTCACATTTGAAGAGTCCCTAATTTGATTTGTTATTGATTTATGCTTGCTTTGGGACCGCTGGCTGATTTTGTAGCCAATGAATAATTGATTTGCAGCTGTAGGATGCATTAATCCAGAACTCCAGACCCCTGTACTCGGCTAATAAAATTCCTGAAATCTGTTACCAGATATCATGGAATTGGAAGGCACAGCAGTAACAACAGAATGGCCACTAATCACAGCAGACAAAGCAACTTAAAATGCAGTGTTGAGGTGGAAAAAAAATACAATATGTAGGATCACACAGCAAAGAAGACAGTAGGGGATTAGAGGCCTCATCCCAAGTATTGAGACAAAACAAAAGAAACATTCTCGCGCAAACTTTGCAGAAAAGATCTCTAATGAAATTAATTATTCCAAACTTCCCTGGCAAAATGATTTACAGTGATATTTTATTGTGAATTCAAACAATATATATGACTCTTGCTAATCCTATCCCTAAATTTTAGAGGTTTTATCACTTCTATTATAATATTGAAGGATCCTAAATTGTAATGAACAAGGAAACTAAGTTATAAATAATAGGTAACAACTAAAGAGCCTTAACAATTAACGAATCCTACCATTTAAAAAAAAGAATATTAAATAAAATTCATAGCAAAAGAGGAAATTAAATATTAAATAATAGGTAACAATTGAAGATCCCTATTCTTAAATGATAGATAACAATCTGGGAACTTTAAGAAATCCAGCCGAATATGTGATTTTGCTTCTATTTTATGTGAAACTTCCCTTCAGCTTTGACGTATCAATGTGCCCTCATGGCTGTCATGTAGATCTTGGTTACCTCTTGCATTAGTGGTAAATAGTTTCATTTTCAGACTTAATCAATAATGTTAGAATTTATTTTATCAGTAAATTATTTGACATGTTGTTGGTAGAGGCAAAAATGAAGTTCACTAATGTGCACTATATATTTCACAGATTCTTTGAAATGAGCAGTTCCCCAGTAGCAGCACATTGTGTCAGATTCTTCTTGCATTCTTCTTGTACGAATTTGAACATTAGTGAGAAAATGATATAATATACTTAAGCTTCTTTTGAAACTTAAGTGAGTTATGTTGAAATGCCTATAACTTGATTTTTTGGAATAAATTTTGTTTATTATATTTTAGGCCTTCCTATGTACATGCAATGCTAGTGAAACCTACCCACATCTTCTATTCAAAACTTCTTTGGAAAACTTTACTGAGGAAATTACCCTTATCATTATTTTCGTTGAAATGACGTGTAATGCTCCATGTAGTAGTTTGTTATCTTGTCTATTTGGCGTCTCTCATTGGTTGTTTCCAAGAACTTGGAAAGTAACATTTCTGCATTTGCGTCAAAACTGAAAAAAAAAGCCCCATCTGCATGGGTGTCCCCAACCGTCTGTTTCCATGGATGAGGGTACCATTCTCATGTCACAATGGGTGGCCATGAGGCCACTATTTTGAGTATCACCTTACACATTTCCATCATGGGTTTCACTGTACACATTTATAGGGGTTCCTCCTGGTGTTGGTTTCCTAGGAGGGTACCATTCTCATGTTGCAACGGGTGGCCATCAGGCCACTATTTCGAGTATCACCTTACACATTTCCATCATGGGTTCCTAGGAGGGTACCATTCTCATGTCACAATGGGTGGCCATGAGGCCACTATTTTTTGAGTATCACCTTACACATTTCCATCATGGGTTCCACCATACACATTTTTTGAGGTTCCTCCTGGTTTTGCTTTCCTAGGAGGGATTAATGTAGTTATGTAAAGTTCTACTTGGAACTTTGTGGTAAACAAACATGGTCTATGCCATTTCAGAGGGGACATATATTTGCATTGTGTTATGTGACTGGAATGGCTTGAAATTGTGCATGTTTTATGTTCGTTATCATACATATGCAACTTGTTTAATTCCCCTAAATTTACATATATATATATATATATGATATATCTCATTATCTTACATATACAACTTGTTTAATTCTCGGAAATTTACACATGTAGACCTATCAGAAACCACTTATGTAAATCTTGACAGTGCCTTGATTTTCATGAACTCACAACTTTAATCACGTGGAATTGTTCAACACATTTCGACATGTCACCGCCACTAAATGTATACTATTGTTCAGCATGTGGAACATAAGGGTGTTTGAAATTGTAACCACTATTGAGTGGTTAATTTGACTCAATGGCCTGCCATATTTGTAGGCTTGGTATGTTTCCTGTTGTACAGAATAAAGCAATTGCACGAAATGAAATGCAAGCACTATCACATCGTTGATTCAAACCTCGTTTTCTACATTGTGGAATTCAATTTATTGATTTCAAACACCAATTTGGATGCGACCTTCTTTTTATGTGTTTATAGTATTTATTGCTAAGGGGATTTCTTGTAGATTTTGGGCTAGCATGCGATCTTCTTTTTGTGTGTTTTATGTATTTATTGTTAAAAGTTCTTCATAGTTTTTGGGCTTGCATGCCTCCCCAGCTTGGGCAAGTTCTCATACATTGTACCATGAGTTCTTTTTATTGTTTGCAATGCCAATCACTAAAGGTTTTTGTGGTATTGACTGATGATTGATTAACAACTTGAAACCTGAGATCTTTAGTGTGTTTTTTTTTTGGGTTAAAGCTTCTTTTTGCTTGAATTGCAGAATTCAATTTTTTATGAGATATAGTGTTTGTTGTTTTGCTGCTCCTTTTGCTTCGGGACATGCTTTAGAAATTCCACCTTGTTTTTTGGTTTTGATAGCCATTAAATTCATTTTATTGGTGTTGGCATGATTGACTGTTTGCATAGGGGTGGCAAGATCTGGCCCTTACCTGTGTATCCCATATGGGCCATTCATGGGGTCAGGTAAACCTGACTGGCAAATAAATAGGTCGGGTTATGGTCGACCCACGCAACTTGTCTAACTTCTTTCCTCTCTTTTATCCTAATTTGTGACTAGAGAAGATTTTGATGTGCCGCTGCTGCTGATGGTGATGATTAGCATGTGGATGCCTCTAGGATTTGGTTAGAATGTTGGAAGATTTGATATATAGGGGTTTTGACATGTGAGAATGCATATGCAACCTGATGTGCTCATTTTGCTCGATTGATGCAGTAATCGGTTTCTTTGATCTTACAACTGTTTCATTATTAGAGGATTTGGTGTCATTATAATGCAACTGAAATATATTTACCTATTGACACATAGGTTACAACTTAAAATGATCTTGGTACTACCTTTTAAATGTTTTGCTTTGTTTCATGAGAACTCCACAATTTTATTTGAAAGTGGAATTGGCCTGTGGATGAATGAATTCATGTTTATCTCCATGAATGAATTATGTAGTAAGCCATGTGTTGGCATTCTATTTGGCATATTGATTTAGTGAGTTTTATTATCTTGATCACAGGATGGAAATGAGGTGTTCTTCAGGATCAAGCGGAGCACTCAGCTTAGGAAGCTCATGAATGCCTACTGTGACCGACAATCAGTTGACTTGAATTCCATTGCGTTCTTATTTGATGGCCGCCGTCTGCGTGGAGACCAGACACCTGATGAAGTAAACACGGTTTCCCCCTTGTTATCTTATCTACCCAGTTTCATGATGTTGCTTTTCTAACTATTAAAAACAAAATGATGATGGTTTTCTAATTGTTTCTTTTATTTACCACATGGAATTAATTGCAGCTTGAAATGGAGGATGGGGATGAAATTGATGCCATGCTGCATCAGACCGGGGGTTCCTATGGAGTAGTCTAGTGCAAACCCGCACAAAACTGTAGAAAAGGGTTACAAACACGGTTTCCCCCTTGTTATCTTATCTACCCAGTTTCATGATGTTGCTTTTCTAACTATTAAAAACAAAATGATGATGGTTTTCTAATTGTTTCTTTTATTTACCACATGGAATTAATTGCAGCTTGAAATGGAGGATGGGGATGAAATTGATGCCATGCTGCATCAGACCGGGGGTTCCTATGGAGTAGTCTAGTGCAAACCCGCACAAAACTGTAGAAAAGGGTTACAAACCTTGCCTTTTATTCTAGTACTTAGTATGTGTGCTCTCTCATCTTCTCTAAAACTAGCATTAAGCTTTTTCCTGTATAAATGATTCTGTATGGATATTAAACTTGACATCCAAAGTTCGGGCTGATTTCTCTCTTTTATTTCTATATGAATGTGAGTTGGGTCTTCCAGTTTGACTGAAAACTTTTTCCGGTTGAGAACACAAATGTTGGGGTCGTTTGGGATACCTAGTAAACTGAGCACAGAGGAGCTCATAAATGAAGTTTGATACTATACTATATACTCTCTCTCTCTCTCTCTCTCTCTCTCTCTCAATTATTCTACAGGTACATACTCCCATTTGAGTAGGATGGATCTAGGATGCAAAATCCGGTCTAACTCTCTCTCAATTATTCTACAGGTACATGCTCCCATTTGAGTAGGGTGGATCTAGGATGCAAAATCCGGTCTAATGATTGTTGTCTGTTCTCTCTTGTGTGGATTGTATCATGACTTATTTGTGATAGGGAAGTCTCTCTCTCTCTCTCTCTCTCTCTCTCTCTCTCTCTCTCATCTATTCCAAAGTACCTTAATGGCTTAATCGGGGAAGTGTCTCTCTCTCTCTCTCTCTCTCTCACATCTATTCCAAAGGGCCAAGACACCCATACCTCACAGTTCGTCATCTTTGAATAACAACTCAGGCCTTGAATTTGCACAGTTGGGTCCATGTTCTAATGGTCCACAATCGGGGAAAAATGTCATTCTCTTGGACAAATATAACTGTTTAGTCGATGACCTGCAATTGAACAATTTTTTGTTTTTGTTTTTGAAGTGCAGAATTTAAGCATTTTTAGACACAGCCTTACCCCTTCCTTTCGAATAGTCCAACTTAAATAAAAACGAACGAAAATCGAATTAATTAACAAAAAACATTAAATGCAGGATTTCTAATAGGTCCAAATCGAGTTTCTATAATCACATGCACAATATGCAAAATCCCAAAACCTTCCACGGCATTGCTTCTACATGTCATAATTTATTTTCTTAATAAGCAGGAATTCATTGAGAAAACTAATATAGTATCTAAACAGAAGAAAAGAAAAAACAGATTCATTAAGCAAGAGTCCTAAGTGCCCAGAGTGCGGGTCAGGAGCCGGAGCGGCGAAATGCTAAGTTTTAAAATAATTATATATCCGGATTGCCTCCGGAGCGCTTATAGAATATAGTGTTTGTGGGTTTATAAACAATTAACTAATGAGTACAAATATATTTTATCCATATATTTAAGTATTAAAAATAGAGAAAAAAACTAAGTTTGCAATTTGATCACATAAAATAGACAATAATTAATAAGTCAAAAGAATTTTATTCATTTTAAAGATAAATATGTAACTTACAGAAAAAAGAAAATGCACAAAAAATCAAAATTCTGCACGGCTCGTTCCATATTCGGTTGAACCACGCTTCGAAGATGGAAACGCTCTGAAAACGCCGATCCGCATTTTTGGAGTGGGATCGAAAAGGCTGAGAGAGGGTTATGGACACTAAGAGCAAGACAACTGACTACGTTGACAAAAGTATAAGAAAAAAAAATAATTTTATATATATATATATATATATATATATATATATATATATATATATATTGCAGCAAAACAACCCTATACAATTAACTTCGACAGGAGCATCACAAATAAAACCAAGGTCTTGTATATCCACTTCCAGCACAACAGAACTCGGCGAAAGTTCATTGGGATTGTCGAGCACTTGTTCTGAAAATTATAAGTCTCTGGCCATCAGTTTGGCGGTCAGAGTTTATATGTTATGGATGGCAGTTCATGATCAAGGGGTCACTTGTAGACCAGGGTGAGATAGATGACATGAGGGGCCTCAAAATAAATGACCACTACATGAATTATGTTTGCATGACTCTCATTTATTTTGGTTCCACCTTGGTTCGGATCTGGACCCGACACATTACATCAATTTTCGAGAATCTTTCCTTAAAATTAGATCTTTTTCCCCACACCATTCTCTAATCTAGACCCGGACACGTATCCGTACCCAAACCCACCTCATATATGGCTCTGGTTCTGGTCCGGTTTCACCTTCTCCTTATTGGTTTCGGGTTCTGAGCAAAGAAACCGGTTCCGATACGGTTCCGGCTCCACCTTCTCCTTAACGGTTCTAGGTCCGGGTCCACTTAGGACCCGAACTGGAACCGACCCGCTTACATCCCTAGGCGCGATGACAGAGACCAGATCAAGAAACAAAGACACAAGTTTAATGGAGAAATATTGTAAATAAATATAAATACCAAACAACCAGTAGGTAATTAATTGCTCAATCATCATAACATATGAGAAGTTCTTAATTTTCAAGTTCACCCATAAACGGAATAGATATAGCTCATATATGCATAAGTAATGTGCTGGTCATAACACAAACACGGAGTTTGTTTGTGTTCCCATTACAAGAAATGTAATTAAATTAGGACATGAATGTCAACTGTTATGAAATCTATAAAGAAATATAATGAGAGAAGCGGTCAGGGAATGAGATAGTGAAGGGTGTGTGGTTTGCAATTTCAGCAAGTGCATTATGCAGAATGTAGAGAAGTATTTGGAAGAGTGTCAAGAGGAACTTGGAGAGGCATTTGAGAGGGTCAATATTATTTGAACATGGTCAAGACCGAATTGAGATCTTCTCAGAGTGGATTAGAGCCAAATCTCTCTCTCACATTTCAAGGATCCAATCTCAAAATCCAAGATGATATTGTAGGACTTATCATGATTTTACCCGACCCTTGTGATCACATTCACTCACGGTAACTATTATTATATATTATAGATGTAGGATTCGATTTCGAAATTGGAGTCCGATTTGCTAATCGATTGCAAAATTGGACTCTAATACCAAATCAATTTGAGAAATTGGATCTCAAATCAATTTCAAGCGATAAGCTTTATCAATCAATTCAGAGTCCATTTTTATTAAGCCTCTTTATGTGAATTCAAATTTTAATATATATCTATTATAGATAGGTGATTAAAGAGTTTAGATGAAAAAATCTACCTTGCTCAATAACTCTATCCAATCAAGTTAAAATGAGTTTTCTTTAGGTGGGTTTAGAATTTTAATATGTCTATTATGGTTAGAAAATCCTTAATGTCTGTGATTTTTAAAAGTGGATCATCGATAGTGATTTATACATATGAACTCCACATACAATCAATTTTTTTAAAGTGGGCCTAATATTCTAATTTCTAAAGACGGGGGCCACATGCAATTTTGCAAATGTTAATTTACATAAGACTTGAAGTTTCATGCTCATTTATATAAAAAGTAATATTTACTTTGTATAAATGTCGGACTGAGCCGTGCATCGAACCGTAATAAATAGCATATTTGTTTGTTTTATATTTATTTTCTCATTAATTAATATCTCATAAAATAACCACAAATTAGACGTATTTTTATTTCTGGGCCCGGGCTTAGTGTGGGCATGCTTTGCTAGTATAGATTAATTATTAACTATTTACATTTATTTTTTTATTCATGGATGCTTATTCATTAGTGTGGACCCGACCCTCTTCCATGGACCCAACCCTTACAAAAAGAAAGAAAGACGGGAAAAATAAAGAAAAGGGAGGAATATTTTGCAAAACTTGAAAATTCTGCTTATCCACTGAAATGAGCAGCGGAAAACCAATCATTTGTAAGTTTTTCGCCCATGTACCCTGCGGAAAACCTGTAAATTCGGTGTTACCACTTAGGGGGGTCTTCCTTCCTTTATTCTTCCTTCTGCTTCTTTAAGTCAACGGTTGAGGGTCGGGTCTAATGATAATGCATGCTTTAAAAGCAGATACAATAACACGAAAGCAACAACCAATTAACAGTTGATCCAAATAATTAGTTAGTCAGATGTGATAGTAAGGGTGGGGTCTAGGGGTGTAACGATTCGGTTAACCGGTTAATTTGGGAAAACCGTTAACCGAACTGTAACCGCGGTTTTCTGTCTTTAAAAACCGTAACCGCGGTTAACTGTATTAAACGGTTCGGATAATAACCGTGGAATGCCTTCCTCACATAGGGGGATAAATGTGAATGATTGAAGGTAAAATGAGACATAAGGAGCAATTAAATAAGATAAGAAATATTTCATTCAACTTCCTTATTTTTTCTTTTATTTGTAAACGATACGGTTAACCGAACCGTATAGTTCGGTTAATAACCGTGAATTATTACGGAAAACCGTAACTAAACCGAACCGTGCGGTTTTTTAATTTCATTAACCGTAACCGTAACCGAACCGAGAAATACGGTTATTAACCACGATTCGGTTCGGTTAAATGGTTTTCCGGTTTTTTTTTTACACCCCTAGTGGGGTCCACTCGTTTAACCCAAACTTGTAGCAGGCTTGGGCCGGCACTAACAAAAAAGATGTAGTAGTTAATAAGTTTGCAAAAAAAAAGAAAAAGGAGTAGAGTAAAAAGGTAATCGTTTTATATTTTATTGAGTACTGCTTGAAGCATATAAAAATTAAAGTATGAAATTAGAAAGCTATATGAAGTACTAAGTAATTTAGTTAAAATAAATGACATTGATTATCTATTAAGCACAAAGGGTCTTTAATCAAATGTACTATATATTAGGAGAAATCACAATTGCAAAAATAAATCCGATTAGTTGTAAATCTTATAAAACATAGTCATTGCACAACATATAATTCAAATGCAGACCTTAGGACCCAATGAATGTACAATCCTCCTCCTGTTAAGATACATCACTTACTTTGGCTTCTTTCTCGGCCTGTTTCTCAGTCTCACCAGTTTCACTATCAATTTCTTTACCATCTTTTTTTTACTTTTGACTCTTTCTCTATTTAGAAAAAAATAAAAGAAAACTCATTACAAAATCCTAATCGGCAAACCTCACAAGATCCGGACTGTAGTTCAAAATACAAAAGTTGCTTTATATAGCCTACAAGATGCTTGACTTTTAAGGCACAGCGAACTCCCATAGTGGGACAAAAAGAATAATTAGATCAAGATGTTTTCAAAATAGATTCCCTCCCACTGTATAGGTTATCCATCTATAAATTTTACTTCAATACGAGAAAGTCCTGCGGTAAGATTACCCATTTGTGAGAAAAATGTGATTAATGAATAAGCATAAGATCATGTGGATTATGTTTTTAATCAAATAGTCAATGCCATGGTGGGGCGAAGTCCTATTAGGGAAAAATCTGAGGTTTTTGGACAACCATTCATTTTGATAAATATTAATGATGAAAAATAGATAATAACTTATTTATTTCCTTTAGATTTGCCTCTCTTAAGATATTTCTACAAATATTTGAATTTGAATTCTATATTTTTCATTTTTGGGCCTGGCTAGTTTTGTGTTAAAGGTAATGGAAATGTTTGTTTGGGCACTCCTGCAGCTTTACTGCTGCCTTTCGCGGCGATAAAGCCGCATTTACAACTTTTCCTCATCTCTAAGCAGAGGAAAAGTTGCAAAAAGTGTGTAGCGCACTCATGCATGGTTGTCACATTTTCAACTTTTCCTCCTCACTAAAAGTGGAGGAAATCTTGTGTTATTGTGGTGAAACTGCCAACTGATTTTTTTTTTTCCATTTTTTTACATCTTGATGAGGTCACGGGTCGGGGCTTATGTTCGCACAATGATCCATGGCCATTTGTAATTAACCTTTAAATGCAATAATATTATATCACAACAAATACAACCAAGGTGTCATTCCATGATCGAACGGTCCAAAATAGTAAACGATTTTTCGTCTAGCTAAGGCCCTTCATGGATAACTAATGAGGTTAAGAAAGTATGCCATGTCCAATCCAGGGGCGGACCCATGAATTCTTCCTTGGAGGGGCCACTGTAGGAATTTTGTTTTTCTTGGGAGGGCTAAGTAGAAAAAATGCATAATTTTTTTTTGTGTGTGTGTGTGTGGGCTAAGTAGAAAAAATGCATATTTGTCAAGGGACCGATCCCAGAAACACATACGAAATAGATTTTTGACCGTAGAATCTATCATGAGTGGACCCCACACTTCTAGAATCTTTCCACTCACCAAACACTAAGTTCTATTATGTATTTCTTTGTAAATTGTTAATATTGTATTTTAGGAAAATCATGGTCATGCACATGCATCATGTGGGACCCGACCCAGAACAACCAAGAACCAAAGTAGGAAAGGACCAAAACAAAACAAAAAAATAAAAATAAAAATGCAGGTTTTGCAAGACCTACGGAAATCCGGCATTCCTCTACCTGGGACAGTGGAAAACCCGCATTTTTGTTTTTCCGGGAACCTTGCACTAAGGCCTTCTCTTACGTTTGGATGTTTATAGAATGATATATTAACATATTTAAATATTACAAAAATAAAATAGTATAGAATATAATAATGTAATATTATAATATTATAATATTTTTACCGTTTGGTAATTTCTAAAGAATACTACAGATTTTAAATTGAGCTGTTTGGAATGTACTATAATTAAAGTAAATTATATTATTAGAATATATTTTTATTAAATATTTTAATTTATATGTAATTTATCACGTCTGGATAAAAAAAGTAGTGTTGTAAAGTAAAGTTCATTTGTCATGTTTTTACTATAAATTACTTTTCTTTTATACTTTACCCTACCTTTACCGTGCTGTGACATTTACTTTTACTTTACTTTACCGTATATGTAAACATAAACATCATGATGGATTGGTGAACTAAAGTCTTTACTTTACTCCATCACTTTGTGATCGTCATTTTGAAAGTTTTTTTATCTTATAGGAAGTTTTCTACAATGGGGAGTTGTAGGAGAAAATATTAAGCTTTTTGAAAGAGAATGATCTTTTCTTCAAGTTTTTCTTGGATTACCAAACGCACGAGATTTTTTTCTTTAAAAAATGAAAGATTATATTCTATAAAATATTATTTTCTTATCGTTTTTTGTGCATCCAAACAGTAGTCTACTAACTTTGTTGTGGACTTCTATATTTTTTTTTCTTTCTTTTGAGCTTTTTGGGAACCTTATTTCCACTTTTGATATAATGGCGACTTTGTTTGAAAAAAAAAAAGGTTATATCTTTTTACATTTCTCATATTATCAATAGCATTCTATGTGTGTGAACCAAAGTTTAGACCCAATAAGAAATTGAATTTGGAAGCAATATCGGCCCAACAACCTGGAATTGGTGTTTCTACAACCTGCTATTGGTGAGAGATTAAAATCCCCCATTTCAATAAAATTAAAAGAAAAATTTTCTTTTGGCAAATTCCCTTGCTATCTCAAGCCGATAGAAACACCATGATTAAGTCGGTAGCTTCTACCATTTCTGTGTACAACATGTCAATCCTTCGCCTCCCTATCGAAACCACATACTCAATTAATAAAATGTTTAGAGCCTATTGGTAGAGTGAGACTAAAGGAAAAAGGAAATATCATACTATCAAATGGGCTGAAATATGCAAACCTATTTCAAAGGGGGGCTTGGGAGTGAGAGACACCAAAAATAATAATCTAGCCCTATTAGCCAAAGCAGGTTGGAGATTCTGAGTAATGTAATGAGAATCTCCTTTGCTTCAAAATCCTTACGAGCAAATATCGTCCCTGAAATAATCTTTGGGATGACAAATTCAGAAAAGGGAATTTTTTTGTTATGGAAGGGATTTATTGAGGGGGTTGAGTTCATTAATGATAAGGTTGGATGGATAATTGGCAATAGAGAGAGTATTAATGAGTGGAGGTGCAATTGGGTCCTTTGCAAAAAAAAAAAAATGGTATGAGGAAGCCTTTCTCATCTATCATCAACCCGGACCACAAAGTTAAAGACTTTGGAATGTGGAAAATTAATGGGACACTAATATTCTCAAAGACGTACGGTTTGATAATCCTCCCAATGTTGTAGACATTAGTAAGATTTATATCCCTAAATTCTCTGGAAATGATATAGAAGTTTGGCCTTTCTCGAGAAATGGCCAGCTTACTACCAAATCATGTTATAGAGTTATTTGTGGTATTAATATAGCTAACCTTGTTCCACGTATTGGTTGGAAGGCTTTTTCGAAACTTCCCCTCTCTCAAAGGTTTCTAATGTTTGGCCGGAAATCCCTCCAAAATGCGACCCAGGAAAGAACCATTATTAAAGATAAAATTAACTCTATGACCGATATATGTCCTATTTGCAAAAAAATAAAAATAATTGATGATTCAGTTGGACATGCTCTTATGTTATGTGACTATGTTAGAGGGTGTTGGTTCGGCCGACGGTGGGTCTTATACCTGGCTCCTTTCGCTTGAAAGAAGTTACTGAATGGTGGAAGGATACTTCATCTGTCTCCTCCCCTTGGAGATGCTCACTAAAAAATGGGGGTTCTTTCGTATGGTGGACCATTTGGAAAGCCATGAATGACTTTATTCATAGAGGTGGTGCTCTAGACCCCTAAAAAATTGTTGGTCTAGTCAACAAGATGATTGAAAAATCCAATTTCTCTCTATGGTGACTTTCGATTAACTAAGGAGGAAATGCATGTTATGGCACCTAGTATGATTTCATACGTAGAAGATCTTATGATCTTCACGGATACTGCTTTTCAGGTTAAAGAAATGTTAGCTTAATTTGGTTTTGTTATGATTTTAAATGGGGTTGTTGTGGATGCAAGTGCGATCACCTCTTCAAAAGAGGTAGAGGCAAGGCCTGTCTTAGCCGCATTGGATAAGGTTTAGGTTAACAAAAAACTAGTGGGTGAATTCATCTAATCGGACCCACATGAGAGTGGTTAGATGTGATTAATCCTCACTTCCTTGAGACCAAAGGTTCTAACCCATCACTTCGGGGCCAACAATTTGTAACTCACCAGATAATTCCACCCCATTAAATCCTACCCATACGATGGGATCTAATCTACAATGAACCTACAAATCTAGCCCATCCACCCATTTACAGCTTTGAATTGAACCGACTAGATCGAAGAATTCCCTAACAGTAGATTTAAATAAAGAGTTCATTCTAGACGTTGTTAAAAGTTGAGATCAAAGGTGAATTCTAAAATGAGCATCAAATAACTTTTCCTTTTTTAAGAAAAGAAATCGAAAGAAGATGGGAAATTATTACCCAGCTATCGTTTTAGTATTTTTATTTCTATGTTTTTTAATGCGAACAAACCCGGAAAAGGGTGTCTTCTTCACTCCTATAAGGTTCAAATCTCTCCTCCCACAGTTTGCAAAAGTTATTAATAAGGAGAATTTTATGTTACTTCCTGAAAGTAGATCCAAGCATAAGATTGTGTAATTTTCATTTTAATCAAGTTCAGATCTCCTACTGAAACTCTATTATGGGGCTCACATGATGACAATTCGGTCCGTTCAACGTGAATCTCATCCTCTTGAAATTCATTTCAACAAGAAATCGTCCCACCATCAGATAGTGCATATTCTTGATAACAAGATTAAGGAATTCTCATCAACAATACATAAAATTGTGCTAATCAAGTTATTAGTCACCTGCATCTAGCGGTGGGACAATCTCCTCTAAAAGTGAAATTTGAGGATATATCACAAGAGCGATGAAGTTCAAGATGAATGGTCCGAATCACCATCCTATGGGCCCCATGGTGGAGGGGGGCATGTAATACACCAGAAGCAAATTCATAATTTCTGAAAAAAATCAAACCGTCAATCTTATGTTGCGACTGACCCACTTCTATTGAAGTAAAATTCGAAAAAAAATACGTCTTATTGTGGAAAAGAGGTTGAAATTTGTTTTCAGTGGGCCCCACTCATTCAGCACAAGTGGTTTTTTTTTTTTTGGGTTTTGGCTATAGGTTCCTCATCATTTGCTTTTATAGCCTAAGGTCCACAATATTTTATCGTACCGGCAGTAGTCCTCTCATGAAAATGACACATTGAAAAAGACAAAAAGGCCCCTATACACTTTAGCAAAAAAGCTTCGCTTAAAACTGCTTGAAACCATTTCAGAAAAGAAAAAATAAGATTCATCTGAATCGAGGAAGCAAAAACCGAAGCCGAATGAAACTGCGAAACCTAGAAGCAAACTCAACTGATCGAAGACCTCCATCATCTGAATTGTTTTCACTTAGTTAGAAAAAGTACTTCTTCCATTCCTAAAAAGAAGATGTACAAGATCATTTCTTATGAAAAAAACTAAGAACCTAATTTGATTTCGTTCTTCTCTAATTTTATCTATTCTTTATTCTCAACTCTATGTAGACAATGGTTAGAACAAACCTCAATTCAAGAGAAAAAGCAAGCAAAAGTCAGATAAATTTGTTCGAAACTTAGATAAATTTGTTTGAAACTCAGAAAAGTCGTTCAAAACTCAGATAAATTTATTTGAGTTTTGTCAGAAGTTCAGGTAAATTTGCCGAAAACTCAGATAAATTTATTTAAGTTTTGACAAATTTATCTGAGTTTTGCCAGAAGTTCAAGTAAGTTTGCCGAAAACTCAGATAAATTTATCTGAGTTTTGGCAAATTTATCTGAGTTTTCTTCCAGTTTTTCAGAGTTTCTGTAAAATTTATCTGAGCTCGGTGACACCAAAACTCAAAATATGGAAAATCAGATTATAATAAAAATCGGAATCCAAAACAAGAACACTTGATGACCATGATACAATATAGAAAAGAGAGAGAGAGAGAGAGAGAGAGAGAGAGAGAGAGAGAGAGAGAGAAAACAAACAAAAGAGCAAACTGATCTATTTCAAATCAGTTATAGAGAGAGATTTGAAAGAGACTTCAGATGAATGAGTAAGAGAAAGTAAAACCGTTTCTATCTTTGAAGAAATAAAGAGAGAAAATCAAAAGTCATGGTGACAACAGAAGATGCTCTGCAACGGTACTCCATAACCATGGAAGTGAACTGAAAATGGAAAATGAGAGAGAAGAAGACGAAAGGAGTGAGAATAAGAGAGAACTTGGCCTAAGAATAAGGGTTAAAATGGGCAAATTAATCATGAAAATATATGATGTGGTGAATTAGGGACTTCTCATAAAAATATGTCCAGCCGTCTGGACTAGATGCCTTATAAGACCGTGCTTGTTGGCTAATTTAATTTAATTTTTTTTACTTAAAAATTCAAAGCCTCCTGGATCCAAACTCGTGCGAGCAAAGCACTATAATGGTGGGGCCCACCCAAAATGCACCACAGCATACACGGCCTCTCACGCATAAAGAATCTCGTTTGCTCGGAACCTGCGAGACATGAATTTTTACGAAGAAGAAGAAGAAGGAGAAGATCGGCTTTCCCTATCTTCGACGATAGACGAAAAACCCTAGCTTTCAGTCCTCTCGATTCAGGTACTTCCTCTGCAAATCTTCCCTTCAGAATCCTAGATTTCGTTGATTTCTTCCCTTTTCATCACTAGATCTGCAACATCGATCCAATTCCCATGGCGATCCGTCCAAATCTAGGGTTTTCCCTCTTCTTCCTCGCAATTTCCCCCTTTTTTCTCGCACCTTGCGATTCGGAATCTACCGCCCCAGACTGCTCCAAGAACAGTTCTTGGAGCGATTTCGAATCCGATTTCGTCATGCTCCAGCACCAATTGCGAGGGGTGCTGAAGGTGATCGATGGGTGCTCTTTTAGGGTCAGCGAATTCGATATGATTGAGGGTTCTGATGTGAGGTGGTGGGGAGCGGTTGGCGATAATTTTGGGAATCTAACCCAGGGTTTTGAGATCTCTGATCAGATGCTGAATCGGACCTATAAGAATGACAGCTTCGTCGTTCGGCTGAAAAACCATACTTGGGATCAGATCGGAGTCGTCGCGGTCTGGGATAAGCCGACCTCGTCGGATTTCGGGCATGTGGTGCTCCGGGGGAGCCCGGTCAATGGTTCGGATTCGAATTCTACGAATTCCTCCCCACCGGGGCCGAAGCCCGCGATTGGAGAGAAGAAGGAGATTTGGAAACAACCCACTATGTTTGATAACTGTAGGAGTCTGTCGCCCGATTTTCGACTCCGGTGGACGCTCAATTTGGATGCGAATTCGATCGACATTGGCCTTGAGGCTGCCGTTGAATCACAGTATTATATGGCATTTGGGTGGGCCACACCAGGGGCATCGGCCCTCATGCTCCATGCTGATGTTGCGGTGACAGGGTTTACAGAGGAGGGTGTGCCATTTGCTGATGACTATTTTATTACCAAGTACAGTGAGTGCTTGATGAGTAAGGATGGAATGCAGGGAGTCTGCCCTGACGCCATCTACGAAGGGTCTGATCCAGTCGGGTTGGTGAACGACACGAGGTTGGTTTATGGTCACAGGCGGGATGGTGTGGCATTCATTCATTACCAGCGACAGCTTATGTCTGCTGATTTGAAATATGATGTATCTGTGAACGCAACTGCTAACATGACTGTAATTTGGGCTTTGGGGTTGATCCGGCCTCCTGATTCACTCCGCCCGGATTATTACCTCCCGCAGAACCATGGCAGGCCTCGGCTTGTGACTTTCGGTAATCTGGTTTTGAATGTTTCGGAGAGGGTGAATGATTGTTTGGGGCCATTGGAAGCGAAAGACAAGGAAGACCAAGATCTGATTTTTGCTGATGGGAAGTCTCCCTTGGTTGTTGTAACAGGACCTGCATTGCATTATCCGAATCCACCGAATCCATCGAAAGTTCTTTACATTAACAAGAAGGAAGCTCCATTGTTGAGAGTGGAGAGAGGCGTGCCGGTGAAGTTCTTGATTCAAGCTGGCCATGATGTCGCTCTTTACATTACGTCCAATCCAATTGGTGGGAATGCAACCTTGAGAAACATGACAGAGACCATCTATGCTGGCGGTCCAGAAGCTGAAGGAGTTCCTGCCAGTCCGATGGACTTGGTTTGGTTGCCTGACCGAAACACTCCAGATCAAGTTTATTATCAATCTCTGTATGAGCAGAAAATGGGTTGGAAAATTCAAGTGGTTGATGGAGGTCTTTCAGATATGTACAATAATAGTGTTGTGCTTGATGATCAGCAAGTTAAGTTGTTCTGGACATTGTCGGAAAATTTGATGTCAATATCAATTGCAGCCCGAGGTGAGAAGAAAAGCAATTACCTTGCTATTGGGTTCGGTTCTGGAATGGTGAACAGCTATGCCTATGTAGGTTGGGTCGACGATAGTGGTAAGGGTCATGTGAACACATATTGGATAGATGGAAGGGATGCAATAAATGTGCATCCAACGACTGAGAATCTGACAGATGTGAGATGCAGATTAGAGAATGGTGTCATAACTTTTGAGTTTACCCGTCCATTGGATCCTTCATGTACTGAAAGAAAGGAATGTAACAATATTATCGACCCGACAACTCCTCTTAAAGTTGTTTGGGCCATGGGGGCTCGGTGGTCAGAGGGCCAGTTGAGTGAAAGAAATATGCATTCTGTTACCAGCATTAAGCCTGTTCGTGTGCTGCTCATGCGTGGATCAGCAGAGGCAGAACAAGATCTGCGCCCAGTTCTGGCTGTTCATGGCTTTATGATGTTTGTGGCCTGGGGTATATTACTTCCAGGTGGAATACTGGCAGCTAGGTACTTAAAACATGTGAAAGGTGATGGGTGGTACAAGATTCATGTGTACTTGCAATATTCGGGTATATTGATTATCCTGCTTGGTGTTCTTTTTGCTGCTGCTGAGCTTCGGGGCTTTTTTATCAACTCTGCACATGTGAAGTTTGGCATAACAGCTATAGTTCTGGCATGTATGCAGCCAGTGAATGCTTATCTACGGCCTAAAAAACCCGCTAATGCCGAAGAGATTTCTTCAAAGAGGCTTCTTTGGGAGTACTTGCATGTTATTGTAGGTAGATGTGCTATTGTGGCTGGAATGGCAGCACTTGTAAGTGGGATGAGACATTTAGGAGAGAGATATGGGGATGAAGATGTCCAGGGACTTAATTGGGCCTTAATATTATGGTTTTTGGTTATCGCATTAATAGTGCTGTACTTGGAATACTGGGAAACAAAGCGAAAAAGAAGGGATACAAGTTTGGGTAATGGAAACTGGGTTTTAGGGAACATTGATGAAGACGACTCCGTTGATCTTCTGCGCCCAAATAGAACATTTGGAGAGCGCGAGTCGCATTCATCTGGAAGAATGGAGGTCCAGCTTGAACCCCTGAATAGGTAAATTAGTTTGTTTTCAATGTTTGATTGTTACAAACTTTCAACATGCTTCTACTTCAGAGAGGAAATCCTTGACCTATGGGAATTTTCAATCGCGTTGGTCCACTTGAAAGGATTCTTGTTATACGGCGATTGGTTTAACCATGCAATCTGCAGTGTTGGGTCGCAATTCTTTTACCTCCCGACAGGTTTCGTTGTGATAGGTGATTTCCTATGGCATGCAATTTCTATACACGATACATTTTTGGTATAGGGAGGAAGGTTATATGGAAGTGTGTTTGAGGTTCAGACGGCCATTCGTACTGCAGTTTGGCTTAACTCTTTTTTTCTGGTAGACATATTATCTTATGTTGTGCAGAAGAAGTGTTATTTTAAGTTCATAGATTTTCTGGGACCAAACTATTTTAGACATGTTATGCCACGTGGTGGATTGACTTTTTGAAGGGAGACAACGAATCTTCTCTTTTCAGAGAAAATGATTGTATTGTTAAAGTTACAATTTTCAAAGTATGGAACTGCTTCACTCTCCAATTATATTGTTTTAGAGCACCGGTATGGAGGCTTTTACCCTGTTTGTATATTGCCTTGTTACTGTACTTTCTTGATAGCCATTTACTGCATGAGATTATCTTTAGCTTATTTCATCAATGGTCTTGTTCTTGTATGTTGAAGTACTGTCCCTGTCTGATTTTCAATGCTGCCTGCACTCCATAAAATTGGGTTTCTACGCTGAAATAGCAATTTAGCCATTATCTGATCCATGTAAAGGATTCTCCATTGGATGCCAGTTGTGTTATAAGTTCATGCTTGCACAAGGGTTCCACCAGTAAGTATACTTGTTCGTACCAATTAAAAAAAGAGAAAAAACCAGAATGCATTAACCTTTTGATCAAGTTTAAGAAATAACCTTTTGAACTTGTGAAAGTTTGTGCACTAAATGCAATATAAGTTTATGTTCGACAGAAATATTTGTTTACCTGTGTAACAAAAGAGCAATGGTCATATAGCGATACCAGGATTGTCCTGACTGCCGGTTTGACTGGTGTGGCCTGTGAGGCCCACCTTGATCCAACCCATTCAAATCACAGCCTGCCTTGTGGAGGCAATGGCCCAAGTTTCACTCTCCAGAGGTTTACACCATTGGATTTATCATGTTTTAGAAAGAAACCTTTATATTTTTAACATGATCCATCTGATGATGTAATTTACTTCATTGTGGATGCCACATAAATCTAAAGAATAGTAAACTTGTACCAACATAACAATTTCTTGCTAGTAGAGTGACAAACGGGAAGGGAAGTTATGGAGATTTGTAACACCGTATGACACATGTTGATATTGATTGGGCTGAAGTGATTTTCGCTTACTGAATCCATCCATAAACTTAGATCTGGTAACCTTTGTAACTATTCTCGTGAGTTGATCTCCTGCAACAAGTGGTTAATATGTATTATGTAGGTAAGAGACTCAACTCAATAATAATAATATGAGAAAGAGCAGTTCTTCCTCAGTAGCAAAGTGGTAGAGAATATGGGGCTTTTGACATCTAATTTGGCTTGTACTGATTATTTCCAAAGACAACTTACTATTGATACCAAAAGAAAGCAAATCTTTATGGTTGTAGATAAAAGAAATCTGATGGTAACATAGAAAAAGAAACATTGTGTCTCCTACCATGCTTCTTTGCATTGGTGGTGGATATCATTTTTGGAGTCTAGTACCTGTTCATTTAAAAAATCAAATAAATTATCGTACCTGTTCTGTGTTAGATTTGTGAAAATCAGAAAATAGGATTTGTGGATTTGATCCTACGCACACTACCTAAAAGTATTATACTATGAAACCAGCGGCATATTTATGAGATCAGGTCACATTTCTAAGGGTATCTTCAAACAAAAAATTTGCTAAAGAATGTTACAATTAACATTACTTTCTCTATTAACTATTAAGGCTTAGCCATGACCCAAATCCATGCTTTGTTATATTGTCCCAGGACCCAGGTCATGGTCTTTGGCCCAATTTAATACAATGTTGCAGTTTTGGGCCTGAGTTTCAAGCCTGACTAATAAATGGGTCAAATGAGCAAGATTCTTACTCTATTTTACCCTGTCCAACTTCTATTTGCAAAAAGAAAAGAAACATATATAGCAAGAAGGCTTGTATGAGGATTTGGCCCATGATAGACTGGAATGATGAAACAAAATTTATATAGTTGACCCAACTTAGTTGGGATAAGGCTTTGATGATGATGAATTCTTTTTTCACTCTTCGTTCCTGCCAAATTCCTTTTTGCTGAAACAAGGGTTCTGTCTGCTTGGGGTGAATATACCTGATTGAATTTCCCCTTATCTAAAGCGGAGGAATTATACCTTGTGGTGTTGACTCAGCAATGCTTATGGCATTGCGTTCTGCTGTGGATGTGAAAATTCAAGCAATCTGGCAACGAGTTTAAGATAGAAAAGGCGAAGAAGTGGTCAAAGAAAGAGATCCCTTTTCCTTATCATCTTCAATTGTTGCAGGCAATGAGTGAGGTAATGAAATTCTACAACTCTATCAATTTCTGATAGCGGTGGTTAAAGGGTGGGGAATCTACGCCATCCCATCCTGCGTCAGTAGTTATGGCTCCATTTGTATTTGAGGCTGGGTGTTAACTGGTCAGGGCGCCTGTTTCTTTTGGGGAATTTCTTCCTACTTTGTGGCCTCATATATTCTCTTGCATCGACCATGATTACTTGCATGGGGTTTGATTTTATTTAAGCCTTTTATGTTGGTGAGTTTAGGAATGTAAAGCCGATGCAGAAGAAGAAAGGAACAAAGAGTATGTAATCAAAGGACCCAAGAACTTCTCAGTTTTCACCTTGGGTGGATGAAGCACCATTTCTTCTTCATTGTGAGACTGAGAGTATATGCATTCTATGGAATTTGGTGAATACACGCTACAGTCCCTTCTCTCCATTTTTGGATGGTACTATTCTTTGATCTTTGAAACTTATATTATCTTTGCTTTGTTTAACAAGTTCTCTTTCTAGGTTTTAAAAAAAATTCCTTTCATAAGCCCCTCCTTTTTTTATGATTTTTCTGGGCAGAGGTAAAAAAAAATTAAAAAACACACATGTGCATTTTCGTTTCTCTTGGTTGCAATTCAAGTAGAATCCACATGCCTATGTTCAAAGGTTCAATGCTATTAGGCAAGTTCCATAAGAAAAGAATGAATAGTGGTGTTTTCTTACCTATTTTGATGTTTTATAGGTCTTCAGAAAGTGAAATTTATAAATTGCTCTTGAGATTTGATAGCTAGATTGGGAGATTATAGGCTGGCTGATATCTGGTTTTGCTTCTGAAAATGAAAAATTTCAGCTGGTTGAGTTTTTGCATTTTTTTAATATAAATCTAGAGTACAAAAATATATAATTCTAATAACCTATATGTGTGTGTGTGTGTATATATATATATATTAAATTTGTGAACGATAACATGACTTGGATGTGCAACCTTGTGGTTGCACCATTGGGCACCTTCCAACTGTGGTACAGGCTCTTGTTGGGTGGATTCCCCCTGAGCTTCTCTTAGTGTTGGAACTGAACTTTATGTAGATTCTCAAGTTCGTGGCACTTGTTTGCAGAAATGTGCTGTCGTCGTGTTGGAACTGAACTTTCTGTTGATTCTCAAGTTTGTGGCACATCTTCATAGAAACATGCTGTTGAAATCAAGTAGTGGATGGTGGAGATCTGAATACAGGTGAGATTTTGGTTGATGCGTATAGTGAATTGGTGATAAGCATTATGGATTTTGATTTATTTTCGGCTGTAATTTCTTTTGATGGGGATCCTAATCACTAATTCTTTAAGAAATGAGCAATATTTTTTTGGCATTGAATCCATAACATTGCGATTTATTTAGACGATAAATGTACTAAAAAATGACCCCTGAAATGGAAAGAATCAATAGTAACAACAAAAGCACCAATATGATGAAGATGATGGTATACTTAAATGATGGTTAAAACAGAGGCGACACCAAAAGATGGAGATGAGTGCTTCACTCAATGATAAAAGCATAGTGTGGCCATTCTATAAAAAAGTCATATCGTGATCGCACACATAGACCCCGTATGTTTGCATTAAAATACATAAGAATTGAATACATTCGGTGGTTAAAATATGAAGATCGAAGGTGAATTTCCGAAAATTTGCATCAAATATGATCTTTTTTTTTTCTATTTCCCTAAAAGGAAAATGTTATTTGATGTTCATTTTTGGAAATTTATCTTTAATCTTCATTTTTAACCACGCAATGAATTCAATTCCTATGTATTCTAATGCAAACAAACAGCCCCATAGTGATAGACGGCATGGTGTCCTCATCTAGTGATGCAAACATTATGGACCTACCAAATAAACAAATCTTGGAGGCCCGTCTATGATGGAAATATTGTTGAGACAAGCAATGATAGGAGAACTAATCGGTTGAGCCAGTCATGTTTTACATTGTTGGATGAGGTTCATCATCATCATCGAGTGGGTCAATTTTATCTTCATTAGGACAGCCACCTTGATTTCCATGACCTGGTGGGACACACCTTGGTTTCCATTTTGGTAAGTCCGTTGTGATTTTTATATTTAAGTAGGCCACTATGGCTGAGTTGTTTGGTGAGTCCACCATTGTCACAGTCCTACTCTATTTCTTTCATATGGGTATTATGGGTTTCACCTTGATTTTTATCTTTTTTCGAGCCCTAGCCCTCTAAGCTCTCTCTCTACAGGATTCACTAAGCTCATTCCTTTTTGTAAACTCCACTCACTTGTGTTGCAGAGCTCCCTACCATATACGCTATGTTCGCTCGACTGACAGCTTAAAAATCTCTAATAGTCAGGCCAAAGTTAGATGCCACCAACGAGTTGAGCAAGAAAAGGAAAGGTGCAAAGCAAGCTTCTGTTGTTGTATGCTTGGTGCAAGATGGGATCCCAATGTAGAATCTGCAAATTCTGTTGGGTTTGTTGGGTGCGGGCCCTTGTGAGTTGTGACCCCTTCCTTGCATAGAGCTACTTTTCAAGCATGATATGAAGAGTCTCAAATTCTGATCACGCAGCTGAAGAAATAGAGATGGTTATTGAACTCATCCTGGGGAAGGCACCCAATCTATTCTTTTGACCTGTGGCATAGATGGTTATGGAACTCATTTCTGAGGAAGGCACCTACTCTATACTTTTGACCTGACAGGCACAGGCATTACCATTGATTTGGGATTAGGAGGGAAATAATAAATTGATGCTTTAACTCTGTTCTATGTTTTTTTCACTGATTACATGATTTTTTTAGATGATTGTACATGAAGTTACAAATTGGTGAGGCTCTATTATGCTGTTACAGGTAGCTATACCAACGACTTGTACAAATGAGCTCTACAGTGTTCTATTGGGCATGACTAATAAATCTTGCAAATTGATGTCTCTTATCAAGTTATTAGTAAGAGAATTGCCCAATCTGGCAACTTTTTTAGGCATCTTTTTGGGGATTTGTTTTTTTTTCACTTAATTCCTAAGGGGTGACTTTGTCCCTTTTACCTTATGTATTAACAGAAAGAAGGGGCTTCTTTACAATTTGGTTATGAATGTATTCACAGTAAAAAAATGGGGCTTGAAAATGTGGTTAAGTTGACCCATGAGCTAAACGGCAACCCTTTTAAGAATTTATTCTTCGATTTTTCTTTCAATCGAAAAGTATAAAAGCAACTTTTACTTTTTTTTTTTTTTTTTCTCAAATACTTTATTTGGAAGTTCCTTTTCAATTTTGGAAAATTTTATCTTAACCATTTCAATATTTTGGATTGAAATCCACCGTACCCATTTACACGTCGGAGCAAGTGGGGGCCTGAGGTGTAAAATGCATAATTTTTTTAATATTTTAGCCATACTTTTATTCAAGCTTAGTTTCAAAGTGGGGCCAACTGATATTAAGAGAAATATGGCCATGTCCATGGTTGAGATGATCATCAGGCAGCAAGGCCTAAAGGTGGACTCAAGATTTTTATTTGGTTGGTGCGTAAGGTCTTATATAAGGGGTTTCTCGAATCTTACAGCACAGGCGCAGTCGCTCCTGCATGCTAACACTTGGGTCCCCTCAGGCACGGCCCACTGAAGAGGTTCACTTCTTTCCCTACATAATGAAGGAGAGATGTTCCGTAATTAACAACCTTAATATACAGTCCACCTCTGTGGTGTTCACTTTTATCAGTGCAGGCTCTTTCAATTTTTGACACACTCATTCCCCCAGGATTTGGTATTAGGCCCAATGCCACTCTCATCAAACCTTTATCCAAAAATTAGATTGAGTTTCTAGGAAAATTATGTTTAATAGACCACTAGCCATTATTGCAAATAAATCAAAGGGCTATCTATGATAATTTCAAGGGGCTGAATTGGTTTTTGGTTGACCCCTTAAATAGACCTTCTCCATTAACCTTCACCACCCCACATTTGAGCAAGGAGCCGAAGTTCCTGTCACTGCATAAACCTCTCTCTCTCTCGACGTTTGTAAGAGTAAACTCCAAACCGAAGATGATGGCCAGTCAATTCATTTCTCGCACAAATCCAATGGATGGTCAGACCCATAACACTTCTCTGCAGCGACTTCATCACGTTGAAAAGGTTAAGTTTTTTACCCCCCTAATTCTTCCTTTCTTTCCCTTTCCCCACTTTGATTCGCACCCAAAATCTCAAAATCTTTTTTTTTTTTTTTGGGCTACATCCAGTAGCAATGAATCACTGTTAGAGTTTTAATGGTAGTCTAAGATTTTGTGGTTTCTGGGGTTGCGTCTGGATTTGAAGCCCAAAATGAAATTTGGGTGTTTTGCCAGATAGGTGTTTTGGAGTGGGTAGGAAGCAGGAAATGGAAGTGGAACGAAATACCAACCATCCCATTTGAAATGGGTTTTAAGTATTTTGATTTGCTGGATGCTTATCCGCCCCACTGCATGTTTTGGGGCCGTGGGTAAATTCCGAAATGGGAAACTTTATGAGCCTGGGTGCTGTTTTTTCCCCAATTTTGGCGCTCAAAATCATTCGTTTTTAGGGAATTGGGGTTGGTGATGATTTGGGTTGGAATTTGTGCACCGTTGCTTGATAGATTGCATAATGAATTATGATTTGATAGTTATGACTTCTGTTGCATGTTTGGGGTCCCTGGGAAATTGATAATCACTTGATGTGGGGTATTTTTTTCCCACTTCTCTGATGGAAATTGTTATTAGGAAATGGAGTTTTTAATGACTTGGGATAGGATTTCAAATGCCACCACCTAAACAGACTTCAGAACAAATGACCACCCGTGTGATTCGAAATTCACACTAACATGATGTATTACGGATTGATAGTTCATCTTGTTAGTGCAGAGGATAGTCCATGTGCTGGAGCTTGCTGGAGGAGTGATGGATGAGCTGGCAAATCCTGCTGGTCCGAGGACGGACATTCTCAACAACCATTGTCGTGAATTCATGCAGTCAATCAAGGTATGATGAGGGTATTGCGTAGATTTCATCAGTTTGATAGTTCAGTACTGTGAACCATTAACTGCCATTTGAAGCTATTCTTATTGTGATAGAACTATTTGATGCAGTGAAATACAAGATCAGGACCCGCTGGCCCTGATGGACCCGTCTGATGGGGTCCACATATTCCACATGTTTTCTAGATTAGTAGTGTTGCTTTATCTACTTATTTCTAGAATAATAGGTTGCTTAATTGTTTAGGAAGATTTCCTTTCTAATTTATATGTTGATTAGGATTAGCTATTTCCTTTATTGCTTATTTAGGAACAATGCTACTCAATATATAGAGAAGCTCCTTATTAACATGTTCATGCTATATTGATAATAAAAGTTGAGAAGTGTTCTTGTGAGTTCCCCTTTGGGGTATTTCCCCTAAGTGATCTTAGGGTTTTGAGTCCTAGGGCTCGATTTCACCGTCGGAGGTGTAGATCTTCACCATAGCCTCCGGGCTGCTCCATCACTATTGACTAGAACCCATATTTTATCAGCTTTTGGTTTTTGTGATAAATCAGTGGGAAGGAAGTTGAATGTGGCTGATAACCTGTAACTAATAGATTTTTTCATTTATTAAATGCAATGGAATTACACCTTTTTTGTCACACACTAGAAGCCTTTAGTTATGATTTTTGGGTTAGATGTTGATGGAGGTGGTGATCAGGCACTAAGCAATTACCAATAAATTCTAGAGTTTTTTACAAAAAGGCCCCTATGTTTTCACATAACCTCAAAAAAGACCCCTGCACTTTATCTTTTTACTAAAGCCTCCTTTGACTAACAGTACACTTTAAAACAGCAGTTATGACCATCCATATTTTTTGTTTTGACTAATTTACCGTTAAAAAACCTCAGTGGGCACGGGAGAGAGAAGATTACCAAAACCGTTTGGACTTCAGGCCTTCTCCAACGTTCCATGTCATGAAGCCAAACATGAAATTCTACCATGCGACCAAGCACTCCATATTAACACCACCTTGCACATGGATGTTTTTCATTTTGCTTTCCTCGTTTCAGGCTTCTTCATTTGTAGAGTTTTATGAATGTGGAGTCATGTTTGCATAGAGCAGAATGAAGGACAGTTCAATTGATGTCCTAAGTTGCTTCTGATGATCTAAAGACACCTATTTTGGCTAGGTTCCCCAAGCAGTTCAGGACCCTACTGAGCAACCCACGGCAAGAGTTTGGCCAATGGAACCCTCGATCACGGGCTGCTGCCTCCTGATGACTGCTCAACCAAACATCCCCTGTTTCCCTAATCCCAAACCCAAGACTCCTCAACACCCATTTCATCTTCTTATCCCCCTAAACGAACAACTTCCTAACGAGCCCATCTATTCCATCTCTCTTCTCAACCATCTCATCCTTACAACATCCGGTCATCACCATTAGAACCCATTCCAAGACCCACCTGCAACTTTCCATCTCTCATCACCCATTTTCAAAATCACAACCGATCGACGATCCTATCTCCCTCTGTTCGTTCATCCAAACACCAACAGTCTGTTAGCCAATCATCTCATTCATCTAAATCTCCACCAAACTCAAGTCCAGAATAGTGATTACTGTCAGTCAGTGTATCTTTTGTGGTTCAAATACAGAAGATAAAGATGGATTTTTATTTACATGATCAGATAAAGATTATATTGAATTTATCTCTTATCAGTAGGATCACCATTGACAATCTTGTGAATTTATTATAAATACAGAATACAAAAACAGCAGAGTGATTGTGTGTTGAAATTAATATTTAGAACATGTATCAAGAGGCCATGGATCCTAGGAAAGAACCTTCCTTTTTTTCCTCCTCTCTTGTGTGATGCACTATTATCATCCACTTAGTTGTGCATAGCAGGTTCTTTATCTGTATTTTTGCATTCTCTGTAATTCCACAACCCACCTGGCGTTATAGCCCATTGATCCAGCCAGCTGACAGCACAAACCATCATTCCAGCCACCTAGTATTCAGTTGCAGGCTGTTTTTTTGTTCTTCCATGATTGCTTCATCAGTGCTGCTCTGTTCTTGTTTGCGTTCGGCAGCAGGTGTTGTGTTAGCGTTGCTGCCTTTCTGCAACCAACGCCCTGCTCACTGCCATTTCTAAATGTGGATGCTTTAGGCTGACTTGGGTGTTGTGTCTTTGCGCCTCTTATCTTCTTCCTGTCGGTGGTTATTATTATCTGCACTTGGGCATCTAATTCTCATGGCTGGGTCACTTTTCTTCACCACCGTCTCCTTTTTCTCTGCTTCTAACCCATCTTCCCGTGATCGCAGCAGCCCACACCACCTTCCTTACAAGGTGGGGATATTGGGAAAGACGATAGTATTAGAAACTGGTTGTAACCGGCTGATGGGGTGATTCTCAGTGGTTCATTTCTCTCCTCTCTCTCCACCTTGAGTTTTTCTTAGGGGCAATTTAGTCCAAAATAAAAACGTGGAGTCATAATGGCTTTTAAAACATTTACTGTTAGTCAAGAGCGTCTTCTGTAAAAAGATGAAATACAGGGGCCTTTTTGAGGTTATGTGGAAATAGAGGGGCCATGTTGTAAAAAAACTCTAAATTATAACAGGGTGGGAGAGAAAGAGCAATAAGCAATTGGCAATAAATATGAGAGAGAGAGAGAGAGAGAGAGAGTCCCTAATGTCAGAATTTCATTAGAACTTTGCTGTTAGCCATGTAATATATGAATCTAAATTTAGAAGAATATAGGTCTGAGGAGTAACAATATGAGTGTGTCTGAGGTATCGGTGTAGTATTGTGTAACAATATGAGTGTTGGATCAGTTTGACATGGATACATTCAGCATATACTGCATACAGGTATTCGGGATAGTAATCAAGTATTACACATGCCACACATGTGAAGTGATTTCATGGGTACACACCTCTGCAAGCTGGTAAGTAGATGTCAATCAATCCCAACTTGGACAAACTTGTTTGTAGCCAAGCTCACCCAGGTGATTGGTGAAGATGTTTTCCAAATAATTTGTTGTTGACGCATAGGGAGTTGATGTACTTCTTGCTGACACTTCACCTTGTACATAGTGAAAATGGTCTGTCCTGTTCGCTCATGGAAGACGAGATTGGTAGCTATATGAAATTATGAACAGTTGCTTGATTGCCACAGTACATAGGGACCGGTGTTGACAATCGAATGGCAAGTAGTCCAAGAAAAGAATATACATACTTATTTTCACATGTTGCATGAGGCATTGTTCTATGCCCTGCTTTTGCACTGGACCATGCCACGACTGATTGCTTCTTTCCCATAGACTTTGCAATTGCAACTACTGATTGCTTCCTGCTCTTTCATGCTATGATACCCAGATACAACATGGATACAGTAGGGACATGCCATTGGCATGGCAAGGACACAAATTTTACACATAAAAAGTGAAGTATCAAATACGATATGACATGATATGCTGGCCATTTTGAAGAATCCATGCATCATAGCTTTCATGTTGTGTGATTTCTCCCAACTCGTGTTTGGAAGTAGATAGATCTTTTATATGACATTGAGCCGGCCCAATCTACATTTGAGAAAGCTTGAATAGCCTGGTGACCTGGAGGTTGTAGAGAATATCTCAACCTAGAGCTGATTTTATGTATTGAGGAATTCTCTAGTTTGCTTCCATGTGTGAGCTCCTTGGAGAATGTATATGTTGTCTTTAATAAGTCACTACTATAGGTGCATATGATAGATCAGATCTGGGAGTCATAAGATAAAACAACATTCCCACTTAAAGTTGATACTGTCCTAGGGTCCTAGATTCCTTATCTTTTGAAGCAGATCTAAGAATATATTTACTTTGAGATAGATATATGGTTTGTTTATAGCTGGTCATTGGTTACTTCTATACCCAAACTTACTTTTAAGGGAGATTCTTTGATTCCAATTTCTTCTTGTAAGAACATATTCAAATTGCCTTTTCTTCTGTCATTACTTATCATGACAGCAGTATCATTGACATAAACTGACGCCATAGAGGTTAATAATTTTGCTATAGAAGCATTGAATCTAGAATGTATAAATTCTAAAATATGTATGTCCATTGTGAGTTCGACTCCATCAAAGGCATCTTAGAGATAAGAGACAACCTTTAGTTACAGTCATATGTGTTGGAAAACATGTCATTACATTATGGTCTGTGGTCCATATTGTGGAAACTTTTCGTTAGCTTCTACTTGAGAATAAAGATCCAACTACCTTTTGGTGTGGAGCTGCACAAAATACCATCCACTTGATTTTTTATTTTTGAATGGTACGATCATGATTTTCAATGATGATGATAGTTTTCAGGTCCCACTGCTATCGTGATTTTAAACCATAGATGTGATAAGGCTTATTCATGATGATAATGACATCTTTACCTTTTGTTTTGAGTATAATAACTAACAAATACAGATTCTACCAGAGTTATTTTTTTATTTTTTTGAATATTTGTACAATTCTACCACATATCTTTCAAGCTTTATTTTATTTTCAACCACCCTATGGACAGCAGGTAATGTCCATTGACCCCACATTTGGTGTATTAGTGCTGACATTTTATTATAAGGGGTCACCCATCTCAGGTCTCAAAAATGACCATTGACCCCACAGTTGGTGCATTGGTTTAGGCATTGTATTATTAGGGGACAGCCATCTCAGGTCTCAGGATGGTCTCAGGATTGTTGAGTGCGAGGGCTAAACCCATAAGAAAAGAAGAAAAAGAAAGAACCATAAGGATGACCCCACTCTTCATACTTTTGTCATATATATATATTTTCCGTTTTTGAATGGTTACTTTATCTGAATAATTTTTTTTCTTTTTTTCTTTATTATCATAACTGAGGGTGACCCAGCCCTTTGGGCTAGAATAATCCCCTACGGGCCCAGGAGGAGCCGGGTAAATCCCTGGCCCTGGTGTGGTAGTGCAGTTTCGAACCTCCAAAACTAGTGAACGTCCAATAATCTGCCACAAATTTTTCTGTAGTGTGTGAGCATAACTTGCCTTGCAATTCCATTCTGTTCACAAGAATTGGTAAACTCAACCGAGGACTTGGAACATGATACTATTTTACAGGTTTACCATTTTGTTAGCCTTAGCGACTTCATACACTGTTCATATCAAAGTAATCTAAGAAGAGATAGACTTGCTTGAATCTTTAGTAAAAATTTGTTCCATCATGAATTCAGGACATCCAAGTGACTCTGCGGGAGGAAATCAAAAGTGCATGTGAGTATCGTCCTTTTGAAAAGTGCGATTACAACTCCAGAATTTCAAACGAGATCTGTTGCAAGAAATTGGAGTATGTCATTGAGCAGTTGGATGGCATGAAACGGAGCATTGAACAATATAATGATGCATTTTGAGAATTGATGTGAGTAGAGCTGTCTTTACTTAGATATCTGAAGCAAATGGAAACTCCACTTGGTGTCAATGTATTTTCATCATGGATACCGATGTAGGGAACAAATTCTCAGTTATTTACACAATTATACCTGTAAGCGTATAATATATGTAATTTGTAGTCTAGTGTGGTGAAGATAATGCATTACAAACTTAACTCATTCTTGCTGCTTTTCTTGGTCCTGAATGGAAGATCTATAATTGTTTGTTTTATCAATAAATGATTGTTTTTATTCATAGATTAACTAGTTTCTGTTTTGAATATGAGCTTCAAATCTGTATTGGTTTTGTGCATTCAAATGATGAGAAGTTATTTTTTTGAAATGAATATGAAGTTTTTTTTAGTGTTTGTGGACTTACCACTGGAAAAAAAAAGCACACTAAATAAAATAGAAACTGTTTTGTAATGCGTTTCTTCAAAAATCGGAATACTAGTATGTGTATCCAATTTAATTGTATGTATTATTTTTTTGTACTCTTATCATTTTCTAAGGCGTGGTAACTTGGTAACTAGATATACAGCCTTTTCTTGCATTTATGGTGACCAATGCTTTAGAAATCAAACCAGATGTTGACCCACTAAATTGGACATTTCAGTCTGAACTAGTGTCTATTCTGGTTTGATTGGGTTTGCCTATAATGTCATTAAAAAAAAAAAAAAGAAGAGAGAACAAAATAAAGGATAAAAATATTGAAACTGCTTAACACCTGTCAGATTTGTTGGTTGATAGTAGTCCAACGTCCAATTTTGCACTGGTTTCAACAGTTTCATCCTTTAATGACTGGTGAGTGGGTTGATTTATACCAAATTGTTTGTTGCACTGGATCCAATTGATCCAGGTCCAAGTCCCTAATTTGATGTTTTTCATATGGTTAACCTTATTCATGAAAAAAAGGGAGAAATGGGGAGATGTTGATCGAACGCTATGGATTTATTTATGACTGGTGGACCACATAGTATGGATTTAAATAAGGAGGTACGGTTTCATAATAAAGCCAGGTTTTGTGATCTATCTCCAATAAGCCAAGCTTGTTGCATGCCAACTGAATTTAGGGATGTTACATACAGACACATCTACCAGTAAATTATTTCATTAGACAAAGATTGATGAACTGAACATAACTGTGGTTTACATAATAAGCATATTACCAGACTCTAGGCTGTTTATAGAACTGAACGTTCGTCCAGTAGCTATTTGCTCTGCTCTTTTGGGACAATTGCAGTGTTCTTATGATGGCTTTTGACATTCTCAATGGCCTTTATAATACCAAAGAACATGAGTCTGTATAGAACCATCATCCCCAACATGATTGCAAGATCAACCCATTTGGAGTAACCCATCTCAACTTGCCAGTCGGTTGTCAAGATCTCCTCTCCAGTGATGGGTGGGCCACCAGGTTTGTTGTTGGGGAATGTTAGGCCTATGAACTCATTCTTGTATAGACCTTGGTTAGCATACTTGTGGAATGCAACGTAGTACATTGGGTATCTCCATATGGGCTTGGGGAGATCATCTCGCAGCCGGAAGAAGCCACCATTCAGCATCATGAGTCCTTGAATTCCGGAACCAGTGATTATACCCATGAGGAAATCCGGCACGAAGCTCGCAACGATCATCATCAGGCTCTCAACTAACATCATGCAAAGAAATAACATCATAACAAAGTATACAAAGTGATCGATTCCGTTCTGAAGACCAGCAATGTAGTAAGATATGACTCCAGGAACTACAGAGATGATGAGCATGTAAGGAAGAGAAGAAAGTGTGTTGCCAACTACAAATGCGCCGACTCCGTAGTGTCCGTTAAGTCTTTCTTGCTCGAATATCTGTCATAACACCAACTGGAGTTAAGAGTAATAAAACTCTTCAGGCGCCTCTGCGTACTTTGTATTGAATTCCTAAAAATTCATAGTAAAGTGAATTTTGGCGAAGGAATATTAAGAAGTCAAGGGGTGAATTATAGAAGGTAGAGAAGAAGATGGTACCCTCGATAAATTTGATTTACTATGATGAATGAGTAATCATTTCCTATCAAAGGGGAGACTATTTGATAGCCATTCATCGATCTTCGAATTTTCTTCTTTAGTTTGGGCTCCTTTGATAGGAAGACATTGCTCTGAACTCTTAGGAATTCAACACCGAGCGAACAAGTTAGTTGATCAAGTTTAAGAAAATTGAACAACCTTCATTTCCTCCACAAAAGAAGGGAATCCGCTAACTGATAGGAATGTCAGCAATGTAGCTTCAAACATAAGCATCAAACATCTGGCCTGACTAACTCAAACAGTCGAATATTAGTCGCCATTTAATAACAATATACAACTTAAATTAAAGCCATGTTTGGGCTTTTGTTTCCATGAAGAATTCTCTGTTTTAAATGATTCTGATAGATTTCCATTTGATGCAGTTGAAAACACATTTGGATGATTGATTGTCATTGAATTTTATTTATAGATGTTTAAGGACTTTTCTTGTCAAAACCTATTTAGACCATTCTAAACTCTTGTGCAGCAGGGTTTTATTTTTATTTGTGAACTAGAAGCTCAGAGTTAAACTAGGGGCTGTTCTGAAGCTACTGTTGCCATTCCTCCATTCATCCTCCCTGTTCTCTTCTCCTTTCTTTCATATCTTCTGTTTCCTATGCTGTCCCAATAAGGCATTCGCTTCCAATAATAATTCAAATCAAGTGAAATGAAAGTTTTTTCAAACTAGTGGGTCGACCAAGCTTGGGTAGTTCTTTGAATTTAATAAGTTGTTTGCATTCTGGACCATTTAATAGGTAGATCTAATTTAAAAAAAAAATTAAAGTTTATTTATAAGTAATTATGCATGAGGTTTGAAGTTAGCAATTTAAAAATGATGACTGGAATGTAATTTGAAACTTATGTTTGAACTTTTCCATTCGATATTTGAACTAACAATTTATGTATTATGCAATATTCTTTCTATTATTTTCCTTATTGTTGTGCTTTTCTTGCATATATTTATATATAAACTTGAATTGATTATCATGAATGCACGCAAAGAAATGTATATTTATATTTTATGTGAAATGGATTCAATTTTTAAATTTTTTTGAAATTATTAAAAAGAAAAACACGACTCTCCCTGAGTCTCTGCGTTGACTCAATCTGAGTCAATTTTTTTTGCAGTGGATGAATCGAGTCTGCGTCATGAGTTTTCCAACCTTGGCCTTGTGATCGTCAGGGCTGGCCAATCTATTCCTGATGTAGATAACAAGAAAGAAATGGTCAGGCTTAGTACTGATGTAAATATTGTCAATCCTGGTCTGGCATTCCTAGTAGCAAGCAAGCCTTTTTCAGCGCAGGCCTTTGATCCAACCATGTCATTATATTTCAGACTTTATTAGCTCTTTGCTCTATATGATCAGGAATTTCTTGAATACCCTTCTGTGTACTTCCCATTTCCTTTTGAGCGAGCAACTTTTAAAATGCTTACTATGATTACATGAAAGTACATGGGAACCAATGGAAGTGGCCATTTCAAGATATTCTTGGCTTTTTTTTTCATTTCATGACCAGCTACGCTGTTGGCCATAAGATCCATGTACTTCCATTGCATACTTCAATGGAAATTTTATATGTTTTCTTAGGCCCAAACCACATCTTTGTGTGTGTGTATTCACCATCTGACCTGGATAGAGCCATAGTTGTTGCCGATGTCATGATAGATTGTCCCTATGCATAAAGAAAGAGAGATGAAAATCGCGAGACGTAGCCAGTAATAGCCAATATCCCTGGACATATTCAGAAAAGATCTTCTTGTGAGGACCAGAGATTGAGTGAGGAAGCCAGCTTGGCTTCCCTTCCTCTCCAATGCTCCTCCCACCTATAAAAGATGCAAACTCTGATTATCTTGATTACATGCAATTTGAGTTCTATTGTAGATACTACTGTAAAATGTGATACCCAGATACTTCAAAGTACGCAATATATTGTGTAGTTTTGTATCCGCTATTTCATTTTTATGAGTAAAATCTATGTTGGTGCCGTATCCATGGCACGTTCTCACTCTATCCACCTTTTCTCTGGGCATCATTAACTGGAAAATAATGCAATTATATTTTCAGTAAAGAGATGTAATTTGATGAAGACGAACTCATTTGCTGGCTTACTGTTTTATTGATCTCATCTACCCGTTGCAATACTTTCTGATAAGTGCCAGATGACTTGTAAGACTTGACGAGGATGTCAATCACTTCAACAGTTTTTATGGGACCATACTTTTGTTCAATATCCTGATGAAGAGGTTTTGGTTAAAGATAAAGATGCATGATCTTCAGAAAAGGAAAACAAAGAGTGGGGCCTCTTAACGTACTTGATCGAAGTCTGTGTTGATTGTTCTAAGGTGATGATCTGAAGGGTTACTCATTGGCGAACATGGGAAGCCATTTACTGCAAAGAACTGCAACAGATTGGGAGAGTTTCAGTAGTCTATGCATTTCTAATTGAGCTGTGATCTTTTTAAACCATAAAAAGGAACTGCATCCATGTTTGTAAGTAGCTGATGAATTGAAAGAAATGATAACTAAAAAGGGCCCATAATGTTATTATGAATGAAACATCACCTCATTCGCGTTTGAAACAGGACCAAAGTAAATTGTTCTACCAACAGAGAGTAGACAGAGGTTATGGAAGAGTGCAAACACTTCACTGCTTGGCTGATGGATGGAAGCGATGACTGTTCTCCCACCTTGCTGAGCAAGGCCTACAATTCGTCTCATTACATGGAAAGATGCGGCACTGTCAAGGCCGCTGGTTGGCTCATCGAGGAAGAGAAGCCTCGGGCGTGTTAAGATAACAATACAAATGCTTACTCTTCTCTTTTGTCCGCCGCTTAGTCCTTTAGAGGTCCACCCTCCAATTCTAGTGTCCATGGCATCTTGCAAGCCCATCTCCTTAATTGTCATATCCGCTCTTGCCTTCTTCTCAGATATTGGCATGGAATCAGGGAGCTGGAGCTGGGCAGAGTAGTAAACTGCTTCTCTGACCGTTAAAGTTGTCATTAGGATGTCTTCTTGGGTCACGTAGGCCTAGTTTAACAAACAAAAACCCATGATTATATTATGATTGTAGAATAAATAGTCTTTTAACATGTTTGATACTGCATCAACTGATATGCTATTGAGGCATTTTATTTTGATTATGGACTTGGTTGGGGTCAGTAAATTATAGTCTTACACAGGTTCCAAAAGCCAATGCCTGCTTCCTCCCATTGATTAGAATCTCTCCTGATTGCCTTGTGTTTGGACCTAATCTTCCTGAAATATTTGTGAATGAGACATTAAACTCCAAAAAACTCCTACTTTTGCATTCCTATCAGTAATTAAAACAGGAGATAAACCAGATAAAACAGGATGTTCAAATGCCAAGATAGAAGTGCAAAGAGGGATTGTTTTGTATATAGGTTCCAAGTTGGGATGTATTGGAAACTCTGCTGGTACATTTGATTATTTCCTGGGATTTCCTCAGTTTTGTCTTTATCTGAATAATCCAAATTCTCCTCACAGTCACATTCATGGATTAATTTCGATTAGGACAAGTGCTTGAAGCGAGCAATCCTTAGAAACAGATAGTGAGAGTAACAGAGGAACTATTGGTTCAAGAATATGGATTGTGACTGTCAATTGGTAATCTCATCGTTCAGGCAATCACAACAAGACTTGGTGAACCTGACCCGCCCGCACCCAGTCATATTGTGATCAGACTTGGCTTTGGCTTTGGCTTTGATCAAACCCTGTGGGCCTTATATCCTAACAACAAAGTCACTGAGAGGTAGGTATAGTTGTGAATTTCGTTTTAGACGTTTCCGCTTTACTATAGATTAAAATTTAACCATGACCTCTAGTAAAAATCTCTGTCCTCACTGCCACTGCACTACTGACCTCTTAAATGAAAAGAAATAAACTTATTAATATATGAAGTAAAGATATACGGGGCAGGTTGGGTTGATGCAGCGAAAAACCCAAACCCCGAACCCGACTCGGATTTATGTATGAAAAATCATACCCGATCTGAACCTTACCAACACACAACCAAACCCGCCCGTAATAGGAGCGGGTCAAGGCGGCCCTCCTTTAAACCTGACTCATTGTCATCCCTAAGTAGAATCTACTCCTAGGATTAAAAGCCATATAACAAAAGAAAACACCTCGAAAGAAAACACATGCCTTTTCTTATTACAACAATTATAACTTAATTGTTTGATTGATACCCTTATAGGGGAACAAAGCAATGCTACTTACTCCTCACCATGAAAAGAAACCTCAAAGAAAAAAAAGAAAAAAGAAAAAGAAAAAGACCTAATGAAAAAAAATTATAATAAAGTTTTCATTTAACGAATTAAAAGACCTACTCACAACTTAGGTTATTGTTCTTCTGAATGATGGGCCCCACTTTATCATGGATACCAATTAGAATCATGGTAGAACTAATAGATATCTCTCTATTCATTAGATTAAATCTTGATATGTTTTACAGATATGAATTTTCGTTGATCAAGGAGAATTAATTCTAAAAAGAACAACTCGACATTTAAGTTTGAATGCTTAACAGGTCAAGCTGAAGAGTTAACCAATTAAGTCTACGACTTGCCATCATCATCACATCAGGTGTCAAGTTGAGTCGGGTCCTGGAAAACTGTAAATTAAAGTGGCTAATGAAGAAATGCAATTGCAAGAGTCTTTACACCATTCTAGTGATTACACGAAGGTTTATCAAGAGTCCCAAACCCTTTAGGCTTAAGTCCTCCAGGCAAATTAGTAAGACCAAATCTCCATTATTCTTCATGATTAAATACTAACGTATCAGATTTGTTACTAAGTAAGAAATCTCATGAGATAAGGATGGGTCCTTGGTTGTGTTCGGAGAGGGACTTGAATAGTATTTGAAAAACTATGTTTAAAAATCTGGCATAATGTTACCATTAGTGGTTTCTAAATTGATAGACTAACCCGTGCATCGCTAGGGGGTTTATGCTAGTGTTATATAATTACTAAGTGCGACAAAGTTGCTAGCCAGTGGATTAGAAGCGCATGCCCGCACAAGACTACAACGAGGCTTGGGGCTTGAAACCTCTGGCTCCGACACCTTGACAGAGTTGCTAGTCAGTAATTCTAAAATCAATTGGTGATGGGAAACTGCACAAACGACTACTAAACAAAGTATTCTACGCACTTAATGTAATGGTGACTATAAAATCGGTTCTTCAAAGGCCTGAATGGTATCTTTACTTGTAGAGTGAAGCGAGGTGAAGAAGGTGAGAGAAATCCGATTATAATTACCAGCCAAGGCATCAAGCAGCGTGGATTTGCCACAGCCTGAAGGACCCATGATAGCCAAGACCTCACCAGGCTGAGCATAGCAGGTGACCCCCTCAAGGATTACCCGGACACCACCTTTCCCACTTGAAGCAGTCACCCTCAAATCCTTCCATGTCAGGTAAACACCTTTGGAGGTTCTTCCTCCCACATCCTCCATTATCATGAGCTGCCGCAATTCTTTCTTTTTTGATAGCGCAACTGTCTTTGCATCGCCCGAACCTTCCATCTCCAGTATCTCTGGGACAATTCGAAATGATGGTACTCTGTAATCCAAGCTACTGGGGTTGGTTGCAGCTTTATAAGTATTTGGAGGAGGAGGTGGAGGTGGAAGAGGGAGATGGGTACTTGTGTTGAAAGGGATGAGCCCTCCCTCTACATGGGACATGTCACTTTGGAAGAGGAAGCTGCCCATTTTATTTTCTTGGCTAGATTATGAATTCATGTTACTGATGTTCTGCTGAATCAAAGGAAAGCAGCAGCACCATGGAGGGAGGGAGGAGTTGGTCTGGAAACTGGTCTAAGCTACAACATTTAAAGACTCCCGCGTATGCTAGTCACAACTCACATCAAAGTTCCGATTGCTAATTAACTAGGCTGCACATGGTGGGTTTGGATTGGTTTAGCATTAAAACCACCTATCACACTAAACTGAATCTATCGGATTTTTAATTAACCAATCCGATCCGACCGATGGAGAGGGCTTAGATCGAATCAAAGTATTCGGTTCGGTTTGGTCGGTTAAACCGTTTATTTTTTATTCTTTTTTGAAATTCAAAAATTAAAAATTTCAAACTGACGACACCCCTAAAAGAGGTGCATGAGTTGTCGAATGCCAGTCAAGTGAAACCCTAAAATCTAAATAGTTAAATACTCAAATTACATAATATATTGGTCGGTTCGATTTAGGCGGTGAACCGAGGGTTCAAACTGATAACTAATTGATCTAAGAGGTTTTCATGATTTTCAAATCGTAGACCGAACCGATCTACTATAAAATCGATTGGAACTGGCCAGTTCGGTCGGTTCGGTTCAATTTAATGGGTGATACCGGATTTTCTGTGCAACTCTATAATTAAGAATATTGTAGGTTAGCATGCGCTTCTTATGTTTTAAAAGCACCAACGTTGAAACTCCAACTTTTCACAATACCCTCCATCCTCAGAGATGTTGTGGTACATCTTTAGGATTTGTATGGAATCCACAAGGAAACGCACAAATGTTAGTGTTAGAAATGGTAATGATGGTTTTAGATGCTAGGCTTGTCGGATTAGCTTTGATGGTCACTACAAAGTTTATGCTCCAATTTTTCACCATGTAAAAGACGGTTCGATGGATTAGCCATATGTAAGAAAGATCGGGCTAAAAGTTTCTTGCCAACTAGTTGAAGGATCGGGATGTGGAATACTCCGATATCTAGTCGGAGATTTGTAATGTTTCTAACGGTGAGAAGTCTCCATGAATCTCTTACGTCTGAATCTCAATGCAACAATACATGATTTATAGCTCCTAACTCCTTTATATAGACGATCTTAAGGAGCCACGCTTCTCAGAGACTTCTCCGACAAGAAACCCACGCTCTCTAACCCTAATAGGAGTTTTCTACTTGGCGATAGGACATGATCTACTAATCTATCCAATTATTTCGGATCCCTATCTTATCTACATCAGATCCAATCTTTTAATATAGTGAGACTCTAATTCTCTATTGACAACTGCAATCTGCTTCATCTAATGTGCGACCCGTGGCATGCGGGCCACCCAATTTCCTACACGAGTCGATTACTAATTCTTTGAAAGAATTTTTTATTAGAATTTGTGATGCTGAAAATCAAGAGACATGGAGCTTGTTTCTTTGCTAGAATTTCAAAAATTCATGTATAGAGGAATTTCAAATTCTCCAACAGTTGTCCCCTTAAGTGGGATTCCAAATCCCCCTTCTTGATAGAGCATTTGAAATTGTAACAAAAAGTATAGAGTGAATTCTAGGAATCTCAAATGGTCATTTAAGACCTTTTAGGTGGCTGGATTTTGAAATTCTAGTGAAAGAAATATAGCATTTCAAATGCCAGGGGACAAGATATCACATCCTATCCAAAAAAATCTCAACATCCCAAATTCTTGTTATAAATTCTAGTAAATAAACAAGCTCATGATGTGATGGTTGTTTCATTGGCATTTGAAAATGTTGTATTTCTTTGATAGAACTCCAATCTCCACCAACTTGAAATGTCTCATTTAATTTTGAACTTTTCATAAATTTAACTTCCTTAATATTTGTAAATACTCCATCCAAGAGGAGAATTTAAGAATTCTACCTATGGAATTACTTCACGACCGAGTTAACACACAATGCCAAAACTTAGTAAGGACCTATTTTCTCACTCCACTTCTTTTCTTTCGAGCCAAGTAGCTCGGCCGAGTTTCACTGAGTCCTGCAGAGTTTCAAACTTAAAGCAAGGAAGCCGTGCAGCCAAGGGATCTTGGACCTTGCACACACACTGAAAGACTGTTGTACGATTGAGAAGAAGGTCCATACAAATGGAAGGAAAAGAAAAAAAAGCCCGTAAAATCGGAAAGAAAGCCCAGACAAAGGAGAAAAGCTTGCATATATAGGGTTGAAACCTTAAATATTCAGTTGAAAACTACAAAAATGTACGAGCCATCTTATCTAAAATCTGCTGTGATTTTATGAGAGGCACATTACACACGGGGAGACTGAGAAATGGACAATCAATACTCTTCCTTACTCACTGCTGACTGCTGAGGTCTTTGGACATCAACACCACACAACCTGATTTTTCTTTCATCACCATTTATTTCTTTCACATGATCCCTTTCAATGTTTTCATATTTTTTTTCAATATATAGGTGGGCCATATGCAAAACGAGGAACACATTGCCCCTCTGAATAGGACCAAGTCACCTGCAGCAATTCATGAGGTTTTTTTATGGGTCGGGTCGGGTCAGTTCATGGGGTTTCAGGGAGTGTGTGATGGCTGTAGATTCATGGTTTTCCATGTGGGCCCCATGGTCCGGATTTGGGAAAATTTGGTGAGGAGATTATTTACATCATGGTATGTGCACCACGCGTAGGTTGGTCCAGGTGATGGCTCAGCCCCATGTGGGACCCTTATTGTTGTACGTAGGCAAACTCAAACCTGACCTCGCTGACGTAGCTTATGGGGTGATTATGAATTTCAGACTTTGAGAGGATTAGGATTTTAAGGTCAATAATGGGCAAGATGAAGAAAGAATAAAGGAAGAATAATTACAACATAATACATACTTTATTGGTTTTAAAAGTTTCATTCATTACAAAGATCAGGAAATGGATAGAAGTAGTAAATAAAGATAAGAATAAACCCCGAGGGGTAGCGCATTTGACTAAGACCACAACCTAGAAACTGAAAGTTGTGATTCCGAACTCACATTCTCTCCCTTTGGCCAGTTGTCCATACAAAATCCTAATTTATCCAATTCGGGGGAGGTAGGGACTTCACGTGCCAAAGGAAAATAGTCCTCCCTTCTAAAAAAAAGGTGGAACAAAGCCAGATTTGGAATAGATGGGAAAAAAATGTGCTGAGCTGGTTTCCAAAAGTTAATAACCGTGCACATGGTGGTTTCTCATAGGCAGAATGAGGTCAAAAGTTAATAACTGTGCACATGGTGGTTTCTCATAGGCAGAATGAGGTGCTGCATTGTATTAAAAAACCAGTGTCGCTGTACGGGAGTCCAGCCTTTCACTTTATTTCCCTCGTGAAGCAAATTTACCAAACCGACATTGGTGGGCCAAAATGAAGTAAATTAAAAAGATGATGCTCATTATTCAACAGTGATGATGGGAGAAGTTAAAATCATTAGATTAGGACTTGCCATTTCATAGTGTCCCAAGTATCCAAGGTTTTGTCCTTTTTCTATTTTTCTCACCAGTCACCAGCACCCGTGAAAGACACAACAGAAGGGGAAGTGAACCCAGGAAGATAACCACCTGCACCGACATGGAGAGAAGGCTTGCACGCACAGGCCCAAGGAGAGAAGAGCCCCGGACAGTTGGCCCCAATGATCCAGCTCTAATGCTTTGTCTTATTGAATTAAAATTTTGAGCAGCTTAAAAAGAAAAGTCTTTCCAGCGAATAACATATCCCCAAATTTCACCTTAAAAGGAGTTAGTTCCACCATAAAATTAAATATTTAACAAAGAACGTAGTTAATGAATATATATAAGATTGTGTTAATCACATTTTTAATCATTATCATTCTTAGGGCGGGTCAAACTCTTCTTGAAGTAAGATTTAGGGATATACTAACACATACATTCTAAAGTCATTTATTTTAAATGACTTGAATTTCAAAAATTAAGTGAGCCCCACCATGGTATTCCACTCTCTATCATTTAAGTACATACATAGTAGCTTGTCAAGTAATTAGAGCTGATAAATGCCTTTTGTCAAGTAATTAGAGCTTTAGAGCTGATAAATGCCTTGTCTCTAAATTTTTACAGAGACTGTCAGAGAAAATTGATGCTTGTTTTGACTTTTGTCAAGTAATTAGAGCTGATAAATGCCTTGTCTCTAAATTTTCACAGAGACTGTCAGAGAAAATTGATGCCTGTTTGGTATGGACATGATGAGAATGAATGCAAAGTTTGCAAACTGAAAGGTAGCAAAATCATAAATTTTTGGTATTTATAGAAGACACCTTCGCTGGGTACAGTGCTAGAGTTTGACTGGGTACAACTGGGTAAAGTGGGACCTTCCCAGATTATTTGGGTTGCAACTGGGTTCAGTCAGCTGGTTATGGTGCAACATATTGGACTCAGCTGGTTCAGTCAGCCGGCTAGAGTCCGTATGACCGTTCGAATAACTGCAATGGACTCCCCCTGAGCCCACCCATCAACTAATCAAGTATGGAATGTCAATCCAATCCAGGCCTTTGTGTGCTTATAAGATCTAACTATGGTCTCTTCTAGGGGTGGCAATAGTAGGTTAGGGTCAGGGTGAGCAATCTGGGTAACATGTAAAGACTCAACCCAATCCCAAGAGGTTAAAATGAACCCTTATTTAACAGGGAATTCGGGTTGGGTTACTGGGTCATTGTGCAAGCTGCTGTGTTAATTGGTTTGGGTCTAGTTTAATAGTTAATTATAATGGAGACATAATAAAATTTCACAAAATGAGCTCTACCCAGACCTTATCTTCAGGCCACTGTCTTCAACTGGGCCAGACCTTATTTGGGTTGCAACTGGGTTCAGTCAGCTGGTTATGGTGCAACATATTGGACTCAAATTTTATTATTAAAGGAGAGAGGAGCACATATAAAAAATCATAAAAAAAAGTTCTAATATCCTGAAATTTAGAATAAATACATATTTCTCTTCAGTTCCACCACGAGAGTCGATCCTTCTGAAGAAGAGAACTGGGAATTTAGACAAGTGCCCAACTCATTTTAAGTTAAAGACAAGATTTCTGAACCCCAAGGGGTTGGCTGAGTGCTCAAGACCACGGTTCCTCTTTCTTCCGGAGTTAGAGGTCTTGGTATCGACCTCCGGTTCCCCCTTCTTCAGGAATCGAAGATTGAGTCCACTAGTGCTACCACCTTGGTGTCACAGGGGTGTTTACCCAGATTCCCTCTGGGCTTGGAGGGATTAGTTCAGCTCAAAGGGTTGGGAACCCTCCGATGGCAAAAAAAAAAAAAAGACAAGATTTCTTAGCTTGTGATCAACCCATAATTGGTGTGGGTAGAATTCGGGTCAGATTGCCTGGTTATTACTTGAATATTGAGGTGAAAATCCTAACCTGATCCGCCGACCCAACCCAACCTAAACCTGACCCATAATTCAGGGTTCAGGTTGGCATTTATCACCCACTTAATAGACCCAAAGGTCCCAAACCCAACTAAAATCAACTAACCTAACTGAAACCCAATCTTTAAACTTTAATAAAGGGCTCGTTCATAACCTCAAGAAAGACCCCTGCGCTTTATCTTTTTACTAAAGCCTCCTTTGACTAACAGTACACTTTAAAACAGCAGTTATGACCATCCATATTTTTTTGTTTTGACTAATTTACCGTTAAAAAACCTCGGTGGGCACGGGAGAGAGAAGATTACCAAAACCGTTTGGACTTCAGGCCTTCTCCAACGTTCCATGTCATGCATGAAGCCAAACATGAAATTCTACCATGCGACCAAGCACTCCATATTAACACCACCTTGCACATGGATGTTTTTCATTTTGCTTTCCTCGTTTCAGGCTTCTTCATTTGTAGAGTTTTATGAATGTGGAGTCATGTTCGCATAGAGCAGAATGAAGAACAGTTCAATTGATGTCCCAAGTTGCTTCTGATGATCTAAAGATACCTATTTTGGCTAGGTTCCCCAAGCAGTTCAGGACCCTAATGAGCAACCCATGGCAAGAGTTTGGCCAATGGAACCCTCGATCACGGGCTGCTGCCTCCTGATGACTGCTCAACCAAACATCCCCTGTTTCCCTAATCCCGAACCCAAGACTCCTCAACACCCATTTCATCTTCTTATCCCCCTAAACGAACAACTTCCTAACCAGCTCATCTATTCCATCTCTCTTCTCAACCATCTCATCCTTACAACATCCGGTCATCACCATTAGAACCCATTCCAAGACCCACCTGCAGCTTTCCATCTCTCATCACCCATTTTCAAAATCACAACCGACGATCCTATCTCCCTCTGTCCGTTCATCCATACACCAACAGTCTATGAGCCAATCATCTCATTCGTCTAAATCTCCACCAAACTCAAGTCCAGAATAATGATTACTGTCAGTCAGTGTATCTTTTGTGGTTCAAATACAGAAGATAAAGATGGATTTTTATTTAAATGATCAGATAAAGATTATATTGGTTTAATCTCTTATAAGTCGTGTGTGGGACATTTTCCTAATACCAACTAGGCATATCTTGATCTCAGCCTCTTTCATTTCAGCAATAGTGCCAGAATGCTTCCATACTGACGTCACACCTAATCTCGGAATCATCTTCAGTTTGGTTCGGTTAACCGAAACAGGCAGTGACTCTTAGTTAGTTTAACTGTACTCCTATAGAGGAGATTCAACTACGTTACAGAATGTATTGGTTGATGCTTACATGCCTCGAATCAAGATAATAAGTTATTATTACTCGGTGGCTACGTCTATATCAAGGTAATGTCCGATGAGACTCTGCCTCTAAGGTCAACTAAATAAGGTGCAATGGTACTCTATTCCCAAGATGTCAGGGTAAGGACTGATGGGACCCTACCTCCGAAAGTCAACTCTTGACCTATATATACAAGGAGCAAATCCAGAAGAGGTATCTACAACACATTTACATACCCATACTCTAAACTCTCCCTTCTTCTTCACTCACTCATCCGTTATCTAGTTGGTTGTGGTCGTATTCTTTGGAGGATAACTCCATTTGCTATTTTGTGGTCCATTTGGAAGGAAAGAAATGATAGAATTTTTAGGGGTTCCTCCTCAACTTCTGCGGAGTTGATTTCTAAGATCACTTTAACGATTGCGAAGTGGACTTTGGGTAGAAAGGAATTCTCTAATTTTTCACTTCATGACATTCTTATAAATTGGGAATCATGTATGGGGTGTAGCCCAGTCAAAGTAAGAAAATCTATTCTTTGGTCTCCTCCTCCTATTGGTGTGTTTAAGTTCAATGTTGATGGGGCTGCAAGAGGAAAGCCAGGACCAGCTGGTATTGGAGGGGTGCTTCAAAATTACAATGGGGATGTTTTATTTATATTCTCCAAATATGTGGGGGTTTGCGATTTTAATGAAGCTGAGGTTTTAGCTATTATGGAATCTCTTCGGTGTTTTTCGAGGTACTACCATGACAATCTTATTGTGGAGAGTGATTCTTCTAATGCAGTGAGTTGGGCTTCGAACCAGAAGGCTTATCCATGGAAGTTTCAGTTCCTTTTCAATGACATCCGTATTTTCTCCATCGCCATTAATGTTAGCTTTCAGCATAAGAATAGGTCATCAAACATGATGGCAGACGCTTTAGCCAAGCAAGGTGTTGAGAGAGTTTCCCCTTGGGAGGGTTTTATTATGTAGTTGTGGTGTGAGGGGGTACATTTCTCTTGTACCTCTGTTTTCTTTTCCCTTTTTCTTTTCTTCATGTACTCTTTATTTGTATTCTTTTCTCTTTTAATATAAGTTACTGTTACCGATAAAAAAAAAAAAACTAAGGCATTAGAGTGCCTTTGGCTAATTGTAGCCAGGGGTCTGTGACCTTTGCTTCTCCTTCCCTTTCAGGTCTTAGGCATTTGATCATTTCTAAGAAGTTCTATATCCATATAATCAAACCCGTAAATATTGAGGCACTTACCAATAGGATCACCATTGACAATCTTGTGAATTTATTATAAATACAGAATACCAAAACAGCAGAGTGACTGTGTGTTGAAATTAATATTTAGAACATGGTAACAAGAGGCCATCGATCCTAGGAAAGAACCATCCTTTTTTTCCTCCTCTCTTGTGTGATGCACTATTATCTTCTACTTAGTTGTGCATAGCAGGTTCTTTTATCTGTATTTTTGCATTCTCTGTAGTTCCACAACCCACCTGGCGTTATAGCCCATTGATCCAGCCAGCTGACAGCACAAGCCATCATTCCAGCCACCTAGTATTCAGTTGCAGGCTGTTTTTTTGTTCTTCCATGAGTGCTTCATCAGTGCTGCTCTGTTCTTGTTTGCGTTTTGCAGCAGGTGTTGTGTTAGTGTTGCTGCCTTTCTGCAACCAACACCCTGCTCACTGCCCTTTCTAAATGTGGATGCTCTAGGCTGACTTTGGTGTTCTGTCTTTGCGCCTCTTATCTTCTTCCTGTCGGTGGTTATTATCTGCACTTGGGCATCTAATTCTCATGGCCGGGCCACTTTTCTTCACCACCGTCTCCTTTTTCTCTGCTTCTAACCCATCTTCCCGTGATCACAGCAGCCCACACCACCTTCCTTACAAGGTGGGGATATTGGGGAAGATGATAGTATTAGAAACTGGTTGTAACTGGCTGATGGGGTGATTCTCAGTGGTTCATTTCTCTCCTCTCTCTCCACGTGGAGTTTTTGTCAGGGGCAATTTAGTCCAAAACAAAAAACGTGGAGAGTCATAATGGCTTTTAAAACATTTACTGTTAGTCAAAAGGCCTCTTCTGTAAAAAGATAAAATACAGGGGCCTTTTTGAGGTTATGGAAATAGAGGGGCCTTCTTGTAAAAAACTCTAAATTATAACAGGGTGAGAGAGAAAGAGCAGTAATAAATACGAGAGAGAGAGAGAGAGAGAGTCCCTAATGTCAGAATTTCATGAGAACTTTGCTGTTAGCCATGTAATATATGAATCTAAATTTAGAAGAATATAGGTCTGAGGTATCATTGCAGTATCGAGTAACAATATGAGTGTGTCTGAGGTATCGGTGTAGTATTGAGTAACAATATGAGTGTTGGATCAGTTTGACATGGATACATTCAGCATATACAGCATACAGGTATTCGGGATAATAATCAAGTATTACACACGCCACACATGTGAAGTGATTTCATGGGTACACACCTCTGCAAGCTGGTATGTAGATGTCAATCAATCCCAACTTGGACAAACTTGTTTGTAGCCAAGCTCACCCAGGTGATTGGTGAAGATGTTTTCCAAATAATTTGTTGTTGGCGCATAGGGAGTTGATGTACGTACTTCTTGCTGAGACTTCACCTTGTACATACTGAAAATGGTCTGTCCTGTTCGCTCATGGAAGACGAGATTGGTAGCTATATGAAATTATGAATAGTTGCTTGATTGTCACAGTACATAACGACCGGTGTTGACAATCGAATGGCAAGTAGTCCAAGAAAAGAATATACATACTGACTTTCACATGTTGCATGGGGCATTGTTCTATGCCCTGCTTTTGCACTGGACCATGCCACGACTGATTGCTTCTTTTGCATAGACTTTGCAATTGCAACTACTGATTGCTTCCTGCTCTTCCATGCTATGATACTCAGATACGACATGGATGGAGCTGGGACATAACATTGGTATGGTTTGGATACAAATTTTACATATAAAAAGTGAATGGAGCAGGGACATAACATTGGTATGGTTTGGATACAAATTTTACATATAAAAAGTGAAATATCAAATACGATATGACATGATATGCGGGCGATTTTGAAGAATTCATGCGTCATACTATCATATGTGTTGGAAAACATGTCATTACATTATGGTCTGTGGTCCGTATTGTGGAAACTTTTCGTTAGCTTCTACTTGAGTCTAAATATCCAACTACCTTTTGGTGTGGAGCTGCACAAAATACCATCCACTTGATTTTTTGTTTTTGAATGGTACGATCATGATTTTTAAAGATGATAATAGTTTTCAGGTCCCACTGCGATCGTTATTTTAAACCATAGATGGCTTAAGGCTTATTCATGATGATAATGACATCTTCACCTTTTGTTTTGAGTATGATAATTAACAAATACAGATTCTACCACCCTATGGACGGCAGGTAATATCTATTGACCCCACAATTGGTGTATTAGTTCTGGCATTTTATTATAAGGGGTCAGCTATCTCAGGTCTCAAAAATGACCATTGACCCCACAGTTGGTGCATTGGTTTAATTTAGGCATTGTATTATTAGGGGACGGCCATCGCAGGTCTCAGGATTGTTGAGTGCAAGGGCCAAACCCATAGGAAAAGAAGAAAAAGAAAGAACCATAATGACCCCACTCTTCATACTTTTGTCATTTTTTTTTTTTTTTTTCATTTTTGAATGGTTACTTTATCTGAATAATTTTTTTTTCTTTTTTTCTTTATAATCATAACGGAGGGTGTCCGGCCTTTTGAACCAGGATAACCTCTACAACTATGGGCTCAGGAGGAGCCAGGTAAATCCCTAGCCCTAGTGTGGTAGTGCAGTTTCGAACCCTCGAAACTAGTGAAAGTTCAATAATCTACCACAAATTTTTCTCTAGTGTGTGAGCATAACTTGCCTTGCAATTCCATTCTGTTCACAAGAATTGGTAAACTCAACCGAGGACTTGGAACAAGATACTATTTTACAGTTTTACCATTTTGTTAGCCTTAGCGACTTCATACACTGTTCGTATCAAAGTCATCCAAGAAGAGATAGACTTGCTTGGATCTTTAATAAAAATTTGTTCCATCATGAATTCAGGACATCCAAGTGACTCTGCGGGAGGAAATCAAAAGTGCATGTGAGTAACTTGGTAACTTGGTAACTAGATATACAGCCTTTTCTTGCATTTATGGTGACCAATGCTTTAGAAATCTAACCAGATGTTGATCCACTAAATTGGACATTTCTGTCTGAACTAGTGTCTATTCTGGTTTGATTGGGTTTTCCTATAATTTCATTAAAAAAAAAAAAAGAAAAGAAGAGAGAACAAAATAAAGGATAAAAATATTGAAACTGCTTAACACCTGTCAGATTTGTTGGTTGATAGTAGTCCAACGTCCAATTTTGCACTGGTTTCAACAGTTTCATCCTTTAATGACTGGTGAGTGGGTTGATTTATACCAAATTGTTTGTTGCACTGAATCCAATTGATCCAGGTCCAAGTCCCTAATTTGATGTTTTTCATATGGTTAACCTTATTCATGAAAAAAAGGGAGAAATGGGGAGATGTTGATCGAACGCTATGGATTTATTTATGACTGGTGGACCACATAGTATGGATTTAAATAAGGAGGTACGGTTTCATAATAAAGCCAGGTTTTGTGATCTATCTCCAATAAGCCAAGCTTGTTGCATGCCAACTGAATTTAGGGATGTTACATACAGACACATCTACCAGTAAATTATTTCATTAGACAAAGATTGATGAACTGAACATAACTGTGGTTTACATAATAAGCATATTACCAGACTCTAGGCTGTTTATAGAACTGAACGTTCGTCCAGTAGCTATTTGCTCTGCTCTTTTGGGACAATTGCAGTGTTCTTATGATGGCTTTTGACATTCTCAATGGCCTTTATAATACCAAAGAACATGAGTCTGTATAGAACCATCATCCCCAACATGATTGCAAGATCAACCCATTTGGAGTAACCCATCTCAACTTGCCAGTCGGTTGTCAAGATCTCCTCTCCAGTGATGGGTGGGCCACCAGGTTTGTTGTTGGGGAATGTTAGGCCTATGAACTCATTCTTGTATAGACCTTGGTTAGCATACTTGTGGAATGCAACGTAGTACATTGGGTATCTCCATATGGGCTTGGGGAGATCATCTCGCAGCCGGAAGAAGCCACCATTCAGCATCATGAGTCCTTGAATTCCGGAACCAGTGATTATACCCATGAGGAAATCCGGCACGAAGCTCGCAACGATCATCATCAGGCTCTCAACTAACATCATGCAAAGAAATAACATCATAACAAAGTATACAAAGTGATCGATTCCGTTCTGAAGACCAGCAATGTAGTAAGATATGACTCCAGGAACTACAGAGATGATGAGCATGTAAGGAAGAGAAGAAAGTGTGTTGCCAACTACAAATGCGCCGACTCCGTAGTGTCCGTTAAGTCTTTCTTGCTCGAATATCTGTCATAACACCAACTGGAGTTAAGAGTAATAAAACTCTTCAGGCGCCTCTGCGTACTTTGTATTGAATTCCTAAAAATTCATAGTAAAGTGAATTTTGGCGAAGGAATATTAAGAAGTCAAGGGGTGAATTATAGAAGGTAGAGAAGAAGATGGTACCCTCGATAAATTTGATTTACTATGATGAATGAGTAATCATTTCCTATCAAAGGGGAGACTATTTGATAGCCATTCATCGATCTTCGACTTTTCTTCTTTAATTTGGGCTCCTTTGATAGGAAGATATTGCTCAGAACTCTTAGGAATTCAACACCGAGTGAACAAGTTAGTTGATCAAGTTTAAGAAAATTGAACAACCTTCATTTCCTCCACAAAAGAAGGGAATCCGCTAACTGATAGGAATGTCAGCAATGTAGCTTCAAACATAAGCATCAAACATCTGGCCTGACTAACTCATACAGTCGAATATTAGTCGCCATTTAATAACAATATACAACTTAAATTAAAGCCATGTTTGGGCTTTTGTTTCCATGAAGAATTCTCTGTTTTAAAGTATTCTGATAGATTTCTATTTGATGCAGTTGAAAGCACATTTGGATGATTGATTGTCGTTGAATTTTATTTATAGATGTTTAAGGATTTTTCTTGTCAAAACCTATTTAGACCATTCTAAACTCTTGTGCAGCAGGGTTTTATTTTTATTTGTGAACTAGAAGCTCAGAGTTAAACTAGGGGCTGTTCTGAAGCTACTGTTGCCATTCCTCCATTCATCCTCCCTGTTCTCTTCTCCTTTCTTTCATATCTTCTGTTTCCTATGCTGTCATTCACTTCCAATAATAATTCAAATCAAGTGAAATGAAAGTTTTTTCAAACTAGTGGGTCGACCAAGCTTGGGTAGTTCTTTGAATTTAATAAGTTGTTTGCATTCTGGACCATTTAATAGGTAGATCTAATTAAATTTTTTATTTATTTATAAGTAATTATGCATGAGGTTTGAAGTTAGCAATTTAAAAATGATGACTGGAATGTAATTTGAAACTTATGTTTGAACTTTTCCATTCGATATTTGAATTAACAATTTATGTAATATGCAATATTCTCTCTATTATTTTCCTTATTTTCGTGCTTTTCTTACATATATTTATATATAAACTTGAATTGATTATCATGAATGCACGCAAAGAAATGAATATTTATATTTTATGTGAAATGGATTGAATTTTTAAATTTTTTTGAAAGTATTAAAAAAAAAAAAACACGACTCTCCCTGAGTCTCTGCGTTGACTCAATCTGAGTCAATTTTTTTTGCAGTGGATGAATCAAGTCCGCGTCATGAGTTTTCCAACCTTGGCCTTGTGATCGTCAGGCCTGGCCAATCTATTCCTGATGTAGATAACAAGATACAAATGGTCAGGCTTAGTACTGATGTAAATATTGTCAATCCTGGTCTGGCATTCCTAGTAGCAAACAAGCCTTTTTCAGCGCAGGCCTTTGATCCAACCATGTCATTATATTTCGGACTTTATTAGCTCTTTGCTCTATATATGATCAGGAATTTCTTGAATACCCTTCTGTGTACTTCCCATTTCCTTTTGAACGAGCAACTTTTAAAATGCTTACTATGATTACATGAAAGTACATGGGAACCAATGGAAGTGGCCATTTCAAGATATTCTTGGCTTTTTTTTTTTCATTTCATGACCAGCTACGCTGTTGGCCATAAGATCCATGTACTTCCATTGCATACTTCAATGGAAATCCGCCATTTTATATGTTTTCTTAGGCCCAAACCACATCTTTGTGTGTGTATTCACCATCTGACCTGGATAGAGCCATAGTTGTTGCCGATGTCATGATAGATTGTCCCTATGCATAAAGAAAGAGAGATGAAAATCGCGAGACGTAGCCATAAAAAGAAACTGCATCCATGTTTGTAAGTAGCTGATGAATTGAAAGAAATGATTACTAGGCCCATAATGTTATATATTATGAATGAAACATCACCTCATTCGCGTTTGAAATAGGACCAAAGTAAATTGTTCTACCAACAGAGAGTAGACAGAGGTTATGGAAGAGTGCAAACACTTCACTGCTTGGCTGATGGATGGAAGCGATGACTGTTCTCCCACCTTGCTGAGCAAGGCCTACAATTCGTCTCATTACATGGAAAGATGCGGCGCTGTCAAGGCCGCTGGTTGGCTCATCGAGGAAGAGAAGCCTCGGGCGTGTTAAGATAACAATACAAATGCTTACTCTTCTCTTTTGTCCGCCGCTTAGTCCTTTAGAGGTCCACCCTCCAATTCTAGTGTCCATGGCATCTTGCAAGCCCATCTCCTTAATTGTCATATCCGCTCTTGCCTTCTTCTCAGATATTGGCATGGAATCAGGGAGCTGGAGCTGGGCAGAGTAGTAAACTGCTTCTCTGACCGTTAAAGTTGTCATTAGGATGTCTTCTTGGGTCACGTAGGCCTAGTTTAACAAACAAAAACCCATGATTATATTATGATTGTAGAATAAATAGTCTTTTAACATGTTTGATACTGCATCAACTGATATGCTATTGAGGCATTTTATTTTGATTATGGACTTGGTTGGGGTCAGTAAATTATAGTCTTACACAGGTTCCAAAAGCCAATGCCTGCTTCCTCCCATTGATTAGAATCTCTCCTGATTGCCTTGTGTTTGGACCTAATCTTCCTGAAATATTTGTGAATGAGACATTAAACTCCAAAAAACTCCGACTTTTGCATTCCTATCAGTAATTAAAACAGGAGATAAACCAGAAAAAACAGGATGTTCAAATGCCAAGATAGAAGTGCAAAGAGGGATTGTTTTGTATATAGGTTCCAAGTAGGGATGTGTTGGAAACTCTGCTGGTACATTTGATTATTTCCTGGGATTTCCTCAGTTTTGTCTTTATCTGAATAATCCAAATTCTCCTCACTGTCACATTCATGGATAAATTTCGATTAGGACAAGTGCTTGAAGCGAGCAATCCTTAGAAACAAATAGTGAGAGTAACAGAGGAACTATTGGTTCAAGAATATGGATTGTGACTGTCAATTGGTAATCTCATCGTTCAAGTAATCACAACAAGACTTTGTGAACCTGACCCGCACCCAGTCATATTGTCATCGGACTTGGTTTTGGCTTTGGCTTTGATCAAACCCTGTGGGCCTTATATCCTAACAACGAAGTCACTGAGAGGTAGGTATAGTTGTTAATTTCGTTTCAGACGTTTCCGCTTTACTATAGATTAAAATTTAACCATGACCTCTAGTAAAAATCTCTGTCCTCACTGCCACTGCACTACTGACCTCTTAGATGAAAATAAAAACACTTATTAATATATGAAGTAAAGATATACGGGGCGGGTTGGGTTGATTCACCGAAAAACCCAAACCCCAAACCCGACTCAGATTTATGTATGAAAAATCATACCCAATCTGAACCCTACCAACACGCAACCAAATCCACTCGTAATAGGAGCGGGTCAGGGCGGCCCTCATTTAAATTTAACTCATTGTCATCCCTAAGTAGAATTTACTCCTAGGGTTAAAAGCCTATATAACAAAAGAAAACAACTCGAAAGAAAACACATGCCATTTCTTATTACAGCAATAATAACTTAATTGTTTTATTGATACCCTTTTAGGGGAACAAAAAAGCCTTAAAAATAAAAGACCTAACGAAAAAAAATTTATAATAAAGTTTTCATTTAACGAATTAAAAGACCTACTCACAACTTAGGTTATTGTTCTTCTGAATGATGGGCCCCACTTTATCATGGATACCAATTAGAATCATGGCAGAACTAATAGATATCTCTCTATTCATTAGATTAAATTTTGATAGGTTTTACAGATATGAATTTTCGTTGATCAAGGAGAATTAATTCTAAAAAGAACAACTGGACATTTAGTTTGAATGCTTAACAGGTCAAGCTGAACAGTTAACCAATTAAGTCTTATGACTTGCCATCATCATCACATCAGGTGTCAAGTTGAGTCGGGTCCTGGAAAACTGTAAATTAAAATGGCTAATGAAGAAATGCAATTGTAAAAGTCTTTACACCATTCTAGTGATTACACGAAGGTTTTTCAAGAGTCCCAAACCCTTTAGGCTGAAGTCCTCCAGGCAAATTAGTAAGACCAAATCTCCATTATTCTTCATGATTAAATACTAACGTATCAGATTTGTTACCGGGTAAGAAATCTCATGAGATAAGGATGGGTCCTTGGTTGTGTTCGGAGAGCGACTTGAATAGTGTTTGAAAAACTATGTATCATAATCTGCCATAATGTTACCATTAGTAGTTTCTAAATTGATAGACTAACATGTGCATCGCTAGGGGGTTTATGCTAACAATATATAGTTACAAAGTGTTACAAAGTTGTTAGCCAGCGGATCAGAAGTATACGCATGCACAAGACTATAATGAGGCATGGGGCTCAAAACCTATCTCCAACACTATAACAAAGTTGCTAGCCAGTAATCCTAAAACCAATCGGTGATAGGAAACTGTATAGACAACTAATTAACAAAGTATTCTACGTATTTAAACCTTTTGTCTTGGCGACTATACAACCAGTACTTCAAAGGCCTGTATGGTATATATTTACTTGTAGAGTGAAGTGAGGTGCAGAAGGTGAGAGAAATCCGATTATAATTACCAGCCAAGGCATCAAGCAGCGTGGATTTGCCACAGCCTGAAGGACCCATGATAGCCAAGACCTCACCAGGCTGAGCATAGCAGGTGACCCCCTCAAGGATTACCCGGACACCACCTTTCCCACTTGAAGCAGTCACCCTCAAATCCTTCCATGTCAGGTAAACACCTTTGGAGGTTCTTCCTCCCACATCCTCCATTATCACGAGCTGCCGCGATTCTTTCTTTTTTGATAGTGCAACTGTCTTTGCATCGCCCGAACCTTCCATCTCCAGTATCTCTGGGACCATTCGAAATGATGGTACTTTGTAATCCAAGCTACTGGGGTTGGTTGCAGCTTTATAAGTATTTGGAGGAGGAGGTGGAGGTGGAGGTGGAAGAGGGAGATGGGTACTTGTGTTGAAAGGGATGAGCCCTCCCTCTACATGGGACATGTCACTTTGGAAGAGGAAGCTGCCCATTTTATTTTCTTGGCTAGATTATGAATTCATGTTACTGATGTTCTGCTGAATCAAAGGAAAGCAGCAGCACTATGGAGGGAGGGAGGGAGGGGTTGGTCTGGAAACTGGTCTAAGCTACAACATTTAAAGACTCCCACGTATGCTAGTCACAACTCACATCAAAGTTCCGATTGCTAATTAACTAGGCTGCACATGGTGGGTTCGGGTTGGTTTAGCACTAAAGCCAACTATCACACTAAACCGAATCTATCGGATCTTTAATTAATCAGTCCGATCCGACCGATGGAGAGGGCTTAGACCGAATCGAAGTATTCAGTTTAGTTTGGTCGGTTAAACCGTTTATTTTTTATTTTTTTATTGAAATTCAAAAATTAAAAATTTCAAAATGACGACACCCCTAAAAGAGGTGCATGAGTTGTCGAATGCCAGTAAAGTGAAACCCTAAAATCTAAATAGTTAAATACTCAAATTAAAAAATATATTGGTCGGTTCGGTTTAGGCGGTGAACCGAGGGTTCAAACCGATAACTAATTGATTTAAGAGGTTTCCATGATTTTCAAATCGTAGACTGAACTGATCTACTATAAAATCGATCCGAACTGGCCAATTCGGTCGGTTCGGTTCAATTTAATGGGTGACACCGGATTTTCTGTGCAACTTATAATTAAGAATATTGTAGGTTAGCATGCGCTTCTTATGTTTTAAAAGCACCGACGTTGAAACTCCTACTTTTCACAATACCCTCCCTCCTCAGAGATGTTGTGGTAAATCTTTAGGATTTGTATGGAATCCACAAGGAAACGCACAAATGTTAGTGTTAGAAATGGTAATGATGGTTTTAGATGCTAGGCTTGTTGGATTAGCTTTGATGGTCACTAAAAAGTTTATGCTCCAATTTTGCACAATGTAAAAGACGGTTCGATGGATTAGCCATATGTAAGAAAGATTGGGCTAAAAGTTTCTTGCCAACTAGTTGAAGGATCGGGATGTGGAATACTCCGATATCTGTAATGTTTCTGACGGTGAGAAGTCTCCACGAATCTCTTATGTCTGGATCTCAATGCAACCGTACATGATTTATAACTACTAACTCCTTTATATAGACGATCTCGAGGAACCATGCTTCTCAGAGACTTCTCCGACAAGAAACCCACGTCCTCTAATCCTAATAGGCGTTTTCTATTTGGCGATAGGACATGATCTACTAATCTATCCAATTATTGCGGATCCCTATCTTATTTACATCAGATCCAATCTTTTAATATAGTGTGACTCTTATTCTCTATATATTGGCAACTGCAATCTGCTTCATCTAACGTGGGACCCTTTGCATGCGGGCCACCCAATTTCCTACACTAGTCAATTACTAATTTTTTGAAAGAATTTTTTATTAGAATTTGTAATGTTGGAATTCAAAAGACATGAGGCTCATTTCTTTACTAGAATTCCAAGAATTTATGTCTGGAGGAATTTCAAATTCTCCAAAAGTGGTCCCCTTAAGTGGAATTCCAAATCCCCCTTCTTGATAGAGCATTTATAATTCCAACAAAATGCATAGAGTGAAATTCCAGGAATTTCAAATTGTCATTTAAGACTTTTTAGGTGGATGGAATTTGAAATTTTGGTGAAAGAAATATAGCATTTCAAATGTCAGGGGACAAGTTATTACATTCCGTCCAGAACACCTCAACATCCCAAATTTTAGTCATAAATTCTGGTAAAGAAACAAGATCATGATGTGACGGTTGTTCTCTTCACATTTGAAAATGTTATATTTTTTTGATAGAACTCCAAACTCCACCCACTTGAAATGTCTCGTTTACTTTTGAAATTTTCATAATTCTAACTTTCTTGGCATTTGTAAATCCTCCACCCAATAGGAGAATTTAGGAATTCTACCTAGGGGTCGACTCTCGGAGGAATTACATATTTTCAAACATAAATTCTTTGAATTCTTTAAAAGGAACAAGCCCTAAAGCTGTCTATTTCTTTTTGAAATGCCAGCTTAATTTGCTGCTATATTTTCAATTGTAAACGTGATTTTGATTCATTTCCTATTCATTTATAAACAAGTGTTCGAGATGATTAATTATTTATATAAAAACTTCTTTTAATATAGTGAGATTTATTTAAGTGGTTCAGCTCTAAATTACCAAAAGAGGTGGACATGACATGTGTGGAGCCCCCCATCCACATCACATCCAGTGGTTACTAATTAATATTAAGCTTGGGTCTCCACAACCTAGCCTAGACTTAATAAAGAGTCAACTCGAGGTCTTTAGATAGTCATGACATAGTGTTATCTTTTATTGGGGGGATTCGGCGAGAGGTCCCTGAACATTTCACTTTATTGCCTAAGATCCACAATCTTTTTTCATAGTGTGGTAGGTCATTTTATCAAATTTGAAGACCTAAAATGTCTAATTTACCCTTTCTTCATAATCATATCCCACAATTAGTGGGATATGCCACTAATAATGGTCAACTACCATTTAATTGGCCACGATTAATGGAATCCCATTAATGAAATTTTCATATAAATTCTAAAAAAAACACAAATAAATTTCAAAATAACATAAGTAAAATTAAAAAACGCAAGTAAAATTTAAAAAAACGTAATAATTTGAAAAAACACAATAAATTTTAAAAAGACGTAAATACAGGAAATAATTTCAAAAAATCCAATAATTTCAAATATTAAAAAAACACAATAATTTCAAAAACGCAAAAAATTCAAAAGACTTAAATAAAATTAAAAAAAACAATAATCTCAAAAAACGCAAAAATTCAAACGACGTAAATAAAATAAAAAAATGAAATAATTTCACAAAACGCAATAACTTTCACAAGAACGCAGAGAAATTTAAAAAGACGCAAATAAATCTCAAAAGATCCAAATAAATTTAAAAAAAATAATAAATAAATTTCAAAAGATGAAGAACAATTTCAAAAGATCCAAATAAAATTTAAAAGATTCAAATAAATTTCAAAAAATGTAAATAAAATGCAAAAGACACAAATAAAATTCAAAAACACAAATAAATCTAAAAAATACAAATAAATTTTCCAAAAACACAGAAAGATTCGTTCAAAAACTCAGTTAAAATTTTCAAAATGGAGATAAATTTGTCAGAAACTCGACTATGTTTTTCAAAAACTTAAATAAATTTTTCAAAAAACTCAGATAGATTTGTGCAGAACTCAGATAAATTTGTTTAGAACTCAGATAGATTTGTTCGGAACTCAGATAAATTTATCAAAAACTCAGATAGATTTGTCCAGAACTTAGATAAATTTGTTCCAGAACTTAGATAAATTAGCCACGAACTCAGATAGATTTGTCCAGAACTCAAAGAAATTTGTTTAAGAACTCAGATAAATTTGCGCAAAACTTAAATAAATTTGACAAAAAATGAAAAACTCATATAAACTTGACAGAAACTCATATAAATTTGTTAAAACTTAGATAAACTTGACAAAAGTTGAAGATCAATTTCAAAAGATCCAAATAAAATTTAAAATATTCAAATAAATTTCAAAAAATATAAATAAAATGGAAAAACACAAATAAAATTTAAAAACATAAATAGATCTAAAAAATACAAATAAATTTTTCAAAAACACAGAAAGATTCGTTCAAAAACTATGGGCGGAACAGGCGCCACGTGCCCCATATCCAATCCTTATTTCTCTCTCTAGCCGAACGTATGTGCAGGTGGGAGCGTTGCAGGCTTTCTCCATATCATGTGGCATTTAGTCGAGCATGTGGCATCCTTCTCAACCGCTTAATCCGTTGGTCGCCAATCGGAAGCGAGAGGCATTCCGGCAGTACATGGGCGTGCGTCCCGAGGAGAAACGGCAGCAACACATGCTGCGTCGTTATGCCTTGGCAACACATCTCACAGCAACGTGGAGGACTTTTCTCCTTGTCAATGAAATTGAATCCAACGCGCCAACCCGAGGCTAATAACCACGTCATTGGGATGATTTCGAAGAAATGACTCTCTCAGGCGTGGTAGTGGCTTGCGACATCCCAAGGTTAGGTGGATGCTGATGACGTGGATTTTGATGATCTATAGGAGGAATGCCAGAGGTCGCTCTCTGAGCACTAGCACGGTGCTGGTCTGAGGACGTCGTCATACGAACGTGTCTGAGGAGAGAGGAACTATTTCAAAAACAACAAAGCCAGGGGCGGTTCGACCAATGTTCGTCTCGGTCATCGTGCCCGAGGAGAAGAACTGAGTCTTCGATCTTCCTCTTCACTTCTGTTGCAGAGAACCAACAAGGAGAAACTCACAAAGAACCATGCTTAGATCCCGTTGATCTGCAGCCTTATCACAAGATCCAAACCGTCAAACACACAAAGACAATGCCAATTGGAAGAACTAGCTGGTCCCAAAAAGAAGAGGGATAATATAAGATTTGAAATTTGAAATTTCAAAATTTTATGCCTAAAATGGTTGAAAGGGTAAATTAGTCATGAGAGTTGTATCCAGGGACCTCTGGCTGCAAACAGTCTAGCTGCTTGGACCAGAACCCTTAAAAAGAATTTGCCTGGATTGGAGGCTGGATAAATTTAATTTTAGGGACCTTTCGCTAATTATCTCCTTTTATTATTACTAGTGGAGCCCTGCACTTACAATGCACGTGCATTGGACACACAGTTATACTAAGAAAATTTTAAAAAATAAAATTATTAAAAAAATTAATAGAAGCTTCAATACATTTAAAAATAAAATTTCAACATAAAATGAGTGATTGTAAATTGCAAGGCCCGTGCAGTGTCCAAATGCAACTGACACTACTTTTTTCCTATACATTTGAAAACAATAAAACAATGATATAGAGAGAAAAATGAGATCTCAAAAGACAATCGATATGTAATTTATATAACTTTTTTGAGAATATAAATCACATATTTCAAGATATTTAATCATAAATGTGTACAAAGAAATTTAAATTTAACCTTATCAGTTTCCTGGTAGACTTGACCTGCTAAAGTTGGAGTCCAGTTGAAAGTATAGTCAAATTGATAATCTGCAGTTTTATAAAAAAATAAAAACAAAAACTAAGAACCAGATGATTTTATTGTTCTAACCAATTACCATGAACAATATATGTTGAATACCAAATCAGATTCTATTAAGGAAAAAAATTAATTATATCTTACCTAAGGACATCAGAATAACAAAATTGTGACAGTGGTTTTAGTCTTAACTTACAAAGAAGAATAACATCTCACACCGACCGTCAAGAATAATGAAGTAATCTGGTTTGTCCTCAAGCGACAGGGATCAACAATGGTGAAACTTTGATATCAACTTTGACGGGTAAGAATTGCAGAGCACCTGTTGATCAATATTAGTATTTAACATGTGTTTTGTTTTATTTTATAAGACGGACCACTATCAGGTAAAAAAAGGCAATACATCTCCAAGAGTCAGCATCTTCTTTTGCTTGATACAAAGTGATATATTTTATACCCTTTAAGAAAATGATAATACAAAGTAATCATAGAAGTTCAGTTAAATGGAACCTCACAAAAAGAGATAACCATAGGGAAAAAATACCAAAAATAAAAAACTACAAATACAAATCTGCCAAAAGAATTGGACATTCCTCTTAAGAAATACTTAAGAATGTAACACAGGTATTATAAATCAACTCTTCTACTCTGTTTTGTATAGAGGATGGGAGTGTTGATCAAAGTAAGAAAAATTCGAAACGAACAAAGATAAACTGAATTTGTTGCATCTCAGTAACAAATACTTATTTTTGTTGTTTACCCTTAAAATGATTACTTCATTCACTGACCCTGAAGTTAGTAGTAACGCTAGCATAACAAGAAGTTTCTATGAGATTCTTGTTTTCCCTTTAAGAAAAGGCATGACGTTTCATTGAAATATATGAAAAGAAGACAAGAACAAGAAGAAGAAGAAGCTTGCAATGATGAAAGAAATAAATGTGTTAGAAAATGATCAAAGTTTTTCAATTTAAATCTCTTGAGTATGAGCAAGAATAAATAAATATATTCATGCCCTTGAAATGACGTTTTATAATAAGAAAATTCACAAAAGTTGTATATTAAGAAACTAAAAATTGTATAGAAGAACAACAATTTTATGATAACAATCTATAAGACCTACCACTAAATTGCATTTATGGAATTATCTTTAGCAATCACTAATATTGGAAGAGAACTAATATTTAGTAGTAGTTATCACATTATCCAACTTGTGATTATTCTTCCAATAGGGGTATAAATCAAAGATCAATACTACTATTATGTCAGATTGAAAACTCAATTATTCTAACTGAATAAAATGCAAACACATAAAGCAAAAAGGAAAAGAATATTTAATTTTTTTAATGGTAACTTTCATTAAAAGAGAGAAAAAAACAGGAAGGACATAAAATGAGTTTAAGTTTGCACCTTTCACTTTCTTATTTATGATATTTTGTGAGTTGCTACTTTTTTCTAAAAAAGAAAAAGAAAAAAAACTAAACATTAAGCAAAAATGCAAACGAAAAACCTGTAGATATGGGATGTGCTTATAAGTTTTGGGGGTTCCAATACCTTTTTCAAAGGCCATAATAAATAATATACAAATGAAAGAACATCAAATTACAAATATTTAAGGTAGTGTACAAAAGGTTAAAGGGGTAATATTTAAAAAATAATAACAAAGGGTCACATCCGTATAAAGAAAATAATCTCATATATTCTGGAAACCTCCCGGAGCCCTTTGATGTTCTTAACTTTCAAATTTCAAATTTCAAATACAAATACCACTCAAGTATCTTTTAGTTCTACAAAAAATAAATAAATAAATAAATAAATAGAAACTATTTGCATAATTAGCATTGTTTCAGGTAAAAAAAAAAAAAAGAGAATGTTAATTCTCTTGTGTGTAGTCAATTTGGTATTTGAATTATAATACAACCACCAATTGGCCACCAGCAACAATAACAAAAGTAGCAAGCTAACTAATACATTTTATCACAACTTTTAGACTGATTTTTAAGCTAATGACGAAGTGTTTAAAGTGCCCACAAGATTGTAAGTATTGAACACCAAAAAGTAGTAAGTAAAACACACTTGATTCCTTTTCTTTTGATCAATTATAAAATACACTATTCATTTTCTTTTTTATTTTCATCCTGTCTTAGTTCAAGGTTTATTATTGAAAAAGCACATGGCATTTAGGGTTTAAGAGTTAAAAGGCAGTATGTACACCATGAACCACATAATGGAATAAATAGTGCATAGTTAAAATCTTTTGTTTTTCCCACTTTGGCTTAGTTTATTAACCGGGGTGGACAAAATAGTGCCAAGAAAGACTAAAAAAACTTTATGAATAATAAAATCTGAAATATTTTTCCTTTGACATGATTCTTTAATAGCACCATATCTCACAATTAATTTTACAAAAGGGAAAAAATGAATAAAAATTTGGAAATTAGTGAACAAAATGGTTCAATGAGAACTACGAATGAATGCTTATGTGTCTTATCCCACTCTTGAGGGGTTTGGAGGGTGATAATTGAAGATGCATTAGTCTAGAACGTAAAAATTTAACTAACATAAACTAAAACAGGAAAAATAAACAAAATAAAATGTCAGATTCTTATACAAATATGGATTATATTTTTGGCCTTTTGAATATTTGCACTTGTACTGCTTAAAAAAACCCCTTCCCCTTTGACTTTATGGACAACGAAAACAAATTCTGAAAGATAATGTAAAGCTTTTTCATGCCTCATAGCATCGTCATTTTAGTCATTGTCTACTTTGCTTTTCTCAACCAGGACACATTCTGTTTGAGTTTTTCATTTTCCTATCTCACATAACAAAACAATATAAAGTTTACATTAAAAAAATTTAAAGAAGAAGACACAATCAAACAACAATAATTTCAGTATACACGTTACATGTATGAAAATTCCCTCCATTCCAAAAGAAGCTAAGAGTCAATGAAGAATTTGTTAAAATATCATGTTTTTCCTTACACAATTATTCATAGAGGAAAAACCTCATACCCACAAAATTTCCTACATTGAAAATCTTGTAGAATCTGAATAAGAAGAATGTTAAAAGAAAATTGAAAAAAAAGAGGAAAAAAACAACACTTGAGATATTGATTTGAGATAGATTCCAATCTTATCCACATTTTCCTTTTTTTTTTCTCCACCACCTTAAAAATAAAAAATAAAAAAAATTACTCGATTTATTGGAATGTATTAAAACGAAATTTTATTACGTTTAAAATATCAACATCTACTCAATAGAAGAGATTAAAAAATTATTAGGATTGTGTGTGCGAAGTTTGGTTTGTATTCGAGTTAATTTGGGTATAGTAGGGAGGTAGTTAGCAATTTTTCAGAGAATTTAGAGGTCTTTTTTGTAATTTCATATTTATGAGATTATGGTACCGTTGGGTATATATTTTTAATTCCTAAACTTTAGTCTTCTAGATCATCGTGATTCGGATCCTTAAAACCCCTCTAAATCCAAGCCTGATCCAAAATCTATTTTAGACAAATTGGAAAATTCTCATTATGTCCCTATCTTTATCCATACATAAAATACATGTACATAATAAATAAATAAAAATATATATAAGGGTGGGCCCCACAACTTGCATTTTATTGGACATGTGTATAGTGAAAAAAGTACATCATCTTTATCTTTTTTTTAAAACATTTTATTTGAGTAGAAGTTGGGAAATTCCCATTATGTCCTCATCTTTATCCATATCTTTATTCATAATAAATATATAGAAGGTGGGCCCCACAACTTTTATTTTATTGGCTATGTGTGTAGTGAAAAAATTACATCATCTTTCTCTCTTTTATAAGAGTAGATAGATAGATTTGTCAAAGTGTGCCCTTTTTGTCACAGTGATAAGACTCAATTTGGCAGGACATGGAGTTGAGTAACTCAGGGAGTCCGGCTGACTACTTGATCAATACTCACCCAACATGGTGACCTACAAAGTGTGGTGAACTTGGCTCAGTTGGGCAAGCTCTTGAGGCGAGTTGACTCGAAAACTTAGCCAAGTATTTTTCTTCTGTGATGTGGGAATCCTTAAGGGCAGACCGAGGATTTCATCTTAGGAGGGGCCAAACTTAAATAAATATTTTTTTAACAAATCAAGATAGCTAATATTTTTTATATCTTTTTTTGGACATATCTCTAACTAAATTTGTTTTTGGGTTCTTGGTAATGTATATGAGGCATTTTTTGGAGCTTTATCTAATACAACTTCTGAAACCTTTTCATTATAAGAACACAACATCTTTAACATTTCCAACAAATTTCCACGTTTGATTGAACTCTAACCTTCATCATGTCCCCTAAAAGCACAAGCTTAAAATGCAAGCCATCGGATTGTATCAATCGAGGCCTTAAGCCGTAATCAATTGTTTGCAATTTGTTCAGAAGTGAATTTGTCAAGCACTTTTTTGTATGTGTTGAGGTATGTTCATCAAGTCCTTGTATGATCTCTCGGTGTCTTTATGAGAAGTGTTAGGACCTTTTCCTATATGATTTAACAAAGCACAATTTCTTCCATCCCTAACTTTTTTCCAATTCCGAAATCCGTCAATAGTGAATGCAATTTGTCCAGCATGCCCGATTCGGTTATGAAAGAGATAACATGGAAGAAAAAAATGTGCATCTTTCTCTAGAGAATATTCCAACCATGAAGGAAGTAAATTAAACCAAGACTCTTGAAAGCTACGAGGATAAGCCGTTAATCTAGATTTCGGATACTTTGAGAGCTTCGGTTGGTATGGACCAACCCTTATGTACTTTCGTTGAATTTCATTGTGTTGACTGATATCATACTTTCATATCTGGCGACGCAATCCTGGATCACGCTTCAAAGAACCAATATCATCATCATTATTGATTTCAGTTCTTTGAAATTTTGTAGGATGATTTTCAGTAATGGAGTTTCAATGTTAGATGTGGGCGATGGCTCATCAGCATCTAAGTTTGTAGGATTTTTTCTCTTGAAAAACCCATCAATTGCAGATGACTTTCCCATCTACAAATCAAATAAAAATTATATTTATTATAGATTTCATATTCGGGTTATAGATTTCATATTCCGATTTTTTTTTGACTTTGTGCAAACAATTAAGGGGGGGCCACTGGTTATAAAATTAATATATAAACTAATTAAAGCATATTATATATAGGGGCTAGTGATTTGAGAGGGGGGGCCATGGGCCCACACCTAGGTTCGCCCTTGGGTATCATTGAAGTCTTTGCCCCAACAGGTCTAATTCTATTGGCAGCGCCTACTAATCTCACACAAATGCATGTCAAGCAAAATTGAGGCGGGTTTCAAACACAAGACATTGGGTGCAAATCATGTTTTATGCCACTGTACCAACTCTCAAGTGGGTAAATACCTAGTTAAATCGTCCGAATTTGATCTCAACATATCTATAAAAAAAAAAAAAAAGCCTAATATTCTTCTTTCAATGTTGGCTGAGTCTTCACCAGAGCGATCCAATTTTTCCCAAGTTTCGGCCAAGCCAACTGAGTCCTGACCAAGTTAAACCGAGTCTGGCCTGAAATCATTAAGCAACTCGATCGGCAGTGTTGGTTGCAAGCAATGATGTTTGGAGTCCTGTTTCCTTTTAGAGTAGTTTGTGGCTTTTGGTCATCTTGATTGTACATCACAATCAGGCCATCTCATCAATAGTCTCCTTTGTTTGCTTTGTTTGGTCAGACTACATAATTCATGGGGAGATTCTTTTGGTAAAAATTTCTTGGGACACTTGGAACACTCAATCTTTCCCTACTACATTCTTTGAAAAAAACAGAAGAATCTTGAAAATGAGGCTTAAGTTCCTAATGCATTTTAAATCAGGACATAAAAATTATATTTCAAAATGGGCTTTAAGTTTTTCATTTTCTTTCAAATAAGGACAATGGGCTGGATTTGGGACTTTCTCGCTGTATTCCAAACTAAATGCTGCTGATTGTCCCCACTTGAAAGAAAAATGAAACTTAAAAGCCCACTTCTGTTTTTTTTTTCTTTTTTGCCGAGTTAGCCCATTCACCCACGGGAAACATTGTAGGAAACCTACCCCTCTAGGGATGAGGGGTCCTGTTGTTGAAACGGGCGTTGCTCACTTAAAGGCCCGCTTTGAAATGTAGTGTTTTTTTTGGTATAAGAAATGGTGACTTCATAAAAAAGGAAAGTCAACAAACAAGCTATAGCAGACAAAAAAAAAAGAAAAAAAAAGGACAAAACAAGAAAACGAACAAAGACCTAGGCTCCGTTTGATACCAGCATATTTAGTAGCATTAATGCTATTTTGTAACCAAACATATTCCTTAAAAATCAGCATTAACATTTTTTATATTAGCATTTGGTAGTATTTTTTTGCAAAATGCTAATGCTGAAAAAAGGAGCATTCTTGTAGCATTTACAATTTTTAACCCCTAAGATGACAAAAGTAACCCTGTTTTTTTTTTTTTTAGCTGTTTTATAACATTTATTGTTTTATGTCTTTTTATGTAATTTGACAACCATTTAAATGCTACCAGCTAATGTCCAATCAAACAGTATTAACATTTTAAATCAGCATTTCAATCAGCATTAATGCTGATTTCTAAAATGCTACTAACAAACGGACCCCTCTTCATATAAAGCTTATCCCAAATTATCCACAATTAACTTTAAGATGTAGTTGTTTGTCCTAATTTAAAGTCCACCAAATCTAGGGCCCATTATCCGACCTTTCAGCTGTCCCCTCAAACGGTGGGGTCTAATCGCATATAAATGGGAATGACCATTCAGGTCTGCCATCTACCTCCCATAAATGCCCACCTTACTTGTAAACCCGCTTCCTCCTTCACGTCCCATTACATAATTTGTAGCCTTTGCCAGTGCTCGCATAGTCGCATGACAGAAACATCAAACTACCTAGAAGTAGTATGGATTCATCAATGCTGTTACTTCTCTTTCTTCATTCTGCTCTCCTTTCTCTCTATCAGTTCATAATACAGCGGTTGAATTTGCACCAGTAAAAATAGCACTTACAGGAATCATCTTCTTCCATGACAAGTGTTGAAGCGTTCACAAAGTTTTCTATGCTTGATACATGATAAGTAGGTTATTAATTAATTTCCTCTGTGCAACATATCCTGTCTTATCATATTAATTAATTGCGCGCTCTCAATACTTCACTTATTATATGTAAAATCCTCCTCCTCATCGTCATATTTACTGAGTGCCCACATATCATGGCATGTAATCTTCTCATCACTGCTAATTATTTCTTTTGAACACCCGCTGTACTGTATAATGCATAGGATGATTGGTGTGCCTTTAATTTATTTTATTGTGGTTACTTTTAGATTGCTGATGAAAGGGTTAGAAATCCTTCTTTTTTTTTCTGACATAAATTATATCAACTCCACTTCTTTACTGCACACAGCTGATGAATGTGAAGCCCTCGTTTCGTGCACGAGAGAATACATCTGATGGGTCCCACCATAAATCAACATTGTAATTAAGTTCTAATCTTCATATGACAAAATTGCTCGATCGTTTGGAACATACTATATATTACTAGATAAGAGTTCTTCTAGTGGTCGTTTATATTTTATGCATGGATATGGACATGAGATTTACAGGGCCGGTTCTGATTTTTTCAGGGCCCAGGGCAAGAGTAAAAGTTAGGCCTCTTCAGCCATCATATATGATAATATCATTGGTGGGCTCCACTGATATGAAAAATTGGCAATCGGTTGATGATGCCCAAGTATAACTATTTAAAAAAAAAAAAAAGAGAACTCAGACTAGAATTTAAGCATCATATATGGGGAATAAAAAATCATTGGTGGGCCCCAATAACAAATGAGAAGAACGGGTGAAGGGCTGAAGGCTTGATGATCTGTTTGTAAAAAAAAAAAGCCCCAAATCATCCCAACGCTAGACCAGATTCTCCCAGAATTTCAGCCATCAAATATAAAATATCATTGGTGGGCCCCACTGATGGATGCTCAAATCAGTGATGCAATAAGCACTCTCAGATGATTTGATGATGGGTCTATTGATGCCCAGGACGATGGAATCCATTTGATGAGCCCTGCCCCCACCAAATGATTGAAAAGAAAATAAAATGTAGAAGCCAGAAGGAGAGGGATTTTGGCCCCCCCCCCCCCCCCCCCCCGAAAAATGGGCCCTGGGCAAAGGCACTTACAGCCCCTGTTCAGGGCCGGGCCTATTTTTGTTAATTGTGAGGAAAAGCAGAGAGGATTCCTCAATGAGGATTGTTACCAAACGTGCGGCAACCATCTGTGTTGTGGATTCCTCGTTGTTTTTCCTTGCTTACGAGGAAAATCCAAGTTTGGCAATGGTTGCCTTGCCACCCTATAAGAGGAATCCTCAAAATACGGACAAAGTCCTCATAAGCGTGTAGAATGAATGTGGGACCTCCCACATCGCATTCTGGAAATGCACGCCCACGCTGATTTGCGGATGAATAGTGACTCAGGTGGTAAAATAGAGGTTACCGCCTTTTGCTTTTGGAAACACATTTTATGAGTCCCACAATCATGATCTGAACCGTTAATAATGTTTATAAGGTCTAAAACCGGTAGTAAATCATATATTTTGAGATATTTTTATAAGATATCAAACAGTTTGATCATGTGTTTTGGACTTCTGTGGGGCCCATTTTAAAAATCCAAACCGTCCAGGCCCTTAGGTCTTGTTTGGTACTTTACTAATACTATCAAAGTCAAGTAAAGTTTTCATTTTCCGGACAAGATGTCGCATCAAATGTACTTTATTCAAAACTCCCCTATCTTTTTCATACAAAAAGTCAAAAAGCAACTACCTTTATCCACTAAAATACACAAAAAAACTCCACTTTTTCATACAAAAAGTCAAAAATATTCTATAACAAACAACTAAAAAAAATACTATTATAACTCACTTATATTTTATTCTTTCTTCAAAATTAACTTTACTTGACTCAACTATATTAGTAGAGTTTGGTTGTCTGATTCCTTTATGGATAACGAGAAAATTGAAGAACAAGGATGACTGTTGATTACCCATACAATACCTCTTCGGATGAACGGTAACAAGTTCAAGTTGGTTTCAGAGAACAACGCATGCCAATACCCCGTTTGGCTGTGGAACCTGTGGAACCCTTTCTTATTGGTCCCATTTGGTTGATCTGAACCATTAATCTTCTTAGTAAGTTATGAAACGATCATGTGGTCAATTTTCAACCTTTGATTTGCCATATATTTTGAGATATTTACAAAAAAAGTCCACCAAAAAAATTAATTTTTTTTTATTTCTGTGGGACCCACAATGAAAATCTAAACCGCTCATCATTTGTAGAAGGCCAACAATGATTAGTGGTTCAATTTTGGGGATTGATTCATCAAGGATTGCAAGAAATGGCAAAAAACTTATGATCGTCGGAAGTAGCATACGTACATCCACAGAATTATTGGTGTTGCCAAACTGGAAAAATCCCCCCCCCCCCTGAAAAATGGGCCCGGGGCAAGGGCACTTACAGCCCCTGCCCAAGGTCGGCCCTGGTAAAAAAGATAATGTTTTTATTTGGAAGCTCCATTTTTCATATGAATAGATAATATCAGGCTAAAAGAAGAAAGAGCAAGCAAAGATCTATATCAATTTTTTATTATAAAATCTAGCGGGTTTATGGTAACACTTTTCTATGAAGGAAAAAGTGGGTCATAATTAGGATCATGAATTCATGTTTGGGTTGTGACAAATCTTTACGCTGCCTATCAACCAACCTAATGCAACTCTCCTCCTCTACCCGAGCTTGGGACAGGCAGTAAAAAAAATTGGCGGAGTTTGGCCATGAAAGTTAATAGCCCACCAAGGGGAAGGAGTATACCAAAGAAGACGTGAATGAATGTGGACAAAATGGATATGCGATGTGAATTTAAATTCAATCTTTTAATACTGCAAGTGCACAGCTGTCCTTTTGAGACAGTGACAAGTACAGATCGAATCCTACAAGGAACACTACTAAGTTAAAATTTAAATTCTGATTTTTTTTATCAATGATAATGACAAGAGAGATAAAGAAAAGAAAAACAATTATAAGATTGAGAAAATGTTAGATCTAAAGTGCAGCAATAAAATATGACAAAATGCAGATCAGAATATCATGAAACCATTAAGTAGTCCCATCATCATTCTATGCAATTGATAAAATGAATTTATAAAAAAAAAATCCTTCAAATCAGAAACAAATCAATGTTTCTTATTTGGATAGTTTGTCTATCAAAGAGCACAATTTTTCACAATTTATTTAAAGCAAAAATCTCATTCACCTAATGAAATTATGAACTTAACTAAATATCACATATTAATTAAAGATAGATTATCAAAGAATTTCAATCTAAGAATAACCTATCAAGAAAACATACATGATTAAAGCATTGTTCAAATAAATAAATTGAATAACATAGGTTATCAATGACAGAAGGCAGATTTATTATTATAATCAATACGCAAGAGACAAAAATATCACATAAAATAAAGATGAGAAATACTTAACTTCATCTGACATTCTGATCTAGGGATCTACTCCCCCATTGCAAAAGATGTGGTTTTCATTAAGAACTTTATGACAATTACAATTTTCTCTCACACTCTTCTAACTTAGTTTTGGAACAGGCCCCAGAATAACAAAAAATAACTCTAAAATTCTATTAAAGATGAGAGAGAATAATTAGGGGCGTCCAAGTGGGGGAGTGTCTCTCCCGTATGTTACCTTTTGGTTCCTTTTATATCACCGATTATCTCTGCAGATTTGATTTATTTTCATTGATAATTTATATCTCTTATTCCTTTTGAATTTGAATGAGGTGGAAGCTTCTGGAAACCTCTGGGTGGCTTGGCTAATCTTCAAATGGGGTCCCATACGGGATGTGCAGCAATTGATTATCAACGGTGTGGATTTAATTTACAATCCCGTCTAAAAATGAACATGAAAATCTCCAGACCCATAACTTTGTCAATATAGCTCTGACTTGCACATTCCTTGGCTCCACGAGTATCTATTCTAAATAAGCTTTCCAACGGTAGGTAAATTTCATCGATTCGACGGTCGGATTGAAAGTTATGGCCATTTGAATATGAGTTGTTCTGATAAAAATGGGATTAACTTTTAAAATTTGATTTGCAATGGATTCTATCTCTGTACAACTTTCATTTTCGAAAGGACATCAGATGTTGATGATTCAAACTCTTCTTCTTTTGTTCCAATCAGAATGATACTATTTGAATTATCCATTAATAATTTCAAATGTGCAACTACTGCGGACCCTGCCATGTGGGACATTTCACCTGTTTGAACAGTGGGTCCTATGAGAAGTCTTCTACTATAATTAGGACTCTTCAACTGACATGATGAGTGGACCCCTCCTTTGATTGATTTGCATGTGGTTTGTGTGTAGGGTCCACATGATGAATTCTTTAATTTACTTCTTTTAAAGCTTCAATTCAGCAATGCAGGGCCTAGGATGATTATGTGTGCTTGAAAGTAGGCTCCTTGACAGAGGTCTGCAATTCTCATTTACTGCACATTCTAATTCAATACATTAAATATTGAAGAGCCCATATTGAAGCGGGACCCATTCAGACAGAGTTCTACTCTAATTGGGACTCTTCGGAAAAATTTGCAAAACAATCTGAGTTAGTGCAAAAAATGTATGAAAAGTATGAAAATTCAAGTTCTTAGATGAAAATGTATGAAATGATGAATTTAGATGAATAATGATTCAATTTACACAGTTTAATCTCTAATTCATCTTAAAATAATGCGTAAATGTGAAAATTCATGAACTCAACAATATGAAGAAGAAAATGGATATGAAGAAGTGTGACTTATATGAGAATTTGGTTCAAGATGGATCGGAATGGAGAAACAAAACTCTCATAGCCAACCCCAACATAGTTGGGATAATGCTTGATGATGGTGATGATGATGAATTCGGATCATGAATTGGGGTCCCACAAAAGTGCGAAACATCAAAAAGTGGAATTTAAGTTGTTTTTCTAGTATTTTTTGCATATTTTTCAAATACATGCAGATCTATAAAACTTCAATTATTGGGATTTTTTATGTCCATGAGAATATTGAATGGTTTGAATCATGAACTGAGGGCCAACAAAAAAGTGCAAACAATCAAACGGTCTTAATTATATTGATGTTTATGTATTTTTCACATGTTTCACAAGCTCTATGAGGATCTAAAATATGAAGCTTCATTTTCTTTGAGTTTTTATTATATCAATAAAAAATCTAACTATTTTTATTGGAGTTTCGGAGCACACAAGATTGGAAAAACTTAAGGTACGCAATACATTTCAATCAATCACTGTACTGACACCTCTACGAAGTGTGAGTGTGTTATGGTTTTACACTTGAATATTTATGAAAATTTTACTGTGAAAATGACCTTATTTACACACCATTTGCACACCAAACATTATACATATGATGGGTAAATAACTACTAACAAATATGATGATGCATAACCATTACATATGTGCATCATTTACATATGTAAATTATTGCAAACAAATGATCCTTTTAGGGCCCTTTTGTTTATAGAAAATACAATGGAATTGAATACATAAGACCTTATGGTAAAATAAACTTCATGGAAAGATTATTAAAGAGGTGAGGTGAAGGATACAACGTGAGGAGAAGGAAGATTTATGTGAAGATGTAGATGGAACCTTGACTTTACTATGTATGAAACTACTATGGTGATGGCTGAATATTCATTTCCCATCTTCTGAAGATTCAATTTCTATATGTAAATGAGTGCAAATAGACAACCCTCATAATTTTATTGAACAGGCTAAAAGTATTATTAGTTGGAACTTGAAAATTAGAATTATTTGTTTTAGACATGATATAACTAGCGTTCATTAGATTTTGATACTTCTATGAAAAATTATGTTTAGGTTCTCAAGAATTTATAGATGTTTAAGGATTTTCCTTGTCAAAACTTATTTAGACCATTCTAAACTCTTGTGCAGCAGGATTTTATTTTATTTGTAAACTAGAAGCCCACAGTTGGCCTAGATATTGTTCTGAAGCTACTGTTGTCAATCCTCCCTGTCCTTCCTCTCTGTTCTCTTCTCCTCCCTTTCATAGCTTCTGTTTCCTATTCTGTCCCAAATAGCATTTTCACTTCCAGTAAAAATTCAAATAAAGTGAAATGATAGTTTTTCAAACCAGTGGCTGAACAAGCTTGGGTAGTTCTTGGGTTAGATTGCCATGTAACTCGGTGGGTCATAGATTGGAGGCTAGTGGAAAAAATTAATAATAATAATAATTAACTATATTTAGTGTGTATATTTTCAGAAAGAAAAATGCCTAACCTCATTCATGAAAAAAGGGAGAAAGAGAAGATGGATTCAACTCCATGGATTTATTGACCATACTAGAACCCATTTTGTGAAATTATATAAGGGGTGTACAATTTTAAAACAAAACCAGGTTTTTATGGTTTATGTCTGATAAGATAAGATTGCTGCATGCCAACTATATAATGATGTTACATACAGAAACAACTAAGGGGCATTGCTTTGGTGCAATGGTAAAAGTTTCGGGTGCCATGCGTGATAATACAGATTCCAGACAGATTAGGTCTATCTCCACTCTAGACCCTCTCAGGACCCTGCCACCGGCACTGGCTAATTACCTTTTATTGACATACACACATGTTTTCTGGTGTATCTCTAATTAACTTGGCCTTTTTCTTCAATTGAAGTTTCCCCCATTACCTGTTTTGTCTGCTCTGGTGGGACAGTTGCAGTAGTTTTATATTGGGTTTTGACCTTCTCAGTGACCTTTATGATACCCAAGAACATGAGTCTATATAGAACAACCATTCCAATTAAAATTGCAAGATCAACCCATTTGGAGTGCCCCATTTCAACTTGCCAGATGCTTGTCAAAATCTGCTCTCCAGTGATAGGTGGCTCACCAGTTTTGCTGCTGGGGAATGTTAGACCTATCAATTCATTCTTGTACACACCTTGGGTAGCATACTTGTGGAATGCAATGTAGTACATTGGGTATCTCCAAAAGGGCTTTGGGAGATCATCTGGCAGCCGGAAGAAGCCACCACACAAAATCATAAGTCCTTGAATTCCAGCACCAGTGATTATACCCATGAGGAAATCTGGTACAAAGCTTGCGACGATCATCATTAGGCTCTCGACCAACATCATGCAGACAAATAACACCATGGCAAAGTATATGAAGTGATTGAATCCAGTTTGAAGACCAGTGATGTAGTAAGCTATGGTTCCAGGGACTACAGAGATGAGAAGTATGTAAGGAAGAGAAGAAAGTGTGTTGCCAACTACAAATGCGCCAACACCGTAGTGCCCGTTGAGTCTTTCTCGCCCAAATATCTATCAAGAGACCCATTATAGTTACTGAGTGATAAAACTCTTTTGGGCCCGTTCGCCTGCTTTGTATTGAATTCCTTGTAATTCATAGTAAAGCGGGTTCTGATGAAAGAATATGAAAAATTAAGCTGAGGAGTGAAGTGGGTAGCATTGGATTTGATTTATTGGAGTGACATACGAGAGGTAATCATTTCCCATTTGATAGTCATTTCTAGATCTTCTCCTTTACTTCAAATTTACTTCCTTAACTAGGAAGGCATTGATTAGAAGGAACCCAACACCAAGCAAACAAACAGGCCCTTTGGATAATATATGAAAAAAAAAAGTTGAAATTTTAAGCTAGCTAATACAAGTTTGAGAGAATCTAAATACCTTCATTTCCTCCACAAAAGAAGGGAATCCTCCAATTGACATGAAAGTCAGAAATGTAGATTCAAACATAAGCATCGAACATCTGGCCTGATTAAATTAAACAATCAATGTTAGTCACCATTTAATGACAACGTATTCTTAAATAAAAGCCATGTTTAGGCTTTGTTTCCATGAATACTTCTCTGTTTAAAATGATTTACATGGAATCCTATCTGACGCGCAGTTGGAAACATGTTTGGATGATTGGTTTTCATTAAATTCTAGTTATAGATGTTTAAGGGTTTTCCTTGTCAAAACCTATCTAGACCATTCTAAACTCTTGAGCAGTTGTCTTTTATTTTATTTCTAAACTCTTGAGGAGATTTACAATGCACCAATAACGTGATGGATCATGTGCTCAATCTAAGAGTGGGACAAACTCCTATTATAGTAAAATTTAAGGATATTTGATTTGAGTGGATGAAATTCATTCTGAACTGTTCAGATCATCAATAGCTGGGCCTCACGTTGGAGTTCCACATGTGGGAGGCTCTCAAGGGATCCAAAGTCCCAACTCAAAGAATGTAACTGGATGGGCCAACCTGTCCTGTCAGCCCAAACAGTCTACTCCTCAGGAGTCAAGTCTGATATTAGGTCACACAAATTTGCGGACTGGTCCTAATGTAAATATTGTCAATCCTAGTCTGGCCATTCCTAGTCCTAGCAACCAAGCTTTATCATTGGGCTCTTTAATTCAACAATGTCATTATATAGAAGATTTTATTTGCTCTTTGATATTTGGCTCTATATGATTTGGAATTTCTTGAATACCCTTCTCTGCACTTTCCATTTCCTCTTGAACAGGGAACTGCTAAAGGGCTAGCCAGAATTACATGAAAATACATGGGAACTAAAGGATGTGTCCATTTCAAGGTGTTTTTTTTTTTTTTTTTGTGTGGTTTGGTGCTTTTCCCCCCCATTTCTTGTCTAGACACTGTTGTCCATGAGATTCATCTATTTCCATTGCAGAATTTCATGGTAATCTCCCATTTTACATATGTTTCTTTAATCCTGTAGGATCTTACACCACATTGAACTGCCATTTATCCCAAAACCAATTGGTAATAGGAAACGGCCGCTGAGGAGCGAGGGTGGACGTTGATCTCAATAATCTGATACCACTTGTAAGATCTTACACTCCATTAAGTTACCACTTATCCCAAAACCAATTGGTGATAGGAAACGGCACAACAATAATTTTATGGTGAGGGTAAGGATTCGACCACAATTATGACCGCTCAAGAGCGATGGTGGAAATTGATCTCAACAAAGCCTAAAGCACATCTTTGTGAATTGGGTCATCAGCTAACCTGAATAGAACCATAATCGTTGCCGATGTCATAGTAGAGGGTCCCCACACATAAAGAAAGAGCGAGAAAAATAGCAAGACGTAGCCAGTAGTAGCCAAGATCCCTGTACATATTCACAAAAGATCTTCTTGTGAGGACAAGAGATTGAGTGAGGAAGCCGGCTTGGCTTCCCTTCTTTTCCAAAGCTCCTCCCACCTACAAAAGAAACAAACTCTAATTAAGTATCTCACTTACATGCAATTTGAGTTTTTATTTTTGATCCTATGATACCCGAATACTTCAAAGTAGACAACATATCATGCAATATTGTATCCGATAATTTCATTTTTTATGTGCAGAATCTATGTTTGTACCATATCCATGGCATGTTCCTACTGTATCCACACTGTACCTGGGCATCATATACTTTTGATATTTATACTATAGAGAGAGAATTTGATGAAAACAACCTCATTTGCTGACTTACTGTTTTCTGTATCTCATCTATCCATTGCAATACTTGCTGATTAGTGCCAGATGACTTGTAAGCGTTTATAAGGATGTCAATCACTTCAGCAGTTTTTTGTTTACCATGGCCTTGTTCAATGTCCTAATGAAGGAAGAGGGTTTAATTAAAGATAATGATATATGATCTTCAGAAAAGGGTAACAAAGAGAGAGGCCTCTAGCTTACCTGATCAAAGTCTTTGTTGATTGTTCTAAGGTAATGATCTGAAGGGTTACTGAATGGCAGGCATGGGAAGCCATTTACAGCAAAGAACTACAATAGATTGTGAGAAAGTTTCATCAGTTTATGCATTTCTACTTGTACTACAATTGTTATCAATCATATATAGCAGGGGTAAGAAAAAGAGGTATGCTGAAAAGGATATAGATAGAAGTAGTAAGGATAGATCCAAAGAAGTGTAACCTATCCGAAGACTTAGCACATGATAGATTCAAACGACAAAACAAAATTAATGTAGCTGACCCAAAATAATTGTGACAAGACTTTGATGACACATGTAATTCAATGGAAGAAATGGGGATTTAAATGAAAAATATAGGCCTGTTTGTTTGCTAGGTTTTAAATTCTAGGGGTGCACAAAAAGTCCGTTGATCCGTAAAACTGATCAAATCTGATCCGATCCGCAGACTTTTAACCTATTCGAAGGTAAACCGATTGGTAATAGATTGAAAATCTTGTAATCCGTTAGTAGCGGATTGGTGACGAATTTTACCATTAATCCGTGGATTTAATCCGATCTAGTCTGTTGATATTAAATATAAAAAAAATTAAGGGGTCTAAATATAAGTTTAGATGTCTAAATATAAAATAAGGAATTTTTTTTTAAAGGGTCAAATATGAAAATTTTTACAACATGTTTGATATCTTTCTTTTAACATTAGCTTGAACGGATTGAACGGATTAATCCGATCCGATTCCGGTCCTCCACGGATCGGATCGGATCGGTTTTTAACAGCTATGGGTTGGTGACGGATTCCAAATCCATCAATTTGTAGTTAACGGATTTTGCCCAATCCGCACCAATCCGATCCATGTACACCCGTGTTAAATTCCTAGAAACCCAAGGACATCCCTTCCTATCAAAGTGGCTAAAATTGAGGGAGCATAGGTGAAATTCCACGAGTGGCGATAACATAGTCTCCCCTTTGGTAGGAAATGATTACACAACAATCACCCCAATAAATCAAATCCAAGGAAAATTGAAGCCTCCCCTTTGGTAGGAAATTATTACACAACCATCACCCTAGTAAAGTGAGGTCAGAGGATTTTGTCTATACATCTACCATCTTATATCCCTCACTCCTTGCCTCTTTAATATTCCTTCATACAACCCCTATTAATATAAATCATAGAAATTTAACCCGAAGTTGGCAAACGGGCACATAATGTTGTTATAAGATAAAACATCACCTCATTTGCATTAGCAGGGCCAAAATAAACTGTTCTACCAACAGAGAGAAGACAGAGATTATGAAAGAGCCCGAACACTTCACTGCTTGGCTGATGGATGGAAGCTATGATTGTTCTCCGGCCCTGCCGGGTAAGGCCAACAATTCGGCTCATTACATGGAAAGATGCTGCACTGTCAAGGCCGCTGGTGGGCTCATCAAGGAAGAGAAGCTTGGGGCGCGTTAAGATCTCAATACAAATGCTAACTCTCCTCTTTTGCCCCCCGCTAAGTCCTTTAGAGGACCACCCTCCAATTCTAGTATCCATGGCATCTTGCAAGCCCATCTCCTTAATTGTCGTTTCCACTCTTGCCTTCTTGTCCAACAATGGCATGGAATCAGGGAGCTGGAGCTGGGCAGAGTAGTAAATCGCTTCTCTGACTGTTAAAGTTGTCATTAGGATGTCATCTTGAGTAACATAGGCCTAATTTAACAAACAAAAGTCCATGATTACAATGAGTGTCTAAGTATTGACATATGAAATTAACTGCATCAACTGATATATATATATATATATATATATATATATATATATATATATGCTATTTGATGGATTCAGTGAATTATATTCTCACAGAGGTGCCATAAGCTAATGTCTGCTTGCGCCCGTTGATTAGAATCTTTCCTGATTGCCTTGTGTTTGGGCCTAATCGTCCTGTAGTTTTTTTGAGTTAGAGGAATCAAAACTCAATTAAAACAAAAACTGCAACATATATAAGCCTTCTTAACAATATATAAATCAAAAGCGGAAATAAACAAGAGCAATTATTTTCAACTACCAGTGATACAAGAGCAGATCAACTGATCATTTTGTAAATGGGTATGCACCAGGTCAGGTCTGGGCCAGGTTCAGATGTATCCAGACCCAATAAACAATTATGTTATTAGTCAAAAGCTTTGGGACAGTCCAACTTTGCTCCAACCTTCCTATCTTTTTTAATGGTTTGGGACTCTATACTGTGACTACCAAAACTGTAAACAACGGTAAAAACATGCTTGTGGGTGAAACACTGTAGAACATTGTCCTTGAAGATAGCAAGAAAATTCCAATTATAATTACGTACCAGCCAATGCATCGAGAAGCGTTGATTTGCCACACCCAGATGGACCCATGATGGCCAAGACCTCGCCAGGCTGAGCATAGCCTGTGACCCCCTGAAGGATTGCCCGGACACCACCTTTCCCACTTGAAGCAGTCACCCTCAAGTCCTCCCATGTCAGGTAAACACCATTGTCCTTGGAGGCCCTTCCTCCCTCATCCTCCATTTTGAGCTGTCTCAATTCTTCCTTTTTTGACAATGTAACAGTCTCCACATAATTCCCTGGAACTTCCTTGTTCATGACTACTAAAAATGATGGCACTTTGTAACCCAAGGTACAACAGTTAGTTGCAGCTATTTGGAGGGGGAGGTGGAGGAGGAAGATGGGTAGTTGTGTTGAAACGGAAGAGCCCTTCCTCTACATGGGACATGTGTCTATGTAAATGGAAGCTTCCGATTTTATGGTCTTGGTTAGATTCATGCTACTGAATCAAAGAAAAGGTAGCAAGGCAAATGTGTCCTCTGTGTGCATGTGTGTGTAGAGGAGAATGATTTGGAAACAGATTGAAGCTCCTCCAGTTAATATAGGAGAATGTCCAAGTATTCTAACCACAAAAATCCTGTTTGTCTCATCCACACTGATGACTACCCTACAATTGGATAGTGGCCCTATAAAAATGCAGCATCGTTGGTTCTCATAAATGGACCTAGTGAGAATTCCTAGTAACGAAAAGTTAAGTGTTAAGGACAGTGAACGACTTCTATATATGCATGATCTGCCTCAGCCACAAGAAGGTTCCTTGCAAACTGGCATGATTGATTCTAAAATTTGTTTACTGTCCAAAACTCAATAAGGACTTTGAGCTAGTTTCTCACCGATTCCACCTCTTTTCTCTTGAGCTAAGTAACTCAGGCAGAGTTTCAAAATTAATGCAAGGAAGGCGTGTGAGATCCGGACTCCTAAAAGTTGGGAGTTGGGTGCACTGAATGTGGTCAAATATGTCTAGTACTTTGAAAATTTTTTTTTTTTTTGAGGCTTTGGTCATCTGATCAAACATCACATAGGTTTGGTTTTTTTTTTTTTTTATAACGTAGGGTTCCAGCCCTTTGGGCCAGAATAATCCCTACGGGCCCAGGAGAGAAAGCCGGGTAAAATTTCCCTGTGGCCCCAGTGTGGTAGAGTAGTTTCGAACCCACAACCTCCGGGTGCAAACCGTAGTCCTAGGCCAACTAAGCTACCCCTCGGGATTGTCACATAGGTTTGTTTAGCAATTGGAGAAGTAAAGGTAATAGTAACACTGGTTGAGATGTGACACTCTCTCTTTACCTAGTTTGGTTAAAAGGAAACAGTGGGAAAGTAATCTCATGACCCGATATTTAAAACCACAAACTTCACCAAATGCTACTTTTATTTAACCTGAACTGAAAAGTACGGATTGTGTGGTGAAGTTAAATGAAGCACTGGCGGAACCACTTTTTCAGAATTGCTCTTATATATTTTGAAAATTATTTGCACTTTTTCTATGCGGCCCTCCGAATCATTTTTCTTCTACATAGTGGCACCTCCGAGGAAGAATTCATGAGCCTGGCCTGAAGTGGGGACAAAAAAGTGCATTTTATTCACACACACAAACTCCATTTCACTTTAACTAAGATAATTAAAAAATAAATAAATACAATACTTCTACTTTTACTTCATACTTTATCTTTATCTATTCATGATTTAACATTTACTTTTATAACCAAACACTACACCAAAAATCGAAAATTGGAACGGAAAAGCGTTCCTAATCATTCCGTTCCTAATCCGTTAAAGTGTTCCAATTTCCGTTCCAATTTGGATTAGGAACGGTTGGTACCAAATTGGAACGGAAATTGGAACACTTTAACGGATTAGGAACGGAAGGATTAGGAACGCCTTTCCGTTCCAATTTCCGATTTTTGGTGTAGTGAAACATGCTTTCTCATCGTATAAAAAAATTTATCAACTCTGATTTCATGGGAGACATGGACAATCAATCCATTTCCCCTCTTACCACTGACTGAGGTTTTTAGACCACACAACCAGATTTTTTTCATGACCATTTATTTGTTTTACTTGGTCCCTTTCAATGTTTTCATACTATCACACTACTGACCAAGGTTTTTAGAGCACAAGTATGACCACACAACCTGATTTTTGTCATTACCATTTATTTGTTTTACTGGGTCCCTTTCAATGTTTTCATACTCTCTCACTACTGACTAAGATTTTTAGAGCACAAGTATGACCACGCAGCCTGATTTTTGTCATTACCATTTATTTGTTTTACTTGGTCCCTTTCAATGTTTTCATATTTTTCAAAATGGGGGGCCATATACACGAGGAACACATTTGACCTGTTAAATATAGAGCCAAGACACCTGGGCCCTATAATCTGGTTTTCTAAGAATTACATGAGCATGGTTCTCCTAATAGAATAACAGTTGTAGCATGAACATTGAGGAAAAATGTGAGAAGAGGCGATTGATTGCATTATGGCATGTGCACTGGGAGTGCAACTTGGGCAGGTTGGGTTGGGTGTTGGCTCAAGCCACGTAGGTCTGACCTTAAATATTGTATTAGGCAAATTCAAACCCAAACAAACCTGAGGGTTAACTAGGGTCAGGTCAGGTATCTGAAATTTTAGGTTAATTTTACTTTTTAGATTGTATAAAATTCGCAGGATTGTATCAACTTTCATACCAATATATATATATATATATATATATATATATATATATATAAGGGAGCACTACTCGGCGACCCCGGCATTTTTTATGGAGAAAACGTCCCTTCTAGTTGGGCCCACTGGGATGCATGATGGTCGTGGAAGTCCATTGGATGGAAAGACTCATATGAGGCATACCTATATGCAAAATCTTGAGTCCATAAGATCATCCTACCTTTTCATCCATGGCCCTAAGATTTAATTGTTTAGAGAGGCATCATTTTATCATGATTTCAATCCAACGGTGAGGAAAAGTAGGGTGAGTGTCAAATTTGGACTTGTGGACTATTCATGGGGGGTAGTGTGTGTGAAAAGATTAGATCGAATATTCAACATCGGCCCCATGACAAAAAATAAGAGGGGCGGAAAAAGGGATGTTTTTAAAGTGGGGCATTTTTAGAATTTCCCTATATATATTGTGTATTGTAAAGAAATTATCCTTTACAAACCTTATGCCTTGCACACCCCATAGTGAGGCCCACCTGATGACCCATTCAAATGGATCGCCCACACCAGCCTACTAGTCACCAATCTCATTTTTTAACACTCACCCAAATGGATCGCACATGGGTCGACAGGTCAATTTTGTAAGGGTGAAACTCATGGGGTCATTGATTAAGGGGTTAAGATGATCACATGAGCTCCGATCACTATGCACTACAAGGGCCCACCCACCTTTGCCAATTCTAGGGGTGTTCATGGCCCAAGTTGTGGCATATCCAGGCTTGGCCCGACTTTAGAAACATAGGCCGGGCCTAGCGTAAGCCGGACCATTTAGTCAATTGGGCGAGGCCGGGCCGGGCCAATCCAAACTGGGCTTTCTACTAAATCTATTTTTATAAAATACACTGAATCACATGCACTCATTAGTCGGGCTGAGCCAGTCTGGGCTTTGGGCTTTCTATCACCTAATCCAAGACCGGCCCAAATACTAAATGGGCCCCGTTTATTTAGCCAAGCCCGGCCCAAAGCGGGCTAGGCCTGGATCAGGCACCCCTACCCAATTCCCATCCCCATTGGGCTCCAACACACACACACACCTATATATATACATATATTTATAGATAAACCGGGTAGTCGGGTCTAAATCTAGGTATCTAAAGTCCGGATATTGATCTGACTTGCACGCCATGCTCAAGCTCAATTCGTTCCATTTGGGTCCTGTGAGTTCATGTTTCGCCTTATCCAAGTTGCACCCTGGTGTGAATAGGCTGTATTTAGATACCCAGATGGAAAATTAATATTATCAAAGACTTTGAATGAGAGAGAGAGAGAAAAAAAATGATGATCGCGATTTTTTTTTCTTCTAATACCCCGGTCAAAGAGGTATACTTAGGAAAGCAACCCACTCAAATTGAAGGAAGTCTACCAGAGAAGGAAAGCAACGTGCACAGATAAAAAGAGTTGACGTGTTCAAAGTTCAAAGTTTAAACCCCAGTTACGTAATAACTGATGCACTTTACCACTCGAATAAACAACTTTAATTAAGTGATGATGGAAATTAAATCAACTTTTGAGTACTAACATTCATTGTATGTGTACCACAAATATTTGTTGTGACAAGATTTGTTGACCGTCCATGTACGAGTTACCATGTGAAACATGCAAATTATCCATTGATGGGACATTTGCATGGGAGAGACTTTTCTTCTTTGAGTCCGCATCATGGTGATGCCTCTTTGCATGGTGATAGTAAAAAGTAAGGGAACCACGGTCCACAACATCAGCCGCAAATATTGAAGTTTGAAGTTTGAATTAGACGGAGAACAAGTGCACATGATTTATATCAGCATGGCAGCTAACGTGGCAACCTCTTACGATCTGGATCCCTTATTTGGACCAAACATGAAAATCTTTGTCCGATCCAATCGGTGGTGCCACATGAGAATGGAAATTTTTTAAGAGATATGATTTTTTTTGAGGTGATGGGATGTGACTCTCTCCCCATGTGGCACCCCCTTATTGGTCTAAACAGAACTTCCCTATTTGGACCAAACAGGAGATCCATTTCCCAACCTCTTATGGTCATCGTGCAACAAAGCCGATGGAAGACTCATGCACATAGATGTGTGACTTTCTCATCATTAGGGATGCTTTGGTGAAACTGAGGATAGAAAAAAAATGTAGTTTTGCTTGCTCCTTTGTAATTTATTATTTTTTTTAGAAATCTATTTCTAGTACTTTTGCACGCTTTCTTCATTCATTCATTTATCCTTTCATTATGTTTGTATCTTTTAAGTCTTTAATCTAATCTATTGCTACCAATAAAAAAAAAAATCATTGACATGTGACATTGTTGTACACCAATAAATTCAAGAGAATCCCTGACATCTTAGTTGTGTTGCATATAATTTTACTTTAAAAAAAAAAAAAAACAGAATTGTGTTGCATATATGGTAATCAATGTTTCAAAAATCAATTTGGATTGGCTTGATTAATTTGAACTGGTGCTACCCCATTTTGTTAAATTTTTTATTACCTGTTCTTTACTATGTAGAACTTGAAAATCAGAAATATTAGCTTTACAATAGGTGGACCCCATTTTCTGAAATTTAATAAGGGGTCTATAAATTTCTAGTAACCCAAGGTTGCTGCACCTTGCAAGGCTGCTGAATATTAAGGATGCTACATATAGGCAACAAAGTACAACCATGTTTTTATCCCCCTCCATCTCTAATATAAACTAGGCCCTTTCTCCAACTTCTGAAGGTTCCTCCATTACCTGTTTGCTCTGCTCTTGTGGGACAGTTGCTGTTCTCCTCTGATGGGCCTTGACCTTCTCAGTGACCTTGATAATACCCAAGAACATGAGCCTATATAGAACAACCATCCCAAACAAAATTGCAAGATCAACCCATTTAGAATACCCCATATCAAATTTCCAGTTGATTCTCAAGGCCTCCTCTCCTGCAATGGGCGGCCCACCAGCTTTGCTGTTGGGGAATTTTAGACCTATCAATTCATTCTTGAACAGACCTTGGTTTGCATACTTGTGGAATGCAATGTAGTACACTGGGTATTTCCATATGGGCTTGGGGAGATCATCTTGCAGCCGGAAGAAGCCACCATTCAACATCATAAGTCCTTGAATTCCACAGCCGGTGATTATTCCCATGAGGAAATCAGGGACAACGCTGGCGACGATCATCATCAAGCTCTCGACCAACATCATGCAAACAAATAACATCATGACATAGTATGCAAAGTGATCGAATCCGCTCTGAAGGCCAACAAGGTAGTAAGCTATGGCTCCAGGGATTAGCGCGGAGAAGAACAAGTAAGGAAGAGAAGAAAGTGTGTTGCCAACTACAAATGCGCAGACACCGTAGTGCCCGTTGAGTCTCTCTCTCCCGAATATCTGAAATGAGACCCATTGGAGTTACAAAGTGATAAAACTCTTTGGGCCTGTTCGCCTGCTTTGTATTGAATTCCTTGGAATTTGTAGTAAAGTGGGGGTTCTGATGAAGGAATATTAAAAGGCTGATGGCGGGTCTTAAATATTTTAAATACTTAATTTACTAAGGTGATGGGCAGGTAATCATTTTCTATCGATAGTCACTTTTGGATCTTCACCTTTGCTTCCTCGAATTTAGCTAGTTGGATTGAAAGGCATTAATTACTTGGAACTAGAAGGAATTCAGCACCGAACAAGCAGAGGGTCCTTTTTTGGAAAATTAATTATGAAAGAAAGTTGAATTTTTAAGCTGAAGTTGTAATTTTAAGCTAGCTAATCTAAGTTTAAGAAAATTGATCAAAGAAGTACCTTCATTTCCTCCACAAAAGAAGGGAATCCACCAATTGACATGAAAGTCAGAAATGTCGCTTCCCACATAAGCATCGAACACCTGGCCTGTTTCATTAAAAAAATCCCATGTTAGTCACTATTTTATGACAACATGTTCTTCAATCAAAGCTATCTTTAGGCTTTTGTTTCCATGAAGAATTTTCTCTTTAAAATGATTGTGCATGGACTTCCATTTGATGCGGTTGACAAATCATTTTTGATGGTTGGTTTTCATTGAGTTTTAATTTTAGATGTTCAAGGGCTTTCCTTGTCATAACTTAATTTTTAGAACATCCTATAAACTCTTGTGCATTTTGGCTTTTATTTTATTTGTAAACTATAAGTAGTTCAGAGTTTACTTAGGGGTGTTGTGAAACTACTAGTCCTCATCTCTCCTTATCCTTCCTCCTTGTTCTACTCTCCTCCCTTTCGTTTCTTCCATTTCCTATTTAATCTCGGACACCCTAATTTTTATTTCCAATGAAAATTAAAATCAAATGAAATCATAAGCGTTTTTTTATTTATTAAACCAGTGCATTAACAAAACTTGGTTAGTTTTTGGGTTAGGTTGCCCATTTAAATTAGTCGGCTGTTTATGCAGATTGGTGAATTATTTTTAAATATTAATATGCAAATAAACGATATTTAGCTACGCATATTTTCAGAAAATCTTCATAAAATCTCATATGAAATGTTATTTTAATTTTTTGTTTTCATATAAATTTAATTTTTAGTTATATTCTCTTTTAATAATGTTTGAATGATTTATAGTTTTTGTTTGTTCTCAGAATATGAAAGGATAAAATGCCTTAAGATGGCCGATATGAACTCGGCCTGACCAAGATGAGTCAAGGAGAGTCAAGAGTTGACTGAGCGGGTAAATTGAGTTTCAAGGAAAAAATTTAACCAAAAAAAAAAAAAATCGTCTATACCCAGCTCGATTTGACTCAGTCACCTAATTATGTGGTTGGGTTCAGCCCACTTGGCCGGATTACTAGTCTACTTAAATTTAAAAACTACAGGTATAGAATCACTTTACATGTATTATGAGTTTGAATGTTTCAATTTCTCTTCTAGTGTTTCCACATAGTACAAGGTGGATGTGCCAGGTACAAGGAATTACAGAAAACAGGAAGCATCATATACCATATGAAGTTTTCAATTTTGAAGCATCTGGGTACAGTGGTAGACCCAGGATTTTCATTTGGGTGGGGCTAAACTTTTGATAGCATAATCATAAACATTGGTTCCATAAATAAATTTTCAAAAAAAAAAAAAAATGAAAAAGAAGAAGAAATAAATAGTTAAAACTTAATTTCTATAATTTTGTAACTACCTACTTTCCTTTATAAGAAAAAAGAGAGGCAAACTCTTGTGTCAAAGAGAATTTGAAGGATTGAGAATGACAATAACATACAATACCATGGATTATGGAATTGAAGAAAACTCTAGTTCATTCAAAATATTCACCAAATCTCACTAAATCAAGGAAACCTAGATCTCACACTTAACACATATAAAGCAAATGAGAATTCCATATGTTAGCATTTTAATAATCTACAAATCATTCTTCTATAAAACAAACACACCATTCTCGCTTTAAATATTCATCTCTCAATTTTCAATCCCCCAATTCCCATCTCTTTTTATATTATCCATTCTCTTTATAAAATAATCTCTTCTTTTACAACACCCAATTCCCATTCAATCTATTTTTATATATTTCTTTTTCAACTTCTCCAATAAAACAAAGTCTAACCTAGACACAAGACCCTCTCTATGCAACTTGTATTCTTTATATTGATCTTGCCTGCACTACAAGACTACTCAACCATACTACAAGACTCCAATACATGGCAAGACTACAATATAAGACTACTCAAATCAAGACTCCAATATGTGGCAAGTGGCAAGACTGCAATGCAAAACCATCTGCAATAGTTGTTTTGTTGTACCGCAATACAAGATTGAAGTAGGTGGGGCAGACTTGTTGAAATATGTGGGGCATGGCCAGGGGCCCATTGAAGGTATAAGGGATTTATTGATTCCATCTGGAGGCAACCGCCCCAGATGGTTATCACCTGGGTCCGCCCCTGTCTAGGTATCATAAATTTCCACCCACAAAAAAGAATGGAACTGAACTGATCCAGCTTATCTTGTTGGCCCAGCCCATCTATTCCTCAGGTCTGATATAGGTCCTAGATAACATGACAAAGACACATAGTCCTAGTCTAAAGTATTGTAACTTTGGTCCAGTAATCCTAGTCCTAGCAACCCAAGCTTTAAGCAGGCCTTTGATCCAACCATGTCATTATGTTGCAGACTCTGTTTGCTTTTTGATCTTTGGTCTATTTGATGAGGAATTTATATATTGGATGCCTTTTCAACAGAGAACATTTAAAGGGTTAGCCACAATTACATGAAAATACATGAGAACCAGGGAAAGTGTCCATTTCAAGTAATTTTTGGGGCTGTTCGGGGCATTTTGTTTTCATGATATCCATGTATTTACATTAAATTTTGTCCCCAAAGGTAAATGATGGTGGTGCATTTTGTTTTTCCCCATTTCTTGTCCAGACACTATTTCCATGAGATCCATGTATTTCCATTGCATATTTCATGGAAACCTCCCATTTTACATATGTTTCCTTAAGCCTAAAACCACATCTTTGTGAATAAGTTCACTCTCTGACCTGAATAGAGCCATAATCGTTGCCGATGTCATAGAAGATGGTCCCTACACTTAAAGAAAGAGCAATGAAAATCGCGAAACGTAGCCAGTAGTAGCCAAGATCCCTGTACATGTTCACAAAAGATCTTCTTGTAAGGACCTGAGATTGAGTGAGGAAGCGAGCTTGGCTTCCCCTCTTCTCCAAAGCTCCTCCTACCTACAAAAGAAATAAACTCTGATCAAGTATCATGTTTACATGCAATCTGACTTCTATTTTAGATACTATTGTGGCCTATAATACCCGGATACTTCAAAATAGGCAACATATCATGTAGCAATGTATTCGATATTTCACTTTTTATTTGCCAAATCAATTTTTACGCCATATCGATCCATGGCATGTATCCACTGGATCTATTCAATATCTAGGCATCGTAGACTGTAACATAATATACAATTATATTTATGGTAAAGAGATGGATGGAATTTAATGAAGACAAAACTAATTTGCTGGGTTACCGTTTTATGAATCTCATCGACTCGTTGTGATACTTGCTGATAAGTGCCAGATGACTTGTAAGACTTTACAAGGATTTCAATCACTTCAACCGTTTTTTGGGTGCCATAGCCCTGTTCAATGTCCTAATGAAGGTAGAGGGTTTGGTTAAAGATAAAGATGTGTGATCTTAGAAAAGAGAAACAAAGACAAAGGCCTCTAGCTTACCTGATCAAAGTCTTTATTGATTGTTCTAAGAAAATGATCTGATGGATTCCTCAATGGCGGGCATGGAAAGCCATTTACTGCAAAGAACTGCAACAGATTGAGAGAGTTTCATCAGTCTATGTATTTCTAATTGTGCTGCAATGAAAGAAACAACATCCATGGCTGTAAGTTGCTGAATAAGTGAAAGAAATTGGAATTTAAATGAATCCTATAGGCCCATTTGTTTACTAGGCTTTGAATTCTTAGAGACTCAAGGTCATCTTGGAAGGGCTTCAATTCAGAATTGAAGGAGTATGGGTGAAGATTCACAATTGGCGATCAAATAGTCTCCCCTCTGGTAGGAAATGATTACACAACCATCGCCTCAGTAAATCAAATCCCCTCTCCACCTTATATCCTTCTCTCCTTATCTACAACCCATATTAATATAAACTCATAGGAATCTAGTACTAGTTTGGCAATGGACCCATAATGTTATTATAGATAATACTTTACCTCGTTCGCATCCGAAGCAGGACCAAAGTAAATTGTTCTACCACAAGAGAGAAGACAAAGGTTATGGAAGAGCTCAAACACTTCACTGCTTGGCTGATGGATGGAGGCGATAACTGTTCTCCCTCCCTGCCGAGCAAGGCCTATAATTCGGCTCATTACATGAAAAGATGCTGCGCTGTCAAGGCCGCTGGTGGGCTCATCAAGGAAGAGAAGCTTGGGGCGCGTTAAGATCTCAATACAAATGCTAACTCTCCTCTTTTGCCCCCCGCTTAGTCCTTTAGAGGACCACCCTCCAATTCTAGTATCCATGGCATCTTGCAAACCCATCTCCTTAATTGTCATCTCCGCTCTCGCCTTCTTCTCCGACAACGGCATGGAAGCAGGAAGCTGGAGCTGGGCAGAGTAGTAAATCGCTTCTTTTACTGTTAAAGTTGTCATCAGGATGTCGTCTTGAGTCACATAGGCCTAATTTAACAAACAGAAGTCCATAATTACAATGATTGTCTAACAGTCTAAGTATTAACATATGAAACTGCATCAACTAACATGTTACTTGAGGTATTGTATTTGATCATAAAGTTGGGTTCAGTGGATTGTATTCTCACAGAGGTGCCAAAAGCTAATGTCTGCCTGCGCCCGTTGATCAGAATCTTTCCTGTTTGCCTTGTGTTTGAGCCTAATCTTCCTGTAGTTTTTGTGAATTAGAGACATAAAAATGCAATAAAAAACTGTTAACATAAGCCTTCTTATCAGTGAACTAAAAACGGACATAAACAAGAGAAATTAAGTCCAAATATCAATAATTACATATGAGCAGACTGATTATTTTGTACGAAGGTATGCAACAGGTTGGGTTTGAGTCAGTTTCATACAAAAGCCCCATAAATCATACTATGTCCAAGTCTGGCTTGGCTGGTCCTCCTTGAAATGAAGCCTGGAAGGAACCTTTTCCAGTGATCACGTAGACGGTTGGGCATGAGAAGTCAAAAATTATGTACAGATACCCTATTTTTGTGGGTCGGGTCCTGAAAGATAGGTACCCTTTGCCACCAATGTAGGTAACATTTCAGTCTTTGTTTGATACTTCCTCTCAATTTTTTGCTTTGGGACTTCATACATTTACCACCAAAACTGATACATATGATGAGCAAAACCATAGAACATGGTCCAGGAAGAAAGTGAGAAAAATTCCGATTATCATTACCAGCCAAGGTATCGAGAAGTGTCGATTTGCCACACCCAGAAGGCCCCATGATGGCCAAGATCTCACCAGGCTGAGCATAACCTGTGACCCCATCAAGGATTGCCCGGGTACCGCCCTTCCCACTCGAAGCAATCACCTTCAAATCCTCCCATGTGAGGTAGACACCGTTGTCCTTGGATGCCTTTCCTCGCCAATCCTCCATTTTGAGCTCTCCCACTTCTTCCTTGTTTGACAGTGTAACAGTCTCCAGGTCCCCTGAACCTTCCATTTCTATATCTGGGACTATGCGAAAGGATGGCACTTTGGTACCCAAGCCAAGGAAATTAGTTGCAGCTCTAAAACTATTTGAAGGAGGTGGTGGTGGAGGAAGATGGGTAGTTGTATTGGAAGGGAAGATCCCATCCTCCACATGGGTTATGTCACTTTGTAAACGGAAGCTTCCCATTTTTTGTTCATGGCTGCATTCAGAAGCCATGCTACTGATGCTGCTTTTATCAAAGAACAGCACTATAAGCAGCTAGGAAAATGTATTTTTGTGTCTGTGTGTTTGTGTGATTCAAGCTCTAATATTTATAGACCTCCCATGTCCTAGCATTAAAAGAAAAAAGTGTTTGCCAATTGAGATAAGTCATGAAGTTGAGGTCTGCTGGTCCAATCTGTATTCAACTTTTCTATTGATTTGGATTATTAAAAAGACTGCCAACTAGCCGTGGATCTCATTGTCTTTTATTGCATGGCTACCTTAAACAATGACCCTATGAAATGTAGCATTGTTAGTCGGCACCTTTCTACTATTCAAGTAAATGTAAACATTTGTGATATGATGGCCAACTACTACTAGATATGACATGCAGCTGGGCTTTAAGTCCTTCTAGAAGAGAGAAGAGAATTTGTTAGAATTCACTTTGAGGTCATTGCAATTTCTATGTTTCAATTGTTCATAATAAAAAAGATGATTTGGTGGTTTAGTTATATTGTGTTTTTTGTCAATTCGCTAATGATTGATTCTAAAATTTATTTATATTTTAACATGTTGGGTTAGTTTCAAAGATAGTTAAGAGTTTAATTTTATCGAGACATTGTCTTTGATATGACAATTAACATAATTCTAAGCCCTCTTTAATTTTATACAGGGGTGTGCAAATTCGCCATCTACAGAACTCACAATTTGATTTATCTAAGGTGATGATTTTGAGCCGGCCAATAGCACTAGTTTTATATATCAGTCATTTCTTTCTTTCATATCAAATGACTAATTAATACTGACAAATTAAATTAATTTTAGTTTTATGACACAAAACTACTTAATTTTTTTTTAAACAACAGCAGTCTCCCCAACAAGACTTAGCAGTACCTGAGAGTTTATGTTTTTGAAAGTGCCCCTTAATTTTATTATGTAGAATGGGGCTGTTGCATGATCAATTTGAACACTCACTACAGCTGGCTTAGCCAATCTTTCATCAAAAATGGATCTTGACTGCCGACTATGGCCTGCATTGCATTGCGTGGAATTCTTTACTCATAGCTTTTGAACTTGGAAACTTGGCAAGCTGAGCCAAGTGACCCAGTTGCTTGGCCGAGTCATGACCGAGTAAAAAAGTTAAAGTTCGATGTCAATATATCTGAAAATGCAATATAAATAAATTTCTTTAACTTTTCTTTAGCGCGTGAATTACAAAAAATGTGATTTTCAGCGGTAGAAACATCTCAACATATGTAATTTTTAGCGGTGAAGAAAACACAGCCGCTAAAAATCACTTATTTTTAGTGAGTTTTGGTCAAATCAGCTGTCTCATCTTTTCCAAGTTTTGATTGAGTTAACCCCAGACCCAATTTCTCACTAACTCCACTTCTTTTCTCTCGAGCCAAGTAACTCGGCCGAGTTCGCCTGGATGCTGCCGAGTTTCAAAATTAATGCAAGGAAGGCGTGTGAGATCCGGATTCCTAATTAGGAGGTGGGTGCAGTGAATGAGGTCTGATCATGTCTTGTAATAAGGTAAAAAATTTTGTGGCTCTAGTAATCTGACCTTGTATGAGACTTAGCTCTAGTTAGGTCATCTCATCAAAGTTCTACTCTGATTTCATGAGACATTTCAGGGGAGACATGGATAATCAAGGCTCATTGTTTTTCCTTCTTTGGGTTTCGTTATTTTTCGATGAGATGACTAATAATGACCAATTAAAGAATTAATCAGTTTTCTATTTTTTCTTTTTCATACGTAAAACTACTTTTTTAATTTTTCCACCTAAGAGAGCGAGTACCCCCAATAGTATGTGCCGAAACAGTTTCTTTAGTTTTATTAGAAATTGTGCCCTATTGTTAATATGTATACAGTAGGGTTGCTGTATGATCAATCAATTCAAATGTTCAGTACAGATTGTCGGTGGTGATTCTTAGCAAACCATTCAACTACATCACATCTAGGTGGGCCCCACAAAATGGTTCTGTACTGTGCTTATGTTCTCTCATTCCAGCCATAGACTTGTATTGGGCTCCTATTTGGAAGTAAATTGAGTTGAATGACTCAGGGAGACTGCTGGGTCAAGACTCGCCCCAACATGGTGACCCACAAAGTATAGAATATTTGGCTCAGTTAGGGCGAGTTGGAATGAGTTCTTAAACCATGGGCTGCATGGCATGGAACACTTGACTCATAGTTTATAAACTCGGCAAGCTGAGCCGAGTGATTCGTTGACTCGGCTGAGTCACGACCAGGTAAAAGAGTCGAAACTCAACTTGATGTCAATATATCTAAAGAAATCAATATAAATAAAATCTTCTTAAAACTTTTCTTCATCGTTGATAGAGTTCTGGACAAATCTACCTGCTTTCCCAAGTTTTGACTGAGTCTTGACCGAGTTAACACACTACGCCAAAACTTAGTGAGGATCTATTTTCTCACTCTACTTCCATTTCTCTCGAGCCAAGTAGCTCGGCCAAGTTTCATTGAGTCCTGCAGAGTTTCAAACTTAATGCAAGGAAGCCGTGCAGCCAAGGGATTTTGAACCTCGCACACATACAGAAAGACTGTCATACAAACGGGAAGAAAGGCTATACAAGTGGTAAAAAAAAAAAGGCCGGTAAAATCATGAAGAAAGCCCAGATAAAAGAGAAAAGCCCGCACATGTAAGTTTCAAATTCTGAAAAGGAAGGTGAAAACTAGTACGTACTTTGGAAAAACACTTGTTGCTCTGGTGATCTGACACTATTACATCACAATTAATTCTGCTTGAACCATCTTACCTAAAATTCGCAGGCACATTACACATGGGGAGGCTGAGACAATGGACAATCAATGCTCTTTTCTCACTATGCTGGGGTCGTTGGACATCCACACCACACAATCTGATTTTTTTTTCATCACCATTTACTTCTTTCACATGATCACTTTTAATGTTTTCATATGTTTTTTCAATACAGGTGGGCCATATGCAAAACGAGGAACACATTGCCCCCTCTGAATGGTACCAAGTCACCTGCAGCAATTCATGAGGTCTTTTTGTATGGGTCGGGTCAGTTCATGGGGTCTCAGGGTGTGTGATGGCTGTAGATTCATGGTTTTCCATGTGTGCCCCATGAGGTGATGTATCAGCCCCATGTGGGACCCTTATTGTTGTACGTAGGCATTCAAACCTCACCTCGCTGACGTAGCTTATGTGGTGATTATGAATTTCAGACTTGAGAGGATTAGGATTCTAAGGTCAATAATGGGCAAGATGAAGGAAGAATAAAGGAAAAAAAAATTACAGCATAATACATATTTTATTGGTTTTAAAAGTTTTATCCTTTACTAAGATCAGGAAATGGATAAAAGTAGTAAATAAAGAAAGAATAAACCCAGAGAGTAGCGCAGTTGGCTATGACCATAGCTCAGGAACTGGAGGTTGCGATTTTGAACTCACGCTCTCTCTCTTTGGCCAGTTACCCATACAAAACCCTAATTTATCCAATTTGGGGGGAGGTAGGGACTTCACGTGCTCAAGGGAAATAGTCCCTTCTGAAAAAGGTCGAGCACCCTCGTCAGCAAAACACACAACCTATTAGAGGAAAATAAAGATTGAAAAGGTGAAACTAAATTCATGACCCCAACATAGATGGGACAAGACTTTATCATGATGTTGATCGATCTCCTTTATAAATAATAAAATATATATGATGTATTATCTACGCATAAATTTATGAATAAATCTCATAGTCAGGTGTAAAATTAGGCATCTGAAGTCCAAATATCAAACCCTACCCGAAGTTTACCCAAAAAAAAAAAAAAAAAACCTAAAACAAGTGAATTCTTTAACTCAAGGTCAAGCTCGATTCAAACCTTAAAACAAGTCCAACCCAAATATGACTCTGGGTGAAGTTGGCCATGCGAGTTCACATTTGAACTCATCCAAGTTGCACCCTGGTGTGAACAGCCTGCATTTGGATGCCTACATGGAAAACTATCAGAGTCTTTGAAAGAGAGAGAAATAAATGATGATGGAGAAAGATGAACCTTTTTTTTTTTTAGAAAAATGTTTGTGTGGTGGGAGATGATAGCCGTGTATGAGTATTTGGAATTTATGGGGTGGACCAGCCCTAGATGGAGCGTGACTGCTTGTGCTCCATAACTATTTGGAATTCCAGTTCTCAATGGGGACCTCTTATAAGTCAATTCGGGAGGTTGAATGAAGCACCCATATGACAGGTATGGGTCATATGACAGTTATGGAAACGTTTTTCTACTTTCCATAATATAATACTTATAACTGTTATATTGAAAATAACGTAATAAAGCCGCTGTTTTTTAAAATCATGGTTTTTGACACAATAATGCCTTTGGGTTCTTTTGTATTGTTCATGGCCACGGAAACGACTTTGTCATCCTTACTTTTCCTTACTTTCGCGTTTTGTTCATATTTAGTGTTGTTTAAGTGCCTTGAGCTAAAAAATATATGCAGTAATGTGCGAAGGCTAATTTGGTTCTTTCAAATTCATAATGTGAAGAAATTTGGTTCTCTCGAATTCATAATGTGAAGAAAAAGAAGAAGAAGAAGATGCGAAGAACTTATGTGAAGTTTAAACAATTAGTTTTTCTCCATTAAACAAATATTAACACATACTATAAAACTTTTTTGCAAATTTCCCCCGTAGGCAGTTATTGTGATATTATTAATGTTGTGATCTTCTCAAGATATTTTTATTCGTTGATAATATAAAATATTATTGTGATGTTTTAAGAAATATCTCAGATATTTGTGACAGTATTCGGATCCATATACTCTCCATGTATCCACATGGGAAGTAGTTTGATCTGTTACCATCAAACCTCATATCTCTCTATCACCATTTATTTCTCTCGTGTATATTTTAACATCTCCCATAGTTACTGAGAAACTCAATCCCTGCTGTATACAACCAACTCACATGAATGTGCATCCAAACACCCATATCCCATACGAGAACGGCCTCTTACCCTACTAGTAAGACCCATCGGTTCTTACTTAGTCATGCAGGGTTCGAATCTGGGCGGTCACATTCCCTCATCCGAGGGTTACTATACTTCACCCGAGATCTACTTTCCTCATCACAGAGCTGAGGTCCTACTTTCTCATGCCATTAAAAAAAAAAACACTACTTTTTTTATTAAGAAAAAGTTCAAAAGGCTACTTATTATGGCATGACTTTTTGTTATATAGCACTTTTTATTTGGCCAACTCTTATTTTAGATTCTCTTGAATTGGATATTTACTTTTTTAGGGACGTTGTATTGGCATACAATTCTTCTCTCTTCCCACACACATATAAAAAAAAACTATGAAATTACCTTTTTGCCCACCCTATCCCTTTCTCTCTCCCCACCTCCCCTTCACCTCCGGGTTCGGCCCGGCGCCGGTCCCTCTCCTCTCCCTCCCTAGCTAGCTCCCTCTCCTTTAATTTCCCTGGCCGGTGCCAAGTTGGACAAGGTGAAGGGGAAGGTGGAAAGAGAGAAAACAGGGAGAGGGAGGGAGGGAGGGAGGGAATAGTGGCGCGAGGGGGGGGGGGGGATGTCGGCCGGCGCCGATCCGAGCTGGAGTAGGAGGTGAAAGGGGGAGTGGGGAGAGAGAAAGGAAAATGGTGGGCAAAAAGTTAATTTTATGGGGGAATTTTCTTTTTAAATATGTGTGTATGGAAAGAGAAAAATATCGTGTGCCAATAGCATGTCCCTTCACTTTATTTTACTCGTAAAGCAAATTTACCAAACAGTTCCCACATTGGTGGGCCATAATGTAGTAAATTAAAAAGATGATGCTCATTATTCAACGGTAATGGTAAGAGAAGTTAAAATCATTAGATTAATAGGACTTGTCATTTCAGTGTGTCTCAAGTATAGTCCTTTTTTTTTTTTTTGCTCACCAGTCACCAGCACCCACGAGAGACCCAACAGAAGGGGAAGTGAAGCCAGAAAGAAAACCACCTGCGCCGACATGGAGAGAAGGCTTGCACGCACAGGCCCAAGGAGAGAAGAACCCTGAACAGTTGGCCCCAATGATCCAACTCTATTAATGCTTAGTCTCATAGAATTAAAAATTTGTGCAGCTTAAAAAGAAGTGTCTTTTCAGCAAATGGCATGTCCTCAAATTTCATCCTAAAAGGAGTTAGTTCCACTATAAAATTAAATATTTAATAAAAAACGTAATTAATGAATATGTACATAAGATTGTGTTAATCATATATTTAATCATTCGTCATTCTTACGCGGGTCAAACTCTTCTGTGTGGAAGATTTAACATAATACATTCTAAAGTCATTTATTTTAAATGACTCGAATTTCCAAATTAAGTTAGCCCCACCATGGTGTTCCACTCCTTGTAACAAAGGATTTCTCTATCATTTCAGTACATACATATAGCTTGTCATGTAAGAGCTGATAAATGCCTTTTGTCACGTAAGAGCCTTGTTTCTAAGTTTTCAGAGTCTGTCAGAAAAAAAAATGATGCTTGTTTGGAAAGGGACTTGACGAGAATGAATGCAAACTGAAAGGTAGCAAAATCATAATTTGTTTTGGTATTTAAAGAAGACACCTACCATATATACCTGTAGACTGTAGAGGCACAAAAGTATACTGTTAAGCCAGGTGATGTGCTAAAAATGTTGGAATGAGTGTGGTAGCCCGGTAGGACTATTTCATGAACCGCAGACAATTAGGTGATTCTCTGTCATGTCATTATCAGTACCATGTTCTCTGTCATTATCAGTACCATGTTGCACTAAAAATGTTGAGACATCAAGCATGAATGGCACTTGAAAATGCAATTGTTTTGTACATCCACTTTCTTTCTTCTTTTTCTTTTGTAGAAATAAAATAGGGGTGTTCATGGGTCGGGCGTCAGGTGCAGCTCGCTTTGGCCTGGGGTTAGAGCTTATGTTCTAGTAGATGGGCCGGGCTTAGGCTCTTGTATTTGTCCCATTTAATAGATTGGTCGATCATGGGCTTAGTCGTATAGAGCCCGAAGCCAGGGTCGTTAAGGCATGGTAAAGGAGGGAATGATGAGATATTTGTGTGAGTGTACGAGTACTTACCTTGCAACAACATACACACACACACAAAAAAAAAAAAAAAAAGGGAAACTTTAGCTCTGGCTGGATTTGGGCTCAATCATTTCCAGACGGTTGGGCTCGGGTCAGCCACTTCCGGCCTGACTCGGGCTTGGGCTGGGCTGGGTGCAGTGCTAGAGTTTGACTGGGTACAACTGGGTACAGTGGGACCTTCCCAGATTATTTGGGTTGCAACTGGGTTCAGTCAGCTGGTTATGGTGCAACATATTGGACTTAGGTCCGGCTAGAGTCGGTGTGACCGATCGAATAACTGCAATGGACTCCCCCTGAACCCACCCATCAACTAATCAAGTATGAAATGTCAACATAATCAAGGACTTTGTTGTGTGCTTATAAGATCTAACTATGGTCTCTTCTGGGGGTGGAAATAGTAGGTTAGGGTCAGGGTGAGCAATCTGGGTAAAATGTAAAGACTCAACCCAATCCCAGAGGTTAAAATGAACCCTTATTTAACAGGGAATTCGGGTTGGGTTACTGGGTCATTGTGCAGGCAGCTGTGTTAATTGGTTTGGGTCTAGTTTAATAGTTAATTATAATGGAGACATAATAAAATTTCACAAAATGAGCTCTACCTGTCGGATGTGATTTTTGGACCCGATGTGGGTAGAAATACAGTGTTATATAAAGCGATACTCGAAAGTACCAACCGATTCCAAAAATTCCCGACTAATCATAGAAATGGTAAAAAAGTGTGATCGTCAATCATGATAAACGGTCATGACTCCGTTTGATCGCCTCCATGCGGGAAATTAAGAGTCCTACTCATCACAACACCGCCGGCGACGCGTGATGGTCTCATCAATATTATTTTGGGTCATTATTATGGGGGGTTTAGTCCATCTTTAAGATTCGAGATGAATGAGAAGACTAAGTTCCATGCATTTGGAAAAAAAGAAAGAAAAATAGCTAAAATATGAAATAGGTAACATAATCCTGAGTTCTATGGGTTGCTACATGTTTGTTTCCCAATTTTTAATAATTTTTCTTTAACTTGGATCGGTCTCAATTTTTATAGGGATACAGTGTATGTGATGATAAAGTCCCATATTAAATTATGGATTTTAAAATAGGGTATAGGTTTTTAAAATCTGCTACAGTCTGATTTACATATTTTGACTGGCTCAACTCGGAGATTTTAGAAAATTCATTTTATATCGAAACTGCATAATTCTAGACTGACGGGAAAAATAATTCAGAGATGTTTAAACACAAAAATCAGCATGTCATGATTCGGATTGAAACATATTGAAAACAACCTACAAAACGGGAACAAAATTTGAAATTTGCATGATATGCAGAATTTCAGTCATTTTGGAAAAGCTTCTCCAGTGCAAAAAACTTGGTTCCAATAGTGCCTAATCATAACCCGAATACACAAAATTTCAATATGAATCATAGCATAAAATCGCTTCAAATTTGATAGAAATGATGATTAAGGTTATAATCAATCATTATATGTAATAAAGGAATTCCTATCATCAATTTGCAATCCCAAAGGAAAGTCAAGCACTTTTACCTTCTTCCATTCAGCTAAAAAATAAAATAAAATTAGTTAGAAAAAAAGGTTGGGTGCCAATATTCATTGAGGGGGATCAACTCCGTTCACCGGATACCCTCCTTGAATCCCTTGGCGGGGAAAGGGTAGGCTTTATTTGAAAACATGCATGTAAGGATGGTTGAAAAAGGGTCAAAAGCACACGCAACATGATGCTCAAAATGAAAGTCTAGGTGCCCACTACAACTTTGGTCTAAAGATGGGAGGACTAAGGCGCCCAGTCGATCTAGGGAAAGATCACCTAGAGAAGTGGACTATCGTTCGTAAGGCCCATCTTAAAACCAACAATCGCTTAGGGCACATTGAGGATGGATACACATTAAACTAACCTAACTTAGGAGAGAGTGAGGGACCTGTGTGCCATTGTAAATCATAGGGAGTCCACTAGGAGGCTATCGTCGTAAGGCCTAGGGAGTCGCATAGAAGGGTGGACGATGTTGCGGTCATTAACACCTGAGGATCGTGTTACTTAGTGCATTGAGGCAATAATGAAGGAATGGATGAAAGATGGTTTTAAAAATATAGCATGTGCTGAAAATACTTTTTCAAATATCAATGAATTCATAAATCAAGTATAGCCTACCCTAATAGCATGAAGCTCAATGGTGAAAATTGGCAGAGGTTGAATGAAGAAAAGAAAAGTTAAATCTTTTTTACTTAATTTTTTGGATTTTCTGATTTTTTTGGATTTTTGGTGAATATACGACTAGAAGGGCCTAACTAGGGGAGTGCATGCACTACAAAAAAAATGTCTTAATGAGTCACTTTTAAAGTGTCTTAAAAAGTGGTTTGTGTCGCTTTTTTGATTACTATGCAAGCGTCATATCTGCCAGCGTCACTAAAAGTTCGTAAAAGCGTCTCAAGAAATCATTTGTTGTGTCAGTTTCTATTATCAAAGTGACACAAAAAAATTGTTACTTGTGTCACTTTAAATCCAAAAATGACACTGAAATAACTTAAAAGCGTCACAAGAAAGATAATCAATATGTTGTTTTCGGACCAAAAGTGACACAAGTAGTCATCAGTTGTGACAGTTTCCATAGAAGCGAGATACCATCCATTTTTTTTAAAATAAAAATGCAATATATACATTACTAATAACATGCTGCAGTGTGGATACACTTCAAATCACTAAACCTGCCTTACAAAAGATGCAAAAAAATATAAATAGCAACATTCAATAAGAACCATTTCATTAATTGGAAATTAATCACCATTCACATTAAGGAACGTACTTGCTCGTCCACACACTAAATCAAACAAACTATTCAAAACATAGCCAATTTGAATCCATCCATAATCCAAACTATTTACATTAACCTTGTTTCCGCATCGGTTTCTCAGTCCACCTATGATGACCATCCTCAAAAAAAAAAAAAAAAAAAAAGAGCAGTGGTTCTGTGTGTCAGGAATACTTCTGCAAGAAGGAAAAAACGGAAAAAATGGCTCCAAGATATGGATCTGTACTCAAAAGAACTGGATCTGTACAAATACTGCCTCTGTACATTGCATGGCCCAAATTGATAAAAAAGGATGAAGGGCAACATGAAGTTGATGCAGCAATTCAACACTTATTAGCTTCCAATTCAAATGCTTTGATGTTTGCTTCCCTCCTCATTAACCTCCTGCATCAGAAGTGGGAAATATATATTAACATTATAAAAAGATTGAGAGATTGAGAGATTAATGCAATGAAAAAGTTTCTATTATTCTATCTTGGATTTACAATGATGGCATAAACTCATAGATCTATGTGTACAAAATAAAAAAAAGGAGAAAACACAGCATAACCTTCTTATTTCTGAACATTGATTTTGCTATAAATATCATGAGAAACAACATTTATTTCTAAAAGTAAATAAAATTTTAACTAAAAAACAACTGAAAAATCAATGAGAAAATTAAACACCATACAAAAGAAAAGTGGCAGCTGGACCATCTTTTGCCAAAACTATCAGCCATTCCATTAGTTGATGTTTGTTAAACCCGCAATATTCAGAGAAAGTACAGTCAAAACAAACTTAAACAAAATAAACTGTTTGAAAACAAAACGAAAGAAAGAAAGAAGCACTAAAAGGAAGTGGAAAAAATGTAAAAAACACACCTAATGCAAAAGACAATGTCACATGCTCGGATTGATGGGATTAAAGACATGCTGCATTTGAAATGGGGACTAAGAAGCAAATATTTGACAAAATACGTTCCTTGATTGAGAACAGAAACTTCTAAGAAACACATAGGAGGAGGTATACAACACTAAAGGTATTTTGAGACATATCCAACATTTTCAACTCCAAAACATAAATTGGTGTTTCAGTTACTCACTTGGGTCTTTTGGGTTGCTTGATTTTACTAACAAAAACAGCAGTTTGCTGCTGGATAACCTTTTAGGAAGTAGAACAACCCAAAACACTTGCAGTTTCTTCAGCCACTCAAAAGAAAAACGTTTGAAAGAAAGTAGAACAAGACCCAAAAAGACTTACAATTTTCTCGAATTGTTGCAAGTAGACGCTTCCGAGAAACTCAGAGGATCACCTACAACATCAGATACTTCCAAATTTTCAAATTCAAAATTCAACTTTCCTCAAATTTCGCCTAAGATTTCTCTGCTCTAACACCTTTCTCCTCTAATCCATCTCCCAGTCTTAATATCTCCAACACCAGAAACAATTGCAATTATCTCAACTACCTTCAAGAACCCAAAAAACATTTGAAATTTCCTTGCTCTTAAGCATCCAACCATTACCAAGATTAAAAAAAAAAAAAGACCCGAAACTCCTCCACTATTCTTGAATTGTTGCAAGCAAAGACTACTAAGAAAGACAACAAAAGACCACTCCCTTATATAAGAAAATTCAAAAACCCCCATAAAAACTTGTAGGCTTTTAAGTTGGTGCAGAGGAAAGAAACCCAGATCATTGACATTACATAGAGAGCAGACATAGCTCAAAGTACTCAAAAAGACACTTGATATATCTTTATCTAAGCAGAAATGGCAGTTGTGCCTAAAAGACTTGCAATCTGGAAATTTTCACTGGGGCTCTTTGTAAAGAGCATGTGAGACTTCATGGGGGATTTTAAAGATGGGGTGTCTGACAACTGAAGCTGCTCTGCTGCTGCTTTAGTGTGGGGGTCACATGGGGGCTCTAAAATTCCATTACAGAGAGGCACTGTACTTGGGGCAGTGCAGCAGAGCTGTTGCTGTGCTCGTATCTATTTAGGATTTTCATCGTCCTTGGCAGATCATCATCTCCATGTTGGGGTTCCAATCCAGAGAAATCCACACTACGATAGTCAACACGTGCAGGAGTTCCGGTCTTCAAACGATCAGTTTCAAACCCCAGCTGCTGTAAGTTTTCTGTGAGTCCATAAGAAGCTGATTCACCCGCTCTACCTGCAGGCATAGATTACCACTCATGAAAGTGCCTGTTGTCAGTATGACAGAAGGAGCATAGAAGTTCACTCCGAAAAAAGTTTCGAACACCCTCCACACAGTCATTCTTGCCCACTAATATCTCAGTTACCATAGCCTCCCTAATGGAAAGATTGGGGGTGCTGAAATCAAAGATTAGAACAAAAATTAGAGAAGATACAGAAATTACACCATATGTGTGTGACTGTGTGGTGTATTATAGAGAACATAAAGTTGGAAATTGGGTTCCAAAAGATTATAAACAATAATTATGCAAATTGTACAAAAAATTAAAGTTTCTTATATGAAAATGGCTGCTAAATTTCTTTACAACAAAGGAATTTTCAAAAGCCAGAACCGGTCTGGAGACTCCCTCAGTGGCCTGCAAGTTAGCCTCCACATTAACTATGGTTGGTCAATGACAAAAGGACACCATAGAGAATCATAATTTCACCAAATTTCTACCAGCCAGATTGGCATTATCCATTAAAACAATGGAAAGATGCCACTCAACATGCTCTCAAACTGTACTTCTAGAGATGTTTCAAGCATGTATCAAAATGAACCGAAATACTTTAGTTTCAAACAACTTACAAAAAACAACTGAACATCAGCAATTCTCTTAACAAGAGTTAATCAACCAGAGATGGGCATCAATAGCTAAAGTTTCTTAGTTCACTTTGAATAAACTCTGGTTGAACATCAATAGCAAAGTTTCTTAGTTCACTATGAATAAACAATAAAATTTCTTATTCTTCACTTTTGGTGAACTTTGCAACCAATCAAACACTGGACAGTGATCAAAAGCAGGCATCCAGTTGCTTTCACAATAAAGTAGGCCAAACAAATGATCACTGTCCAAGTTCAATTTGTCAAAAAAGTCCACTAATTACAAAGCTTTGGTACTAGAGTCCTAAGTGGTCATTTACCTGCCACAGTAAGAGAAAATATGTGAGTGTGATCTGTGAGTCACTAATGGTTATCAAAATAACTTGGATGAATGAATCCATAACGCAATCAATGGTTAAATTGATTCAACAGAAATCATTCAAGCATGATTCAACAGAAATCATTCAAACTGAAGGATGTACGAAAAAAAACAAAATGCAGCAGCAGCAATAGAAAGAACACAATGCACGAAAAAAAAAAAACCAGCAGCAAGAACACTGTCAAGACCAGACGCAGAGATCACCAAATTTAGGGTCAAAGTAGAGAGAAGAGCAGAGAGGGACAGAACAGAGAGATGGGGAAAGAGAGAGAAAGCAGAGAGGGAGCAGAGAGATGGGGAGCGAGGGAGAGAGAGAGAACAGAGAAGAAGGAGAGAGGAGAGGGGGAATGGTGCATGCGCAGTGTGTGCGGAGTGCAGAAAGAGGGAGGGGTGTACCTGGTGCAGGGGCGGCTCGAGGAGGCGGAAGAAGGTGATGCGTGTGGGCCGGGGCTGCTGCTGCTTGTGTCTGGCGGAGGAAGATAATGGAGCAGAGGGTGGCGGGTTTGGTGAGTCAGCTGTGCCTCATCCCCAGTCGTATACATCAGGAGATTCTTGGCAGTGTACTTCCACCCTTCTAATGTGCTCAGGGGCTGGTCGGACGTGCCGAAACCATCGGTAATCCGGTCCCTATTCTCCCCCTCTAGGGTTTCCACATCATTTTCCTTCTCACCTTCCATCAAATGCCCAAATCTCTCATTCCTCTTCTTATTCACCTTATCCATAATTCTGGAAAAGCTCACATTGTCCTCACTCGTGTAACGTCGGAGGAACTGGTCGAGCGACAGCTTGTCGTCGGCCCCAAGCAAATCTGAATCCCCCTCCGCCTCCACGGTGGGCGTAATGAATTGCCCTCAAAATCTACAGGGGTGGGCGAATTAAAGAAACTAGAGGCTGGGGTCGCTCGGATCTTACCATCGGTGGAGGTGGAGGAGGCAAAGATTGGGGTTTTCCCACCACTGCCGCCACCACGGCGGCGCTCAAGGATCTTCAGCTGTGCATCACAGATTTGGACGGGATCGCCGTTGCGAACCGCTTCGAGCCAGTCGAGACGATCGCGGAGATTTGGGAGATCGGGGAAGAAGTCGTGCTCGACAATCCGCTCGAGTGCTGCGATGTAGGTGTCTTCATCGAGGACTTCTGGAGAGCGCTTTCTTCTAGGGTTTGAATTTGAAGGGAGGGAGTTTGAGGAGGAGGATTGGGTGGTTTCTGCTGCGGTTACTAGGGATTTTTCGGAGGAGATGTGGCGGGGAGAATTGCCGGGAGAGAGAAGCATGGCTGCTGCTTCTGGGATTCGAGAGAAGGAGATAGATCAGGCTCTTAGGGGTTGGGGTTGGGGTTGGGGTTGGGGTTAGGGTTTTGGGAAGAAAAGGAAGAGATAGAGGCTTCTTAAACGGACGAAATCGGAAAGACAGGCGTGTGTTTTTTTTTTAGGTGAAGACACAGAGACGCGTAGAATATAAATCCTTTGTTTTGTATTATAACTGCGATGGAGATGGAGATGGGAGGCTGGCTGAAGATGCGAAGGGTTGAAGGTGATCGCCTAGATTGTGTGAGTGGAGGGAATGATAAATGGAGGGAACGAAGGGATGGGATGCCCAAATTCATGTGTCGCTTTTCTTTGCTATTTCATGAAAGAAAATAATAATCAAACTTCTTGTGTCACTTTTATTTAGTGGGGGAAAACCAAAGATTTATTTTGTGTGTCGCATTATAGAAAAGTGACCCAACAAACCTCCTTCTCGTTTACTCCTCTTCTAAAGTGACACATCAGACCATACTGTGTCACTTTATTGTAAAAACGACACAAAAGCTCATTTCAAAAGCGAGACTAAAAGTCCTTTTTTTTGTAGTGATGGAACCTAATCTAACCGTTCATCTCTTTTGAGTTGGAGTGCATAGATGGGCTGACCCCATGAAAGGGTCAACCTGCCTACCGTCGCTATCCCAGTCCCCTAAGGATCTAAGTCAACGAAAAGGGAGAATGGGATCTAACGATGAATATGACAATGAGTCTATGAATTAATACGTAATGATGAATAAAAATGAATGCAATAATCGTGGTAATATAAAATTTAGGATGCACACTATTGAACTAGTTACGCAACTAACACAAACAAGTCAAAATGAATATGATGAAAAATAAATGGGTGCAACAATGATACTGATAATAATAATCTAAGATGCACTAATTATAAGTGATGAAAAAAATGAGTGAAAGGAGTGGACAGATCTTACCAACATGATGATAAAATTTTCGAATCCAACTGTTGAAACCCCCCCTTCTTTTTTTGGATATTGAGAAGCCTTTTGAAGTGGGTCCCCTGACTTGATGACAATGATGAGATGGGCCGGCCACTGGTGATGACTGGGATTAGAGGGTTGAGAAGTTTGTGAAGTTATGTTTTATGAGGGTGTTGATATGTGGGTAGTGTGCTACAAGTGAATTTGGGTTAGGGCTTGACTTGACTCGAAAGAGTTTGTGGAGTGGGTTCAGTTTTGGATCGAGTTATGGATTGTTTGTCTAGACTGATTAGTTAATGGGTTGCAAGTGGGCTGGCAGGGGGGCTTCATGAGGTAAGGTAGCAGGTGGGCCGGGATGGATGGGTATGGTGAGCTAGGTCCGATGTGTTATGGGCTGTTTTGGTGGACCTCATTTTTTCAGTTTAGGTTGGCAAAATGGGCTGATGAGTAGGTGGGTTGTGTGCAGGGAGATAGAGTGACGAAGGGAGAGGAAGAAAGAGAAGATGGAATGATGCAAGCTGCAGGTGCAGATAATAGAGCCAGGTGGAGTGTGGTAGATTAGTGTGCAGGTTAGTGAAGTGGGTGCAGTAGTTGCAGTGAACGGCGAAAGGGGAGGAAGAGAAAGTAATAAAAAAAAAGAAGGGAAAGAAAGAGAAGAAAGAAAAAGTGGGGCGTGTGCACAGGTGAGTGTCGCGAGGGAGGAAAGGGAGGAAGGAGAGGAAGAAAGGGCCGAGGGAGGAGAAGAAGAGCAGGGCAGGTGCAAGAAGTGGGAGTGCAGGTGGAGAGAGAGAGAGAGAGAGAGAGAGAGAGAGAGAGAGAGGGTGCAGGCGAGCGCTGCTTGTATGGGTAGAGAGCTAGAGAGGGGGAAGAAGAGAGTGGGAAGAAGGATAAGAAGAAGAAGAAGAAGAAAAGGAGAGGGAAAAGAATGGCGGTGGGTGCGGGTGGCAGAGAAGGGGAGGACGGACGTACCTCGCGAGGAAGGAAGAGGTGGCATTCGGTGGAGGAAGAAGATGGCATTGCTGCTGCGTGCAGGGGGAAAACGACGATGCTGCAAGGGCTGCGTGTGTTTGGATGTAACATCTCGTCTCCTAATGGCCTATTAATTATAATTAGTTATATGATTAGTTAGTAAGTGTGTTTAGTGTCTAGTCTAGAGTCTAAATAGTCGGGTTTAACGTTGAATCCCGTGTGCGAAGTCTCGCACGATTCGGAGCGCGTTGGGTAGGATAGAGAGTCGTTTAGCTAATTGGGTAGGATTTCAGGGAATTTATGAGATTATGAGTTTTGGTGAGTTTGGGTGCATTGGGTAGGTTTCGTCGTTTCATGAACTTTAGTCTACTGTCGCTTTTTGATTTGACGCGTCGAAGAGGCCCGAAATTCAACGATTGTATATGTAGGCCGACCTGGAACTTGACCCAAGCCCAAAGCCCAAGCCCAAGATCCATTTACTTATAATAGGTCATCAAACCCATCTTTACTTCCTCCTTTTCATTTCATTCACTCAACTCAACATCAACCACACAACACAGTAGCCGACTCATCTTCTTCTCTTCCTTCCTTTCATTTTCTTCTTCTCCGTCGACAAGCGCCGGAGCTCCAGCGAAGAAAACCAAGCCACTCATCATCTTCCTCAAGTCTCCAAGATCACAACCATACACTTTTCTTAGTGTTTCACTCACAACCATTTAAAGGTAAGCTTTTAAAGCTTGGAAACCATCTCATCATCTTCCTTCTTGGTTAGAAATGGATTAGGGAGACCCACCTTGACCTTTGGCATGCATTTGTAGGAGCAAGTGGGTTTGGAGAAGTGTTTCACCTCTTTGGAGCTTCTTAGAGTTGTTTTCTCCAAGTTTTCCTTGATTTTGAGTCTAGCACATCACCAAGGCAAGTGAATAGTTATATTATTACTTGATATGCTTGTTTACCTTGATTTGTATGATTAAATCATGTTTTAGATGTTTTTGGCTCAATTGATACCTTAGTAGATTGAAAACATGATGAAATGGTTTATAGATTGAATGGAATGGATTTAGAGTTTGATGAGTGGATTAGTTAGTTTTATAGATTGTAATTGAGGTGTTTTTCTTCCTCCATATGTTGTGTATCAGGTCCAAGAAGAAGAAAATGGGAAAGTCCCAATTCAGTGCAGAAACAGAGCTTGCACTCTGTTTCCGATGTTCACCCGATCGACCGGCCAGGGACCCCGGTCGACCGGCCACACTGGAACAGGTTCACCGGAACCTGATCATTTTACTATTCCTCTTTTCTGCACACAACTGCGGGTCGACCTGGCCTTCACTCGGCCGACTGCGCCCACTGTGTACCAAGTCGACCGGCCAAGGGGCAGGTCGACCGGGCCTTCTGCTGTTTTCCTTCTGTGAAGGGATTTTTACCCTTGTGTTGGGTGGACTTTGGTGGACCTTTGGATACCCCTTGGTGGACTCATTTGACTTATTGTGAGGACGTCTTGAGCCGACGTTCGTCACTGTTGATTCGGTTGTATCGGAATCCAATCTAGTTCAATCTTGAATGGTATGGGACAACGGGATACTCTTCTTTAAATCTATGCACGAAGATTGTTCGTCCGAGTATCGCGAACCCTAACCCCTTCGTTGATTGAATAGGTTGTACGATGCTACATGATTGACATTATATTTAGGATTGGATTGTTTATCGTCTTCGATTTTGATTTGTACCTTTGGGTACTATCGTCTACATGTGATGAGCATGTTCCTTAGTCTGTTTGCTTTATTTTATTGGAGGATCACTTTGAGAACTTAGATGATGGATTTAGGATCCCCTTTGCTATTTCGTTTGTTTCGATGTTCGTTTGAAGTGTTGAGGCTACGGAGCTTTGATTGTTAGGCTTAAAGAGGACTACTATTGATGTTTGTTTGAGGTTTGATTTGATTTGAAACAAAGTAGTTCTCTATTGTCATTGAATCTTGTTCGTGCAAGAAGCCTAGCCCTTCACCGATGTCTTTAGGACTCTTTGTGTCAGGCACCACTCAGCTGTTAACGTTCAACACAGTTGGGGCACCATCTGTGAGAGGACTTTTACTATTATTTAGTTGCTTGTTCCTCGAGCGAGACAGTGCCAGAGCTTTTGTAGCCTGAGCTACTGGAGCTACGAGATGTTCCTCGAGCGAGACAGTGCCAGAGCTTTTGTAGCCTGAGCTACTGGAGTTACGGGTGGTTTGTTTCTCGCAGTGAGACAGTGCCAGAGCTTTTGTAGCCAGAGCTACTAGAGCTACGAGTTTGCAGCGAGGCAGTGCCATAGCTCACGGAGCCTGAGCTACTGAAGCTACGAGTTATTAGCATATGTGGACAGCCTACTTTGATAGTTTGTTTATGATTCGAATGCACTGCATCTCTTACGATCAGAGTGCTATGCATATCTTATAATCATGTTTATCGTTTACTCTCTTTAGTACTGCATATCTATGTGATTTATATATCTATTGCTTTGCCATCCATTGTGTTGATTATGCTACTCTTGGTGCATAGGTACCAAGCTTTACTATCCCAAGGAGGAAGAGACGATGGAAGAAGTTCAGGCAGATCAGCCTGATGACTTCCTAAAGTATAGTACGGATGACATTGTATAGCCGTGACGACCCCGTACACGAGAGCTTCACGATATCCTCCTATCTTCATCTTTTGGTCTCTTTATACTTTTGTTTAGGCCTAGTTTTAGTTTGGCCTTTTTACTTGTAATTAATATGCTGTTATTAGTCTTAAACTTTAACCATAATTATGTTACTCAGTATATTGCTCTTAAGCTATACATCTTTAAGATACCTCTTGCATTATAAAGCTTCCACTAATTGTTTATGTATTCGAGGAAACGTTTATACCTCACAGCGGTCTTCGATCCAGATGGGACATGATTAGGGCAAGTGGAATGTGATTATCATTGGAAAAAGTTTTAAATTGGCCCTAATCTCATGCATAACCCCGGTTTGACTTTTGGGGGCGTGACAAGTTGGTATCAGAGCAGTACTGGTTTCTAGATTAAAAATAAGTAGAAACTTAAGACGTATGAGGATTGGGTTTTCGTTGGGTATCTTAGCTTGTGTAGATTGTATAGTTTGTATGCTAGATTGAGTCCCATAGGACTAACGTTTCTTATCTTGCAGAATGGCTGGGGGACACACGCGTTCTACTCAGAACAATAATCAGGCTGGGTCTAGTGGAGATGGATCAGCAGAGGCTAGATTCAATCAGTTAATGCAAGCCTTTGTGGATTCCCAGACAGCACAGGCTCAGAACCAGACACAGCAAAGGGAGGAGCAGAACAAACAGAGGGAGGATCAGGCTACCTTCCAGACTCAGATGCTGCAGTTCTTACAGAGACCAGCCCCGGTACCTCAAGTCATCATACCTCCTAGGGTGACTGACTTGAATGACATCTATGATAAATTCAAGAAGAGGAACCCGCCAGCATACTTTGGGAATGAGGACCCCCTCGATGCTGATGAGTGGGTGGTACAGATGGAGAAGATCTTCAAGGTCTTCCAGTGTTCAGGACGGGAGCGTGTACAGTTGGCATCCTACATGTTCCGCGGAGTGGCAGAGTTGTGGTGGAAATCGGTCATGACACCTTATGACACGATTGATGATGCGGAGGCTTGGATGTCATTTCAGACACTTTTCCGAGCTAAATATATTCCACCCCACATTCAGGCTCAGAAGTTGATAGAGTTCGAGTCGTTGGTTCAGGGAGAGGATCCAGTGCAGATCTACGAGCAGAAACTCACGAACCTCTCGAGATTTGCACCGTCTTTGGTTCAAGTTGAGGCCGACAAGGTGATGAGATTCATTCGGGGACTGAGACCCGATATTCAGATGGAGGTGACATCTGTTACCTTAGTCACCTATGAGGAGAACCTCAAGCGTGCGTATTGGACTGAGGAGTCCATTAGGAAGAAGACCCTCTATGCACAGCAGTTTCAGGTCATACTTGTACCGGCTAGGAGCCCAGGTTTGTGGCACTTTCAGCAGCGTCCACAGCAGTACCCTCGGTACCAGCAGTACCAGCAACGTGCTCAGCAGCAGTATTAGCAGCAGCAAGGCAAGAGGCCTAAATTTGATCAGATACGCGGAGTTTACTGCGAGCGTTGTGGCAAGAACTCGCATATTATTGCGACCTGCAGATGGAAGACGGGGGCTTGTTTCGAGTGTGGTTCGATGGACCACCAGAGGAAAGATTGCCCTCAGGCACAAGGGCAGGGTGTGAGGAATTCAACTCCTCGCCCACCATTGGCAGCACAGCCTTTGAGGCAGGCACCTCAGCAGCCACTTAGGGCGCCCCAGCAACCACAGCAGCTTAGACTGCCAGCACACAGGCTAGAGGACAGTATAGACCTCAGGGACCACAGAGACCACAGGGCCAGCAGTATGCCCAGTACAGATCGTAGGGTCAGCAGCAGCAACAGAGGCCTCAGCAGCATGGCAGACTTCAGGCCCTTGACCTGCAGGAAGGCGAAGAAACTGGAGGAGTGGTGGAAGGTACACTCTCTATTTTCAGACGTACCTGCTAGAGTCATATTTGATTCTGGTTCCACGCATTCTTTCGTATCACCTGTTTTTGCTGCATGCTTAGTGGGAGATATAGCTCCATTACATTGTATATTGCTTGTTAGTACTCCCTTAGGGAAGACTGTACAGTGTGAATCCTATTTTCCAACATGTAAAGTGCAGGTGGGGAGTTTTATCCTAGCTGCAGACTTGATCATCCTAGGGATGAATGACTTTGATGTGATCCTAGGTATGGACTCGTTATCCACCTACAGAGCAGTTATGGATTGCTTCAACAAGACAGTCAGATTGCAAGTTTTGGCAGATAGTGTTGAGATTGTTGGGGAGAGGAAACCCATGTCCACTAGAGTCATCTCAGCTTTGAGGGCTGATCGATTGATTAGGAGTGGATGTGAGGGCTATGTAGCCTTTATTATAGAGGATTCAGTGTCCAGAGCAGTGGAGGATATTCCAGTTGTGTGTGAATTCCCGGATGTCTTTCCGGAGGAGATACCTGGATTACCACCGGTTAGGGAGATTGACTTCACGATTGTGCTCAAGTCAGGGACAGCACCGATTTCGAAGGCTCCTTATTGCATGGCTCCAGCAGAGCTAAGGGAGCTAAAAGCTCAATTGCAGGACCTTTTAGATAAAGGGTTTGTGAGACCCAGTGTATCACCGTGGGGTGCACCAGTTCTCTTCGTGAAAAAGAAAGATGGATCAATGCGTATGTGCATCGACTACAGGCAGCTGAATCAGGTTACGATCAAGAACAAGTATCCTTTACCTCGGATAGACGAGTTGTTTGATCAGTTGCAGGGAGCACAGCATTTTTCCAAGATAGATTTGAGATCAGGGTATCACCAGATACGAGTCAGGGATCAAGATGTGCAGAAAATAGCCTTCATGACCAGATACGGACATTACGAGTTCTTGGTTATGCCATTTGGGCTGACCAACGCGCCGGGAGTATTTATGGCTTTGATGAACAGAGTCTTTGCACCATGCTTAGATAAGTTCACGGTCGTATTCATAGATGATGTCCTAGTCTATTCGAAGTCCAGAGATGACCATGAAGAGCATTTGAGGAGTTCATTGCAGATTTTGAGGGAGAATCAGCTCTATGCTAAACTTAGTAAATGTGAGTTTTGGCTGAAGCAAGTGTCTTTTCTTGGACATATCATCTCTAAGGAAGGTCTGGCAGTAGATCCCGCGAAGATAGAAGCAGTGGTTAGTTGGCAGAGCCCGAGGTCAGTGTCAGAGATCAGGAGTTTTCTCGGCCTAACAAGGTATTATAGAAGATTCGTGAAGGGATTCTCCAGTATTGCAGCTCCATTGACCAAATTGACGAGGAAAGATGTTCCTTTTGTTTGGACGAAGCAATGTGAAGCAAATTTCCAGGAGCTGAAGACCAGATTGACCACAGCACCTATTCTCTCTTTACCTACGGGGACTGGAGGATTCGTGATCTTTACAGATGCTTCAGGCATTGGATTGGGTTACGTACTCATGCAGGAGGGGAAAGTCATAGCATACGGATCCAGACAGCTGAAAGAGCATGAGAAGAGGTGCGCTACTCATGACTTGGAGCTTGCAGCAATGGTGATGGCACTGAAGATGTGGAGACACTATTTGTATGGGGAGAAATTCGAGGTTCACTCGGATCACAGAAGTCTCCAGTATCTGTTCGGGCAGAAAGATTTGAATATGAGGCAGACTAGATGGATGGAGTACATCAAGGACTACGATTTTTCGATAAAGTATCATCCCGGGAAAGCGAACGTGGTTGCAGATGCACTGAGCAGAAAGGCAGCGACTACCGGATGTTTACAGACAGAGTGGTCTTTGACTGAGCTATTCAGAGATTTAGCCATAGATTTTTAGCCTCGGAGTGAAAGAGTCATGGTTGCCAATATGCATATTTGGGAACCAGAGATTCTTAGTAGAATCAAGAGCAGCCAGTCAGAGGATCCAGAGTTAGTCACTTCCGCGATCCGAGCCGCTCATCTTCTTCCTCGCGATCTCCTCTTTCTATTGACATCAGTTTGGTAAGATTTCCCCTCTTTCATCTTTTCAATCAATTCTCTTTGGTTTAGATTTAGGTTAGATCTTGATCTTTTCCTCTCTTTTCTTCTCCTTTGCATGTTAGATTGCGTTTGGTCGGGTAGATTGAGGTTTTTGCAGTGGTAGGGCTTCTCCTCAGATTTTCCCAATTCCAATCTTCTTCTTGGTTGAGGCAAGTAGATCTGCATTTTTATAATTAAGCATGTGTGTATGTCTTTCATTGATTGGATGTGTTTTCTTGTTAGGTTTCCCTAATTCCAAGCCTGTTCTATTATTAATTTGGGTTTATTTAATTTAATTGTTAATTGATCATGTAAGTGGAAGTGATGATGGATGGAATGGATTATTGGGGGAGCACGGTGGCTCACTTTTGTGCATGTGAATTTTTGGAATGAATTGGGTGAAAAACTACAAAAAATGGGGTTCTGTATTTGACGTTTAAAAAAAAAAAAAAAAAGAACGCAGATGGCTGGACGTTCAGAATGTTCAACGTTCTGAACGTCCATGGCCATGACATCAGCGCCTTTGTTGAATAAAAAAACAAAAAAAAAACAAACAACAACGTTGAATGGTCTGACATGGATGATGCTACTGTTGGATTGTCCCACCGATGAATCGGACACATGTTGGTCCGTCGCGCTTTATATATATATATAAATAAAGGGGCAAACTTCTATGGGCCATAACTTCTAAACTATATGTCGGAATTTCGCGAGCCATATACCATTGGAAAGCTCTTTGAGCGCAGAATCCAATGATACCGGTCTCGTGATGATTGGGAACTGAAAAGGGAGGTAGATAAGGAGATTAATTATTTAGACCACTTCCTTGTTAGTAACGAGATTGTTAGCCTAGGTTTGGGCCTTAGACATTGAAAACCATGAAACCACTCTCACGTGACCATTAATGGGGTTTTGAAATCATAGCACGTGGCTTGGTGTGCTTCGATGGGTTGTCTAGGTATTCGTGTATTGTGTATGGTTTAACCGAATGCGTATGGAATTGAATCAATCGATGCTCAACATGATTGTATACCAAGGAAATTCTTTATAAGCATTGATGGTTCGAATTCCCCACGCACTCCGTTACACCACATATGGTACATGGATGACAATACTTGCCTAGGATTGGATTGTAATCTCTCCTTGATTTGTTAATCGTATCCGTTGATTTATATCCTTGTACACTCTCTTGGCATAAAACACCTAATTAATTATGAAACATAAACTCTTGTAGAATTAGAAGAATGACCTGATTTAGAGTGTACCTTAGGAACCGTGTTTCGTGTATTGATAAACATGACTGGCTATAATGTAAGGGATTATCGTGTGGATGGTCTATCTTGTATTGTTTGAATGAGATAATCCCTAAGAACACGCTTTGTTCGTTGAGCTAGCCAGACTTGCTTGACTTGGTTTTCCCCGCGTGTCAACACCACTTTATTATTATTATTATTTTTTTTTTATTTGCATATCATGGCCAGCTGCAGTTTGGGGTTTATTGATGGGCCGGTTACTCGGACATCGGGGTGGGCAGTCGGCTTTGGACGGCGTCCATGGTGTTGAATAGTTAGGAGCGGGCTTGGACCGTGCTACTATTCCCAAGACCGGGAGCTTGGATCCCCCTGGAGCCGGATTTTGGTATCAGTAGTCTGGATAGGATTGTTACTGGTACCCCGTGAGGTGGCTTGGACATCCACGGAGTCTTCCTCTTGTGCATTGCATCACATTGGTAGTGGTGATTGTTAGTATTGCTAGGATTTCTATTTATGATTCTGATGGTTATTTACTCATGCTACATGCCTAGTATTGTTCCTTGTATTCCTACGATCTTGTACTTATCATTACACTTATATTTGATGCATGTTATGTTTTAATTATATCTTCCTTATCTATTGCTCAACATTTCATTGAGTCGGTTCCTTGGTGTGCAAACTCCTCAGGTGAGTACTACTACGAGGAGCAGGCCGGTGAGGAGATCCCAGAGGATCTCCAACCAACAGAGGAGGCACGGGAGTGGAGTACCGATGACGTAGAGTAGTGTCATCATTACCAGGCACATGAGAGACTCACTTTGGGACAAATATTAGATTTTAATTAATTCATTGTTATTCTTCGTTGGACTTTCTTTCATTGACTTTATGTTGTTTAATGGTCTTAGTTTATGGGATGGCCATAGTAATTAAATTAACTTCCTCTTTAGCTTTAATTGTTGTTTGCAACTTTAAATTTAATTGAGATTTATTATCCATTGTTGATATCAATGTATGAATTCCGCTATTATTTTATGTTTTGAGGTTGAAATACATTATCCTCACAACGGACTTACGATCCTTGGGCCAAAAGGGGCAAAAATTTTTAATTGGCCCAAAATCTCACTCCCCGGATCCGGTTTATTTTCTAATCGGGTTCGGGGGACGTGACAAATACTCTACTGTGATAACCTTAGTGCCTTATACATGACAGTAAATCCTATATTTCATGCTCGAACTAAACACATTGAAGTGGACTACCACTATGTTCAGGAAAAAGTTGCGCTTGGGTCTCTTGTCACCAAATTTATCTCCTCATCAGAACAACTTGCCGACTTGTTTACTAAATCATTGCCCAAGCTGCACTTTCACATGTTGTGTTCCAAACTGGGCCTTGTTCAGTCACCCAGGTCCAATTTGCAGGGGAGTATAAAGAATGAAGATATGACCCGGTTAAGAGCAAATCAAGGAAGAATCAATCAATTAATTCAAAGCAATCCAGATCTAGAAAATAGCCTTATCTACTGTTAGCATGATTTGTATTAACCTCTGTTTAGGCAAGATTTAAATTACTGTGTAACTGTCGTATCACTGAAAATCAGAAACTGATATACTATAAATCTGTATATAAATACAAAACACAGAGAACTCTTTCTGCATTGAGAAAGAGATTCCAAATTTCAAATTCTTCTTACTAAGGACCTCATATAAGGGGGAAAAAAATTAATGGCCAAATCCTTTCCCTCCCTCTCCCGATCTCAGTCTCTCCCCCTCCCACTCTCTCCCTGTCTCTCCCCCTCCCACTCCCTCCCTGTCTCTCTCCTTTCCCTCCCTCTTCCTCTCAGATCCGGGTGGAGAATGATATTAAAAAAAATAGTTTTTATGAGAGATTTTTGTAAATTGAGGTAATATGTTGGGTCTCGGGTCCACGGGTCTGAACCAAGGTGGAATCAGACCCGGACCCATATACTTATTGGGGCCTAAATAAGGACTCATACCCGGTTTTTAACGGGTCTGAACCTCCGGATAATCGAATAATCGGGGACCCATTTACATCCGTAGTTAAAAGCCTATACAAAAGCCGACAATTCGAATGAAAACACATGCCTTTTCATATTACAACAATAATAACGTAATTGAACGAAGGAATGCTAATTACTCACCGTGAAAAGAAACCTTAAAAAAAAGACCTAATGAAGAAAAAGTAATAATAAAGTTTTCATTTAACGAATTAAAAGACCTACTCAAGTTGTTAGCCAGCAGATCAGAAGCACATGCAAGCACAAGACTATAATGAGGCATGGGACTCAAAACCTGTCTCTGACACCATAACAAAGTTGCTAGCCAGTAATCCTAAAACCAATTGGTGATAGGAAACTGTATAGACAACTACTTAACAAAGTATTCTACGTATTTGAACTTTATGTCATGACGACTATACAACCAGTACTTCAAAGGCCTGTATGGTATATATTTACTTGTAGAGTGAAGTGAGGTGCAAAAGGTGAGAGAAATCCGATTATAATTACCAGCCAAGGCATCAAGCAGCGTGGATTTGCCACAGCCTGAAGGACCCATGATAGCCAAGACCTCACCGGGCTGAGCATAGCAGGTGACCCCCTCAAGGATTACCCAGACACCACCTTTCCCACTTGAAGCTGTCACCCTCAAATCCTTCCATGTCAGGTAAACACCTTTGGAGGTTCTTCCTCCCTCATCCTCCATTGTGAGTTGTTGCAATTCTTTCTTTTTTGATAGTGCAACTGTCTTTGCATCGCCCGAACCTTTCATTTCCAGTATCTCTGGGACATTTGGAAATGATGGTACTTTGTAATCAAGCTACTGGGGTTGGTTGCAGCTTTATAAGTATTTGGAGGAGGAGGTGGAGTTGGAAGAGGGAGATGGGTACTTGTGTTGAAAGGGAAGAGCCCTCCCTCTACATGGGACATGTCACTTTGGAAGAGGAAGCTGCTCATTTTATATTCTTGGCTAGATTATGATATCATGTTACTGATGTTCTGCTGAATCAAAGGAAAGCAGCAGCACCATGGAGGGAGGGAGGGAGAGGTTGGTTTGGAAACAGGTCTAAACAGGTCTAAGCTACAACATTTAAAGACTCTCCCCGCGTATGCTAGTCACAGCTCACATCAAAGTTCTGATGGCGATGGCTAATTAAGTAGGGCAACACATGTGCACTTGGGATTGGTTTCGCCTTAAAACCAACCACCACACTAAATCGAATCTATCGGATTTTTCATTAACCAATCCGATCCGACCAATGGAGAGGGCTTAGACCGAATCGAAGTATTAGGTTCGGTTTGGTCTGTTAAACCATTTATTTTTATTTTTTTATTTTTAAATTCAGAAATTAAAAATTTCAAAATGATGATGCCCTTATAAGAGGCGCATGAGTTGTTGAATGCCAGCCAAGTGAAACCCTAAAATATAAATGGTTAAATACTCAAATTACATAATATACTGGTCGGTTTAGTTTAGGCGGTAAACCGAGGATTCAAACCGATAACCAATTAATCTAAGAGGTTTCTATGATTTTCAAACCGTAGACCGAACCGATTTACTATAAAATCGATTCGAACCGCCCGGTTTGGTCCGATTTAGTGGGTGACATTGGATTTTCTGTGCAACCCTATAATTAAGAATATTGTAGATTAGCATGCGCCTCTTCTATTTTAAAAGCATCAACGTTGAAGCTCCCACTTTCCGCAACACCCTCCATCCTCAGAGATGTTGTGGTATATCTCTAGGATTTGTATGGAATCCATAAGGAAACGCACAAATGTTAGTGTTAAGAATGGTAATGAAGGTTTTAGATGCTAGGCTATGTCGGATTAGTTTTGACAGTCACTGCAAAGTTTATGCTCCAATTTTTCACCATGTAAAAGACGGTTCGATGGATTAGCCATATGTAAAAAAGATCGGACTAAAGGTTTCTTGCCAACTAGCTGAAGTATCGGGATGTGGAAGACTCCGATAACTAGCCGAAGATTTGTAACGTTTCTGATGGTGAGAAGTCTCCTCAAATCCCTTACGTCTGGATCTCAATGCAACAGTACATGATTTATAGCTCCTAACTCCTTTATATAGACGATCTCGAGGAACCACGCTTCTCAGAGACTTCTCCGACAAGAAACCCACGTCCTCTAATCCTAATAGGCATTTTCTATTTGGCGATAGGACATGATCTACTAATCTATCCAATTATTGCGGATCCCTATCTTATTTACATCAGATATAATCTTTTAATATAGTGTGACTCTTATTCTCTATATATTCGCAACTGCAATCTGCTTCATCTAACGTGGGACCCTTTGCATGCGGGCCACCCAATTTCCTACACTAGTCAATTACTAATTTTTTGAAAGAATTTTTTATTAGAATTTGTAATGTTGGAATTCAAAAGACATGAGGCTCATTTCTTTACTAGAATTCCAAGAATTCATGTATGGAGGAATTTTAAATTCTCCAAAAGTGGTCCCCATAAGTGGAATTCCAAATCCCCCTTTCTTGATGGAGCATTTGAAATTCTAACAAAATGCATAGAGTGAAATTCCAGGAATTTCAAATTGTCATTTAAGACTTTTTAGGTGGATGGAATTTGAAATTCTGGTGAAAGAAATATAGCATTTCAAATGCCAGGGGACAAGATATTACATTCCGTCTAGAACACCTCAACATCCCAAATTTTAGTCATAAATTCTGGTAAAGAAACAATATCATAATGTGACGGTTGTTCTCTTCGCATTTGAAAATGTTATATTTTTTTTATAGAACTCCAAACTCCACCCACTTGAAATGTCTCGTTTACTTTTGAAATTTTCATAATTCTAACTTTCTTGGCATTTGTAAATCCTCCACCCAATACGAGAATCTAGGAATTCTACCTAGGGGTCGACTCTCGGAGAAATTACATATCTTCAAACATAAATTCTTTGAATTCTTTAAAAGGAACAAGCCCTAAAGCTGTCTATTTCTTTTTGAAATGCCAGCTTAATTTGCTGCTATATTTTCAATTGTAAACATGATTTTGATTCATTTCCTATTCATTTATAAACATGTGTTCGAGATGATTAATTATTTATATAAAAACTTCTTTTAATATAGTGAGATCTATTTAAGTGGTCAGCTCTAAATTACCAAAAGAGGTGGACATGACATGTGCAGCCCCCCGTCCACAGTACATCTAGTGGCTACTGATTAATACTAGAGGAAGTCCACTTGGACCGAATGGTGAGACCGGATTCTAGCCCGGTCCCCCATGAGGACCACCTGGGATCCAACGGTCCTCATGGGGGACCGGGTCAGAATCCGGTCCCCCATTCGGGCCCAGGTAGCAGGGCTCTTAATACTAAGCTTGGGTCTCCACAACCTAGCCTAGACTTAATAAAGAGTCAACTCGAGGTCCTTAGATATAGTCATGACATAGTGTCCTCTTTTATTATTATTTGTCAAAGTGTGCCCTTTTTGTCACAGTGATAAGACTCAATTTGGCAGGACATGGAGTTGAGTAACTCAGGGAGTCCGGCTGACTACTTGATCAAAACTCACCCAACATGGTGACCTACAAAGTGTGGTGAACTTGGCTCAGTTGGGCAAGCTCTTGAGGCGAGTTGACTCGAAAACTTAGCCAAGTATTTTTCTTCTGTGACGTGGGTATCCTCAAGGGTAGACCCAGGATTTCATCTTAGGGGGGCCAAACTTAAATAAATATTTTTTTAACAAATCAAGATAGCTAATATTTTTTTATATCTTTTTTTGGACATATCTCTAACTGAATTTGTTTTTGGATTCTTGGTAATGTATATAAGGCATTTTTTGGAGCTTTATCTAATACAACTTCTGAAACCTTTTCATTATAAGAACACAACATCTTTAACGTTTCCAACAAATTTCCACGGTTGATTGAATTCTGACTTTCATCATGTCCCCTAAAAGCACAAGCTTAAAATGCAAGCCATCGGATTGTATCAATCGAGGCCTTAAGCCGTATTCGATTGTTTGCAATTTGTTCAGAAGTGAATTTGTCAAGCACTTTTTGTATGTGTTGAGGTATGTTCATCAAGTCCTTGTATGATCTCTCGGTATCTTTATGAGAAGTGTTAGGACCTTTTCCTATATGATTTAACAAAGCACAATTTCTTCCATCCCTAACTTTTTTCCAATTCCGAAATCCATAAATAGTGAATGCAATTTGTCCAGCATGCCTGATTCGATTATGAAAGAGATAACATGGAAGAAAAAAATGTGCATCGATCTTTCTCTAGAGAATATTCCAACCATGAAGGAAGTAAATTAAACCAAGACTCCTGAAAGCTATGAGGATAAGCCATTGATCCAGATTTCGGATACTTTGAGAGCTTCGGTTGGTATGGACCAACCTTTATGTACTTTCGTTGAATTTCATCGTGTTGACTGATATCATACTTTCATATCTGGCGTCGCAATCCTGAATCACGCTCCAAAGAACCAATATCATCATCATTATTGATTTCAGTTCTTTGAAATTTTGTAGGATGGTTTTCAGCAATGGAGTTTCAATGTTAGATGTGGGCGATGGCCCATCAGCATTTAAGTTTGTAGGATTTTTTCTCTTGAAAAATCCATCAATTGTAGATGACTTTCCCATCTACAAATCAAATAAAAATCATATTTATTATAGATTTCATATTCGGGTTATAGATTTCATATTCCGATTTTTTTTTTGACTTTGTGCAAACAATTAAGGAGGGGCCACTTGTTATAAAATTAATAAATAAACTAATTAAAGCATATTATATATAGGGGCTAGTGATTTGAGAGGGGGGGCCATGGGCCCACACCTAGGTTCGCCCCTGGGTATCATTGAAGTCTTTGGCCCAACAAGTCTAATTCTCTTGGCAGCGCCTGCTAATCCCACACAAATGCATGTTGGGCAAAATTGAGGCGGGTTTCAAACACAAGACATTGGGTGCAAATCATGTCTTATGCCACTCTACCAACTCTCAAGTGGGTAAATACCTAGTTAAATCGTCGGAATTTGATCTCGACATATCTATAAAAAAAAAAAAAAAAAGGCCTAAAATTCTTCTTTCAATGTTGGCTGAGTCCAGGGACGGAACTACATTGAGGCAGGGCCCCCCCCCCCCCCCCCCCCCCCCCCCCCCCCCCCCCCCCCAGCCTTTGAAAATCCTTTTAAAAAGATCAAAATGCCCCCCCCCCCCCCCCAGGTTTGCAATCTTTCTTTTAAAACTCATCTTACCTGGCCCCCACTCCACCCCACCCCTTTTATGGCTTTTAACACTCGAAAATCTCTCCACTCCACAGCTCCAACTCCACTCTCCATACGGTCTCAAGCAGTCAAGCCCTAACCCTCTTCTTTTTCCCTCTAGCCAAGCAACTGAAGCAAGCTCCTTAATCCAGACACTTTGAAAAAGTGAAACAGAGAGACGAGCCTCACTGCCTCACAAATCGTGCTTCTTCTTCCAATCTTCCCTTTCTCCATCTCGCTCCGCTCGCCTGCGGCCTGCCTCGCCACTCGCCAGACGCCAGGTGCTCTGCTCTCTATCTCTATGACTCTATCCATCTTGTTTGTATATACATTGGATATTTGGAACACTGAGATTTTTTCTCCCTTTTCTGTTGTGTTCTTTCTTCATGTACTTTGCTAACATGCTATTGGAAATTCAAATCTAATATGGTCAACTAAAAATAAAAACCCAGAAGCCCCAACTCCAAAACAAACAATGAAAATCAAAAGGAAGAAACTCACAATCATCAAATCACCAAAACTTCCCCTTTGCCATTGAAACCTCCATCTAAGCATCCCAAAAAGCCCATAAAAGAAGAAGAAGAAAAAAAAGCTTGTTAAAACCAAATCAGAAAGAAACCCAACAACCCATGTTCTGTTTCGTCATCTAGGAGTAAGAGTGTAAGACACATTCGTTTCATTCCCCAACAGAAAGTTATATATAAAATAATAACAAAAACAATTATAAACAAATGAAATAAAATTGGTGAAATAAAATTTTATTCAAGTTTTGCCCCCCCCCAAGATGAAATCCTGGCTCCGCCCCTGGCTGAGTCTTCACCAGAGCAACCCAATTTTTCCCAAGTTTCGGCCAAGCCAACTGAGTCCTGACCAAGTTAAACCGAGTCTGGCCTGAAATCATTAAGCAACTCGATCGGCAGTGTTGGTTGCAAGTTGCAACCAATGATGTTTGGAGTCCTGTTTCCTTTTAGAGTAATTTGTGGCTTTTGGTCATCTGATTGTACATCACAATCAGGCCATCTCATCAATAGTCTGCTTTGTTTGCTTTGTTTGGTCAGACTACATAATTCATGGGGAGATTCTTTTGGTAAAAATTTCTTGGGACACTTGGAACACTGAATCTTTCCCTACTACATTCTTTGAAAAAAACAGAAGAATCTTCAAAATGAGGCTTAAGTTCCTAATGCATTTTAAATCAGGACATAAAAATTATATTTCAAAATGGGCTTTAAGTTTTTCATTTTCTTTCAAATAAGGACAATGGGCTGGATTTGGGACTTTCTCGCTGTATTCCAAATCTAAATGCTGCTAATTGTCCCCACTTGAAAGAAAAATGAAAAACTTAAAAGCCCACTTCTGGGTTTTTTTTTTCTTTTTTTTTTTTTTTTTTTGCCGAGTTAGCCCAGTCACGCACCGGAAACATTGTAGGAAACCTACCCCTCTAGGGATGGGGGGTGCCTGTTGTTGGAACGGGCGTTGCTCACTTAAAGGCCCGCTTTGAAATGTAGTTTTTTTTTTATGGTATAAGAAATTGTAGCCTTTGCCAGTGCTCACATGACAGAAACATCAAACTACCTAGAAGTAGTATGGATTCATCAATGCTGTTACTTCTTCTCTTTCTTCATTCTGCTCTCGTTTCTCTCTATCAGTTCAAAATACAACGGTTGAATTTGCAGCAGTAAAAAGAGCACTTACAGGAATCATCTTCTTCCATGACAAGTGTTGAAGCGTTCACAAAGTTTTCTATGCTTGATACATGATAAGTAGGTTATTAATTAATTTCCTCTATGCAACATATCCTGTCTTATCATATTAATTAATTGCGCACTCTCAATACTTCACTTATTATGTGTAAAATCCTCCTCCTCATCGGCATATTTACTGAGTGCCCACATATCATGGCATGTATTCTTCTCATCACTGCTAATTATTTCTTTTGAACACCCGCTGTACTGTATAATGCATAGGATGATTGGTGTGCCTTTAATTTATTTTATTGTGGTTACTTTTAGAGTGCTGATGAAAGGGTTAGAAATCTTTTTTTCTGACATCAATTATATCAACTCCACCACTTTACTGCACACAGCTGATGAATGTGAAGCCCTGGTTTCGTGCACGAGAGAATACATCTGATGGGTCCCACCATAAACCAACATTGTAATTAAGTTCTAATCTTCATATGACAAAATTGCTCGATCGTTTGAAACATACTATATATTACTAGATAAGAGTTCTTCTAGTGGTCGTTTATCTTTTATGCATGGATATGGACATGAGATTTACATATGGAAGCTTTAGGTATGTAAAAAAGATAATGTTTTTATTTGGAAGCTCCATTTTTCATTTGAATAGATATTATCAGGCTAAAAGAAGAGAGTGCAAGCAAAGATCTATATCAATTTTTTATTATAAAATCTAGCGGGTTTATGGTAACACTTTTCTATGAAGGAAAAAGTGGGTCATAATTAGGATCATGAATTCATGTTTGGGTTGTGACAAAATTTTACGCTGGCTATCAACCAACCTAATGCAACCCTCCTCCTTTACCCGAGCTTGGGACAGGCAGTAAAAAAAACTGGCGGAATTTGGCCATGAAAGTTGATAGCCCACCAAGGGGAAGGGGTAGACCAAAGAAGACGTGAATGAAGGTGGTCAAAATGGATATGTGATGTGAATTTAAATTCAATCTTTTAATATTACAAGTGCACAGCTGTCCTTTTGAGACAATGACAAGTACATGTCAAATCCTACAAGGAGCACTGCTAAGTTAAAATTTAAAATCTGATTTTTTTTATCAATTATAATGACAAGAGAGATAAAGAAAAGAAAAACAATTATAAGATTGAGAAAATGTTAGATCTAAAGTGCAACAATAAAATATGAGAAAATGCAGATCAAAATATCATGAATCCATTAAGTAGTCCCATAATCATTCTATGCAATTGATAAAATGAATTTATCAAAAAAAGAATCCTTCAAATCAGAAACAAATCAATGTTTCTTATTTGGATAGTTTGTCTATCAAAGAGCACAATTTTTCACAATTTATTTAAAGCAAAAATCTCATTCACCTAATGAAATTATGAACTTAACTAAATATCACATATTAATTAAAGATAGATTATCAAAGAATTTCAATCTAAGAATAACCTATCAAGAAAACATACATGATTAAAGCATTGTTCAAATAAGTAAATTGAATAACATAGGTTGTCAATGACAGAAGGCAGATTTATTATTATAATCAATACGCAAGAGACAAAAATATCACATAAATTAAAGATGAGAAATACTTAACTTCATCTGACATTCTGATCCAGGGATCTACTCCTCCATTGCAAAAGATGTGGTTTTCATTAAGAACTTCATGACAATTACAATTTTCTCTCACACTCTTCTAACTTAGTTTTGGAACAGGGCCTCAGAATAACAAAAAATAACTCTTAAATTTTATTAAAGATGAGAGAGAATAATTAGGGACGTCCAAGTGGGGGAGTGTCTCTCCCGTATGCTACCTTTGGGTTCCTTTTATATCTCTGGTTATCTCTGCAGATTTGATTTATTTTCATTGATAACGTATATCTCTTATTCTTTTTGAATTTGAATGAGGTGGAAGCTTCTGGAAACCTCTGGGTGGCTTGGCTAATATTCAAATGGGGTCCCACAAGGGATGTACAACAATTGATTATCAACGGTATGGATTTAATTTGTAATCCAGTCAAAAAATGAACATGAAAATCTCCGGACCCATAACTTTGTCAATATAGCTCTGACTTGCACATTCTTGGGCTCCACAAGTATCTATTCTACATAAGCTTTCCAACAGTAGGTAAATTTCATCGATCCGACGGTCAGATTGAAAGTTATGGCCATTTGAAGATGAGTTGTCCTGATAAAAACGGGATTAACTTTTAAAATTTGATTTGCAATGGATTCTATCTCTGCACAACTTTTATTTTCGAAAGGACATCAGATGTGGATGATTGAAACTCTTCTTCTTTTGTTCCAATCAGAATGATACTCTTTGAATTATCCATTAATAATTTCAAATTTGCAACTCCTACGGACCCTGCCATGTGGGACATTTCATCTGTTTGAATAGTGGGTCCTATGAGAAGTCTTCTACTATAATTAGAACTCTTCAACTGACATGATGAGTAGACCCCTCCTTTGATTGATTTGCATGTGGCTTGTGTGTAGGGTCCACATGGTGAATTCTTTAATTTACTTCTTTTCAAGCTTCAATTCAACAATGCAGGGCCTAGGATGACTATGTGTGCTTGAAAGTAGGCTCCCTGACAGAGGCCTGCAATTCTCATTTTCTACACATTCTAATTCAATACATTAAATATTGAAGAGCCCATATTGAAGTGGAACCCATTCGGATATAGTTCTACTCCAATTCAGAGAAAATTTGCAAAACAATCTAAGTTAATGCAAAAAAATGTATGAAAAGTATGAAAATTCAAGTTCCTAGATGAAAATGTATGAAATGATGAATTTAGATAAATAATGATTCAATTCACACAATTAAATCCCTAATTCATCCTAAAATGATGCGTAAATGTGAAAATTCATGAACTCAACAATATGAAGAAGAAAATGGATATGAAGAAGTGTGACTTATATGAGAATTTGGTTCAAGATGGATCGGAATGGAGAAACATAACTCTCATAGCCAACCCCAACATAGTTGAGATAAGGCTTTGATGATGGTGATGATGATGAATTCGGATCATGAATTGGGGTCCCACAAAAGTGCAAAACATCAAAAAGTGGAATTTAAGTTGTTTTTCTAGTTTGTTTTGCATATTTCTCAAATACATGCAGATCTATAAAACTTCAGTTATTGGGGTTTTTTCTGTCCATGAGAATATTGAATGGTTTGAATCATGAACTGAGGGCCAACAAAAAAGTGCAAACAATCAAACGATCTTAATTATATTGATGTTTATGTATTTTTCACATGTTTCTCATGCTCTATGAGGATCTAAGATATGAAGCTTCATTTTCTTTGAGTTTTTATTATATCAATAAAAAAATCTAACTATTTTTATTGGAGTTTCGGAGCACACAAGATTGGAAAAACTTAAGGTACGCAATATATTTCAATCAATCACTGTACTGACACCTCTATGAAGTGTGAGTGTGTTATGGTTTTACACTTGAATATTTATGAAAGTTTTCATGTGAAAATGACCTTATTTACACACCATTTGCACATCAATCATTATACATTTGATGAGTAAATGACTACAAACAAATATGATGATGCATAACCATTACATATGTGCATCATTTACATATGTAAATTATTGCAAACAAATTATCCTTTTAGGGCCCTTTTGTTTATATAAAATACAATGGAATTGAATACATAAAAACTCATGGTAAAATAAACTTCATGGAAAGATTATTAAAGAGGTGAGGTGAAGGATACAACGTGAGGAGAAGGAAGGATTTACGTGAAGATGTGGATGGAACCTTGACTTTACTATGTATGAAACTACTATGGTGACGGCTGAATATTCATTTCCCATCTTCCGAAGATTCAATTTCTATATGTAAATGAGTGCAAATAGACAACCCTCATAATTTTATTGAACAGGCTAAAAGTATTATTAGTTGGAACTTGAAAATTAGAATTATTTGTTTTAGACATGATATAACTAGCGCTCATTAGATTTTAATACTTCTATGAAAAATTATGTTTAGGTTCTCAAGAATTTATAGATGTTTAAGGATTTTCCTTGTCAAAACTTATTTAGACCATTCTAAAACTCTTGTGCAGCAGGATTTTATTTTATTTGTAAACTAGAAGCCCACAGTTAGCCTAGAAACTGTCACGACCCGGACCCGAGATCAGAGTCATTAGGGTTAACCCCCGGGTCGCGATGTTCATACTTACTCCAGTAAACCCCGATTAACCGAAGTTAAACCGAAGTCCACAAGAGATCTTGCATACGTTTCTGTCAATGTACAGTGCGGAATATACAGTAATATACATTGACAACCATTTAACAAAACGAATCATATACTTTACTTTGAACAGTAAAGTTACTTTACATCATTTCAATTCTCCTACTGTCAACCACTGCATATTCAAAATACAATGCAGGGGACACTACTTACAATACCAAAACGAATGTATAAAACAATTTCTAAAATGTTTCCAAAATATCTCCATGTATACGCTCTCGGATCACGTCCATTCGGCTAAACCTCCTGGAGGTAGCGAATGGGCCTCCTCCGCTGGCGGGATGGTCTCGGAGGGACCGGCACGGGCAGCTGAGCTTGTAATATCATCAGTAATACAATGAACACGACGGTTCAACAAGATATATATATACATATGATGATAGCATGTTTGACAATTCCTAACAATTCATCGATTTAACAGTTCTAAACAATTCCAATATACAATTCTTGTGTAATTTTAAACACAAGTAATAATGACAATAACATTGGCAACTACACTAGTATTGGTTCCAACTCCATTCAGTTCTTCCCAAAAGGAAGCATTTCATATTCATTCATTCATTCATTATGTTCAATATTTATTAATGACTTTTCAATGTATGACTTGTCAATCAATGACCTTTCGGTCCAATAAGGTGGGATCTCTCAGTGTCTTGATCAGAGATCACTGGTGTCACCACGGGCTCCGGAACACCCCAATCTCATCTACTGCAGTAGGAATAGTCATTTCATTGTTACTTTTCGTAACTGTTCAATGCATTCAATTCAATTCAATAATGAGTTCGGAAACCTCTAGATAGTGCCAGACTTATTAACAATTCACATTAATCCTATTCAAATTCTAAACCAATCCTCTAATCAACCATTGAGTGCAATTACGGTTATTAATGCAAGTATTACGATAGATGATATTACTTAGTTGATTATGCATTAGGGTAATCCTAGTTAGCACTTATGGAGGTTTAGGTCTCTTAGGCTTTCAAGTTAGATCAGTCACAATTTACTCCACGAGCCGTCTTCACTTTATGGGGAGTCTTTATGGCCACACAAGCTATCTTAGTTCTCGTAAAAATTCAAAACTCACTGGACTCGAACCGAGTCCCCCAATCGCGAGGACCGCGATTGGCCAAATTTTTCCATACTATGAATAATCTGGTCAAGTTCGGTTACCTGACGGTTACCCGAAACTGTACTGGCGGTTAGCCAAAATTTTGCTGGCGGCTAGCCGAACCAAGTTCGGTTGGCTTACGGTCAGCTTTCCATAAACTGATTTTTCTGACAGGGATTTCTGACCAATTTCGGTCAGCTTGGATGTCACCTCGCGGCTAGCCGAAATTCCAATTTCGGCTAACCGAAATTTGGCGGTTAGCTTTCCAGAAGCTCGTCAAATTCGGGTTTTCTGGCGGTTAGCCTCGCGGCTAGCCGAAATTCGCCCAGAAGCTCATTTTCGAGCTTCAGAAGTCCTGAACCAAATCCACATTTTTGAACTCCTTGAGTTCATACAAGTTATACAAAAGCTTAAATCGCTAGAAATGCATATACTTGCCTTAGGTGAAGCTTTGATGCACAAAACCTCTTGTTTAGCTTGGTTTGAGAATGGAATTCTTCACTTGAAGCTTGATTTCCAAGAAGAACTCCAAGAAGATGATCAAGAAGATGCAGAAGAGGAAGATGATGGCTGCCCCTTCACTTAAATCACCTCACACACACACTTGATGAAGAAACGGAGGAAGAAAGAAGAAGAAACGGCTGCTGCTTAGGTTGCTGGAGATGAATGAACTCAATTGAGTTCATCATCTTATCTTATAAGGTAACTTTTGCATTAGGCCCCCCCATAAGTTCTTTCATTTACATTTCGAGTCAATTAAAGGTCCATTTGATCCGATATTCGTCGAATCAATTCAAGCATTTTATGAAAATCATCGTACTCGTCGAGATACACATGCGGGTATCAAGAGTTTCCGTATCCGACAAAATATGTAAAGATCCGTATTTATACACAAACCCTCAATTTGCTTACTTGAGCTTCATTTTCACTCAATTCCATTCTTAAGCTTAGTTACTATTTCATTAAGCCTAAATTAATCACATTAGGTCAATTCAACTTCATTTAGTGATAAATCACCATTAGTGCATTTCAACCGGCTTAATTAGTCATAAGCTCAATTAATTAGAGTTAATCGTGATTAACTCGGGATGGAGCCTAACAGATACTGTTCTGAAGCTACTGTTGTCAATCCTCCCTGTTCTCTTCTCCTCCCTTTCATAGCTTCTGTTTCCTATTCTGTCCCAAATAGCATTTTCACTTCCAGTAAAAATTCAAGTCAAGTGAAATGATAGTTTTTCAAACCAGTGGCTGAACAAGCTTGGGTAGTTCTTGGGTTAGATTGCCATGTAACTCGGTGGGTCATAGATTGGAGGCTAGTGGAAAAAATTAATAATAATAGTAATTAACTATATTTAGTGTGTATATTTTCAGAAAGAAAAATGCCTAACCTCATTCATGAAAAAAGGGAGAAAGAGAAGATGGATTCAACTCCATGGATTTATTGACCATACTAGAACCCATTTTGTGAAATTATATAAGGGGTGTACAATTTTAAAACAAAACCAGGTTTTTCTGGTTTATGTCTGATAAGATAAGATTGTTGCATGCCAACTATATAATGATGTTACATACAGAAACAACTAAGGGTCATTGTTTTGGTGCAATGGTAAAAGTTTCGGGTGCCATGCGTGATAATATAGATTCCAGGCAGATTAGGTCTATCTCCACTCTAGACCCTCCCAGGACCCTGCCACCGGCACTGGCTAATTACCTTTTATTGACATACAAACATGTTTTCTGGTGTATCTCTAATTAACTAGGCCTTTTTCTTCAATTGAAGTTTCCCCCATTACCTTTTTGGTCTGCTCTGGTGGGACAGTTGCAGTAGTTTTATATTGGGTTTTGACCTTCTCAGTGACCTTTATGATACCCAAGAACATGAGTCTATATAGAACAACCATTCCAAATAAAACTGCAAGATCAACCCATTTAGAGTGGCCCATATCAACTTGCCAGATGCTTGTCAAAATCTGCTCTCCAGTGATAGGTGGCTCACCAGTTTTGCTGCTGGGGAATGTTAGACCTATCAATTCATTCTTGTACACACCTTGGGTAGCATACTTGTGGAATGCAATGTAGTACATTGGGTATCTCCAAAAGGGCTTTGGGAGATCATCTGGCAGCCGGAAGAAGCCACCACTCAAAATCATAAGTCCTTGAATTCCAGCACCAGTGATTATACCCATGAGGAAATCTGGTACAAAGCTCGCGACGATCATCATTAGGCTCTCGACCAACATCATGCAGACAAATAACACCATTGCAAAGTATATGAAGTGATCGAATCCAGTTTGAAGGCCAGTCATGCAGTAAGCTATGGTTCCAGGGACTACAGAGATGAGTAGTATGTAAGGAAGAGAAGAAAGTGTGTTGCCAACTACAAATGTGCCAACACCGTAGTGCCCGTTGAGTCTTTCTCGCCCAAATATCTATCATGAGACCCATTATAGTTACTGAGTGATAAAACTCTTTTGGGCCCGTTCGCCTGCTTTGTATTGAATTCCTTGTAATTCATAGTAAAGCGGGTTCTGATGAAAGAATATGAAAAATTAAGCTGAGGAGTGCAGTGGGTAGCATTGGATTTGATTTATTGGAGTGACGTACGAGAGGTAATCATTTCCCATTTGATAGCCATTTCTAGATCTTCTCCTTTACTTCAAACTTCAATTTTACTTCCTTAACTAGGAAGGCATTGATTAGAAGGAATCCAACACCAAGCAAACAAACAGGCCCTTTGGATAATATATGAAAAAAAAAAGTTGAAATTTTAAGCTAGCTAATACAAGTTTAAGAGAATCTAAATACCTTCATTTCCTCCACAAAAGAAGGGAATCCACCAATTGACATGAAAGTCAGAAATGTAGATTCAAACATAAGCATCGAACATCTGGCCTGATTAAATTAAACAATCAATGTTAGTCACCATTTAATGACATCGTATTCTTAAATAAAAGCCATGTTGAGGCTTTTGTTTCCATGAATAATTCTCCGTTTAAAATGATTTACATGGAATCCTATCTGACGCGCAGTTGGAAACATGTTTGGATGATTGGTTTTCATTAAATTCTAGTTATAGATGTTTAAGGGTTTTCCTTGTCAAAACCTATCTAGACCATTCTAAACTCTTGAGCAGTTGTCTTTTATTTTATTTCTAAACTCTTGAGGAGATTTACAATGCACCAATAACGTGATGGATCATGTGCTCAATCTAAGAGTGGGACAAACTCCTATTGTAGTAAAATTTAAGGATATTTGATTGGAGTGGATGAAATTCATTCTGAACTGTTCAGATCATCAATAGCTGGGCCACACGTTGGAGTTCCACATGTGGGAGGCTCTCAAGGGATCCAAAGTCCCAACTCAAAGAATGTAACTGGATGGGCCAACCTGTCCTGTCAGCCCAAACAATCTACTCCTCAGGAGTCAAGTCTGATATTAAGTCACACAAATTTGCGGACTGGTCCTAATGTAAATATTGTCAATCCTAGTTTGGCATTCCTAGTCCTAGCAACCAAGCTTTATCATTGGGCTCTTTAATTCAACAATGTCATTATATAGAAGACTTTATTTGCTCTTTGATATTTGGCTCTATACGATTTGGAATTTCTTGAATACCCTTCTCTGCACTTTCCATTTCCTCTTGAACAGGGAACTGCTAAAGGGCTAGCCAGAATTACATGAAAATACATGGGAACTCAGGGATGTGTCCATTTCAAGGTGTTTTTTTGTGTGGTTTGGTGCTTTTTACCCCCCATTTCTTGTCTAGACACTGTTGTCCATGAGATCCATCTATTTCCATTGTAGAATTTCATGGTAATCTCCCATTTTACATATGTTTCCTTAATCCTGTAGGATCTTACACCCCATTGAGCTGCCACTTATTCCAAAACCAATTGGTAATAGGAAACGGCCGCTGAGGAGCGAGGGTGGACGTTGATCTCAATAATCTGATACCACTTGTAGGATCTTACACCCCATTGAGCTACCACTTATCCCAAAACCAATTGGTGATAGGAAACGGCACAACAATAATTTTATGGTGAGGGCAAGGGTTCGACCACAATTATGACCGCTTAGGAGCGAGGGTGGATGTTGACCTCAACAAAGCCTAAAGCACATATTTGTGAATTGGGTCACCAGCTGACCTGAATAGAACCATAATTGTTGCCGATGTCATAGTAGAGGGTCCCAACACATAAAGAAAGAGCGATAAAAATAGCAAGACGTAGCCAGTAGTAGCCAAGATCCCTGTACATATTCACAAAAGATCTTCTTGTAAGGACAAGAGATTGAGTGAGGAAGCCAGCTTGGCTTCCCTTCTTTTCCAAAGCTCCTTCCACCTACAAAAGAAACAAACTCTAATTAAGTATCTCACTTACATGCAATTTGAGTTTTTATTTTTGATCCTATGATACCCGAATACTTCAAAGTAGACAACATATCATGCAATATTGTATCCGATAATTTCATTTTTTATGTGCAAAATCTATGTTTGTGCCATATCCATGGCATGTTCCTACTGTATCCACACTGTACTTGGGCATCATATACTTTTTGATATTTATACTATAGAGAGAGAATTTGATGAAAACAAACTCATTGGCTGACTTACTGTTTTCTGTATCTCATCTATCCGTTGCAATACTTGCTGATAAGTGCCAGATGACTTGTAAGCGTTTACAAGGATGTCAATCACTTCAGCAGATTTTTGTTTACCATGGCCTTGTTCAATGTCCTAATGAAGGAAGAGGGTTTAATTAAAGATAATGATATATGATCTTCAGAAAAGGGAAACAAAGAGAGAGGCCTCTAGCTTACCTGCTGATCAAAGTCTTTGTTGATTGTTCTAAGGTAATGATCTGAAGGGTTACTGAATGGCAGGCATGGGAAGCCATTTACAGCAAAGAACTACAATAGATTGTGAGAAAGTTTCATCAGTTTATGCATTTCTACTTGTACTACAATTGTTATCAATCATATATAGTAGGGGTAAGAAAAAGAGGTATGTTGAAAAAGATATAGATAGAAGTAGTAAGGATAGATCCGAAGAAGTGCAACCTATCCGAGGACTTAGCACATGATAGATTCAAGCGACAAAACAAAATTAATATAGCTGACCCAAAATAATTGTGACAAGACTTTGATGACACATGTAATTCAATGGAAGAAATGGGGATTTAAATGAAAAATATAGGCCTGTTTGTTTGCTAGGTATTAAATTCTAGGGGTGTACAAAAAGTCCGTTGATCCGTAAAACCGATCCAATCCGATCCGATCCGCGGACTTTTAACTTATTCGAAGGTAAACGGATTGGTAATAGATTGAAAATCTTGTAATCCGTTAGTAGCGGATCGGTGACGAATTTTACCATTAATTCGCGGATTTAATCCGATCCGATCCGTTGATATTAAATATAAAAAAATTAAGAGGTCTAAATATAAGTTTAGATGTCTAAATATAAAATAAGAAAAAAAAATTTAAGGGGTCAAATATGAAATTTTTACAACATGTTTGATATCTTTCTTTTAACATTAGCTTGAACGGATTGAACGGATTAATCTGATCCGATCCAGGTCCTCCACGGATCGGATCGGATCGGTTTTTAACAACCACGGGTTGGTGACGGATTTCAAATCCATCAATTTGTAAGTAACGGATTTGCCCCAATCCGCACCAATCCGATCCATGTACACCCGTGTTAAATTTCTAGAAACCCAAGGACATCCCTTCCTATCAAAGGGGCTAAAATTAAGGGAGTATAGGTGAAGTTCCACGACTGGCAATAACATAGTCTCCCCTTCGGTAGGAAATGATTACACAACAATCACCCCAATAAATCAAATACAAGGAAAATTGAAGCCTCCCCTTTGGTAGGAAATGATTACACAACCATCACCCTAGTAAAGTGAGGTCAGAGGATTCTGTCTATACATCTACCATCTCATATCCCTCGCTCCTTGCCTCTTTAATATTCCTTCATACAACCCCTATTAATATAAATCATAGAAATTTAACCCCAAGTTGGCAAACGGGTACATAATGTTTGTTATAAGATAAAACATCACCTCATTTGCATTAGCAGGGCCAAAGTAAACTGTTCTACCAACAGAGAGAAGACAGAGATTATGAAAGAGCTCAAACACTTCACTGCTTGGCTGATGGATGGAAGCTATGATTGTTCTCCGGCCCTGCCGGGCAAGGCCAACAATTCGGCTCATTACATGGAAAGATGCTGCACTGTCAAGGCCGCTGGTGGGCTCATCAAGGAAGAGAAGCTTGGGGCGCGTTATGATCTCAATACAAATGCTAACTCTCCTCTTTTGCCCCCCGCTTAGTCCTTTAGAGGACCACCCTCCAATTCTAGTATCCATGGCATCTTGCAAACCCATCTCCTTAATTGTCATCTCCGCTCTCGCCTTCTTCTCCCACAACGGCATGGAAGCAGGAAGCTGGAGCTGGGCAGAGTAGTAAATCGCTTCTTTTACTGTTAAAGTTGTCATCAGGATGTCGTCTTGAGTCACATAGGCCTAATTTAACAAACAGAAGTCCATAATTACAATGATTGTCTAACAGTCTAAGTATTAACATATGAAACTGCATCGACTAACATGTTATTTGAGGTATTGTATTTGATCATAAAGTTGGGTTCAGTGAATTGTATTCTCACAGAGGTGCCAAAAGCTAACGTCTGCCTGCGCCCGTTGATCAGAATCTTTCCTGTTTGCCTTGTGTTTGAGCCTAATCTTCCTGTAGTTTTCGTGAATTAGAGACATAAAAATGCAATAAAAAACTGTTAAAATAAGCCTTCTTATCAGTGAACTAAAAACGGACATAAACAAGAGAAATTAAGTCCAAATATCAATAATTACATATGAGCGGACTGATTATTTTGTACGAAGGTATGCAACAGGTTGGGTTTGAGTCAGTTTCATACAAAAGCCCCATAAATCATACTACGTCCAAGTCTGGCTTGGCTGGTCCTCCTTGAAATGAAGCCTGGAAGGAACATTTTCCAGTGATCACGTAGACGGTTGGGTATGAGAAGTCAAAAATTATGTACAGATACCCTATTTTTGTGGGTCGGGTCCCGAAAGATAGGTACCCTTTGCCGCCCATGTAGGTAACATTTCAGTCTTTGTTTGATACTTCCTCTCAATTTTTTGCTTTGGGACTTCATACATTTACCACCAAAACTGATACATATGATGAGCAAAACCATAGAACATGGTCCATGAAGAAAGTGAGAAAATTTCCGATTATCATTACCAGCCAAGGCATCGAGAAGTGTCGATTTGCCACACCCAGAAGGACCCATGATGGCCAAGATCTCACCAGGCTGAGCATAACCTGTGACCCCATCAAGGATTGCCCGGGTACCGCCCTTCCCACTCGAAGCAATCACCCTCAAATCCTCCCATGTGAGGTAGACACCGTTGTCCTTGGATGCCTTTCCTCGCCAATCCTCCATTTTGAGCTCTCCCCCTTCTTCCTTGTTTGACAGTGTAACAGTCTCCAGGTCCCCTGAACCTTCCATTTCTATATCTGGGACTATGCGAAAGGATAGCACTTTGGTACCCAAGCCAAGGAAATTAGTAAAACTATTTGAAGGAGGTGGTGGAGGAGGAAGATGGGTAGTTGTATTGGAAGGGAAGACCCCTTCCTCCACATGGGTTATGTCACTTTGTAAACGGAAGCTTCCCATTTTTTGTTCATGGCTCCATTCAGAAGCCATGCTACTGATGCTGCTTTGATCAAAGAACAGCACTATAAGCAGCTAGGAAAATGTATTTTTGTGTCTGTGTGTTTGTGTGATTCAAGCTCTAGTATTTATAGACCTCCCATGTCCTAGCATTAAAAGAAAAAACTGTTTGCCAATTGAGATAAGTCATGAAGTTGAGGTCTGCTGGTCCAATCTGTATTCAACTTTTCTATTGATTTGGATTATTAAAAAGACTGCCAACTAGCCGTGGATTTCATTGTCTTTTATTGCATGGCTAGCTTAAACAATGACCCTATGAAATGTAGCATTGTTAGCCGGCACCTTTCTACTATTCAAGTAAATGTAAACATTTGTGATATGATGGCCAACAACTACAAGATATGACATGCAGCTGGGCTTTAAGTCCTTCTAGAAGAGAGAAGGGAATTTGTTAGAATTCACTTTGAGGTCATTGCAATTTCTATGTTTCAATTGTTCATAATAAAAAAAGATGATTTGGTGGTTTAGTTATATTGTGTTTTTTGTCAATTCGCCAATGAATGATTCTAAAATTTATTTATATTTTAACATGTGGGGTTAGTTTCAAAGATAGTTAAGAGTTAATTTTTTCGAGACATTGTCTTTGATCTGACAACTAACACAATTCCAAGCCCACTTTAATTTTATACAGGGGTGTGCAAATTCGCCATCTACAAAACTCACAAGTTGTTTTATCTAAGGTGATGATTTTGAGCCGGCCAATAGCACTAGTTTTATATATCAGTCATTTCTTTCTTTCATATCAAATGACTAATTAATACTGACTAATTAAAATAATTTTAATTTTATGACACAAAACTACTTAATTTTTTTTTTAAACAACAACAGTCTCCCCAACAAGACTTAGCAGTACCTGAGAGTTTATGTTTTTGAAAGTGCCCCTTAATTTTATTATGTACAATGGGGCTGTTGCATGATCAATTTGGACACTCACTACAGCTGGCTTAGCCAATCTTTCATCTAAAATGGTTCTTGACCGCCGACTATGGCCTGCATTGCATTGCGTAGAATTCTTTACTCAGCTTTTGAACTTGGAAACCCCAAGGGGTAGCTTAGTTGGCCTAGGACCACGGTTTGCTCCCGGAGGTTGTGGGTTCGAAACTCCGCTACCACACTAGGGCTACAGGGGATTTACCCGGCTTCCCTCTGGGCCCGGAGGGATTAGTCCAGCCCAAAGGGTTGGGAACCCTCCGACAGCAAAAAAAAAAAAAAAAAAAAAAAGCTTTTGAACTTGGAAACTTGGCAAGCTGAGCCAAGTGGCCCGGTTGCTTGGCCGAGTCATGACCGAGTAAAAAAGTTAAAGTTCGATGTCAATATATCTGAAAATGCAATATAAATAAATTTCTTTAACTTTTCTTTAGCGCGTGCATTACAAAAAATGTGATTTTCAGCGGTAGAAACAACTCAACATATGTAGGGTGAGTTTGGTCACAGCAACTATTGATAGCGATTGAGGTTATGTAGATGCTGTTGCTGATGCTAAAGAAAAGAAGTTACCTTAGTCACTGTGAAAAGAAGTTGATGATGTTGCCAATGTGTTTGGTGTATGAAAAATATGACAGCTATTGTAATCGTCACAATTACTAAAAAGTACATTATAAACAATAACATTTTGTAGTTGAATAAGGGCATCATATGTCATTATGCTATTAAGCATTGGATAATTTGGTAATTTGATAATATTAGTTGCTAACGCTGCATAAAAAGCTGGGGGGACCGAGATTATCAAATAACAGCGATCTGAGGCTTTAAAAGCTGTCGTTGTTGTTTAACTTGTCGTAGTCTTGTATTTACGTTTGGTGGGCCCCCCAGCGATTTAGCCAATCGCTGTACCAATTGCTAAGAAGTTGCTGCAGTCAAATACAACCGTAATTTTTAGCGGTGAAGAAAACACAGTCCCTAAAAATCACTTATTTTTAGTGAGTTTTGGTCAAATCAGCTGTGTCGTCTTTTCCAAGTTTTGACTATGTTAGCCCCAGACCCAATTTCTCACTAATTCCACTTCTTTTCTCTCGAGCCAAGTAACTCGGCCGAGTTTCAAAATTAATGCAAGGAAGGCGTGTGAGATCCGGATTCCTAATTAGGAGGTGGGTGCATTGTATGAGGTCTGATCATGTCTTGTAATAAGGTAAAGAAATTTGTGGCTCTAGTAATCTGACCTTGTATGAGACTTAGCTCTAGTTAGGCCATCTCATCAAAGATCTACTCTGATTTCAAGAGACATCTCAGGGGAGACATGGATAATCAATGCTCATTGTTTTTTCTTCTTTGGGTTTCGTTTCTTGCCGATGTGATGGCTAATAATGTCCAATTAAAAAATTAAACAGTTTTTTTTTTCTTTTTCATACATAAAAGTTTTTTTTTTTTTTTTTCCACCTAAGAGAGCAAGTACCCCAATAGTATGTGCCGAAACAGTTTCTTTAGTTTTATTAGAAATTGTGCCCTATTGTTAATATGTATACAGTGGGGTTGGTGTGTATGATCAATCAATTCAAATATTCAGTACAGATTGTCGGTGGTGATTCTTAGCAAACCATTCATCTACATCACATCTAGGTGGGCCCCACAAAATGGTTCTGTACTGTGCTTAAGTTCTCTCATTCCAGCCATAGACTTGAATTGGGCTCCTATTTGGAAGGAAACTGAGTTGAAGAACTCAGGGAGACTGCTGGGTCAAGACTCGCCCCAACATGGTGACCCACAAAGTATATAATATTTGGCTCAGTTAGGGCGAGTTGGAATGAGTTCTTAGACCATGGGTTGCATGGCATGGAACACTTGACTCATAGTTTATAAACTTGGCAAGCTGAACCGAGTGATTCGTTTACTTGGCTGAGTCACGACCAGGAAAAAGAGTCGAAACTCAACTTGATGTCAATATATCTAAAGAAATCAATATAAATAAAATCTTCTTAAAACTTTTCTTCATCGTTCCAAGTTTTGACTGAGTCATGACCGAGTTAACACACTAGGCCGTAACTTAGTAAGGATCTATTTTCTCTCTCTACTTCCATTTCTCTCAAGCCAAGTAGCTCGGCCAAGTTTCATTGAGTCCTGCAAAGTTTCAAACTTAATGCAAGGAAGCTGTGCAGCCAAGGGATTTTGGACCCGGCACACATACAGAAAGACTCTCATACAAACGGAAACGGAAAGAAGGTCCATACAAATAGTAAAAGAAAAGGCCCGTAAAACCAGGAAGAAAGCCCAGATAAAAGAGAAAAGCCCGCACATGTAAGTTTCAAATTCTGAAAAGGAAGGTAAAAACTAGTACGTACTTTGGAAAAACACTTATGGCTCTGGTGATCTGACACTATTACATCACAAGTAATTTTACTTGAGCCATCTTACCTAAAATTCGCAGGCACATTACACATGGGGAGGCTGAGACAATGGACAATCAATGCTCTTTTCTCACTATGCTGGGGTCGTTGGACATCCACACCACACAATCTGATTTTTTTTACATCACCATTTACTTATTTCACATGATCACTTTTAATGTTTTCATATGTTTTTTCAATACAGGTGGGCCATATGCAAAACGAGGAGCACATTGCCCCCTCTGAATAGTACCAAGTCACCTGCAGCAATTCATGAGGTTTCAGGGAGTGTAGTGTAATGGCTGTAGATTCATGGTTTTCCATGTGGGCCTCATGAGGTGATGGCTCAGCCCCATGTGGGACCCTTATTGTTGTACGTAGGCACTTAAACCTCGCCTCGCTGCCGTAGCTTATGTGGTGATTATGAATTTCAGGCTTTGAGAGGATTAGGATTCTAATGTCAATAATGGATTCTAACATCAATAATGGGAAAGATGAAGAAAGAATAAAGGAAAAGAAATTACAACATAATACATATTTTATTGGTTTTAAAAGTTTTATTCTTTACTAAGATTAGGAAATGGATAAAAGTAGTAAATAAAGAAAGAATAAAGTCCGAGGGTAGCGCAGTTGGCTATGACCACAGTTCAAAAACTGGAGGTTGCGATTTTGAACTCACGCTATCTCCCTTTGGCCAGTTGCCCATACAAAACCCTAATTTATCCAATTTGGAGGGAGTTAAAGACTTCACGTGCTCAAGGAAAATAGTCCCTACTAAAAAAGGTCGAACACCCTCGGCAACAAAACACACAACCTATTAGAGGATTAAGCTAAGAAAGATTGAAAAGGTGAAACTAAATTCATGACCCCAAAATAAATGGGACAAGATTTTATGATGATGTTGATCGATCTCCTTTATAAAAAATAAAATATATATGATGTATTATCTACACATAAATTTATGAATAAATCTCATAGTCAAGTCTAAATTTAGGCATCTGAAGTCTAAATATCAAACCCTACCCGAAGTTTACCCAAAAAAAAAAAAAACCTAAAACAAGTGAATTCTTTAACTCAAGGTCAAGCTCGATTCAAACCTTAAAACGAGTCCAACCCAAACATGACTCTCGGTGAAGTTGGCCATGCGAGTTCACATCTGAACTCATCCAAGTTGCACCCTGGTGTGAACAGCCTGCATTTGGATGCCTACATGGAAAACTATCAAATTCTTTGAAAGAGAGAGAAATAAATGATGATGATGAAAGATGAACCTATTTTTTTTAGAAAAACATTCAGTGTAACGTACGTACCACAAAAATGTTTGTGGTGGGAGATGATAGCCGCCGTGTACGAGTATTTGGAATTTATGGGGTGGACCAGCCCTAGATGGAGCGTGCATGACTGCTTGTGCTCAATAACTATTTGGAATTGAGGGGTGCTACGACATACTGGGGGACCAGGACATCCGTTGGATCCCAGTTGGATCCAACGGATGTCCTGGGGGACCGGGCCACGGTTCGGTCCCCAGTATGTCCAAGTAGACTAAGGGGTTGTTTCGCAAGTCTATAATCCCACCTCTATTTCTCTTAATGAGGTTTGAAATAGATGTTTAGACATTAAGACGGTTTGAATGGTGCAGGTATGTATCTTTTTGAAATAGACAAAAAGACATTTTATGTCTGTATGAGGAAGAACCAAAACCTATCCTTTTCCAGACAGTTGTATTCATCTAAAGCGGGGAGATGTGATGCTACAATGCTCATTGAAGTCGGTCCGTGTTTTTGTAATTTTTTGAAATTATGGGCCCCTGGGTGAAAATCCAAACCGTTGTATGCCTTAATAACCTCAATAACGGCTATGACATTAAGTTTTAACCATTGATGTTGCACAAATCACGAGATAATCTCAAAGAGATGTAAACCATTGGATCTACATTTCTAACCTTTTGTGGGACCCTCTATCAAGATCAAAATCGTTGATCCTTTTCATAAGCCCCAAAACGATTATAGGATCAAATTTCAACCTTTGATCCCTTGAGAATCTCTAGAAAATCATACAAAATGACGGAACCTTTGATATCAGTGCTCTCAAACTATCTAGGTTTCATCACTCTTATTTTTTGATTTTCTTTTTAATTGTGGGGTTCTCAACTTCAATCAAAATTGTTGTTTCTCTCTATCATGTTAAGAAAGACTATGGCATGAAAACTAAACCGTTGATTCTTTGTCAATCTCGAGATATTTGTGAAAGATTGTGGACCATATGATCTGAATTTCTTCATTTTGTGGCCATGAATATCAAGATCTGAACCGTTGATCATCTTCCTAAGCCCAAGAGCATTTATGGCGCCAAATCTGAGTCCTTAATTCCTTCTGTATCTTTAGAAATTCATGAAAAACATTGAACCGTAGGATCCTCAAACGTCTATTTAAATTGTGAAATGGTCTTACCAAACTGTCTAAATGTAAAACGTTTATTTTATACAGATCTATTCTATACAAATCTATTATCCACATGTCTGTTTCATACAGATAAGATTTGCCAAACAAGGCCTTAATGTTTGGAATTTCAGTTCTCAATGGGGACCTCTTATAAGTCAATTCGGGAGGTTGAATGAAGCACCCATTTGACAGGTGTGCTACCTAATATTGAATAACAATTATGAGGCATTATGACAGTTATGGAAACGTTTTTCTACTTTCCATAATATAATACTTATAACCGTTATGTTGAAAATAACGTAATAAAGCCGCTGTCTTTTCAAATCATGGTTTTTGACACAATAATGCCTTTGGGTTCTTTGTATTGTTCATGGCCACGGAAACGACTTTGTTATCCTTACTTTTCCTTACTTTCGCGTTTTGTTTATATTTAGTGTTGTTTAAGTGCTTTGAGCTAAAAATATATGCAGTAATGTGCGGCCAAAGCTAATTTGGTTCTCTTGAATTCATAATGTGAAGAAAAAGAAGAAGAAGAAGAAGATGCAAATAACTTATGGGAAGTTTAAACAATTAGTACGTATTTCTCCATTAAACAAATATTAACACATACTATAAAACTTTTTTGCAAATTTCCCCCTTAGGCAGTTATTGTGATATTATTAATGATGTGATCTTCTCGAGAAGATATTTTTATTCGTTGATAATATAAAATATTATTGTGATGTTTTAAAAAATATCTCAGATATTTGTGACAATATTCGGATCCATATACACTACACCAAAAATCGAAAATTGGAACGGAAAAGCGTTCCTAATCCTCCCGTTCCTAATTTGTTAAACCGTTCCAATTTCCGTTCCAATTTGGTACCAACCGTTCCTAATCCAAATTGGAACGGAAATTGGAACGGTTTAACGGATTAGGAACGGGAGGATTAGGAACGCTTTTCCGTTCCAATTTCCGATTTTTGGTGTAGTGATACTCTCCATGTATCCACATGGGAAGTAGTTTGATCTGTTACCATCAAACCTCATATCTCTCCATCACCGTTTATTTCTCTCGTGTATATTTTAACATCTCCCATAGTTACTGAGAAACTTAATCCCTGATGTATACGACCAACTCACATGAATGTGCATCCAAACACCCATATCCCATACGGGAACGGCCTCTTACCCTACTAGTAAGACCCATCGGTTCTTACTTAGTCTCCCTCATCCGAGGGTTACTCTACTTCACCCGAGGTCTACTTCCCTCATCACAGAGCTGAGGTCCTACTTTCTCATGCCATTAAAAAAAAACACTATTTTTTTATTAAGAAAAAGTTCAAAAGGTTACTTATTATGGCATGACTTTTTGTTATATAGCACTTTTTATTTGACCAACTCTTCTTTTAAATTCTCTTGAATTGGCTATTCACTTTTTAGGGACGTTGTATTTGCATACAATTCTTCTCTCTTCCCACACACATATTAAAAAAAAAAAAAACTATGAAATTACCTTTTTGCCCACCCTCTCCCTTTCTCTCTCCCCACCTTCCCTTCACCTCCGGCTCCAGCCGGTCCCTCTCCTCTCCCTCCCTAGCTCGCTCCCTCTCCTTTAATTTCCCTGGCCTGTGGCAGGTTGGACAAGGTGAAGGGGAAGGTGGAAAGAGAAAAACAGTGGGGTGGGAGAGGGAGGAAGGGAAAGAGAGAGAGAGAGAGAGAAAACAGTGGCGAGAGAGGGGGGGGGGATGTCGGCCGGCGCCGATCCGAGCTGGAGTAGGAGGTGAAAGGGGGAGTGGGGAGAGAGAAAGGGAAATGGTGGGCAAAAAATTAATTTTATGGGGGAATTTTTTTTTTAAATGTGTGTATGGAAAGAGAAAAATATCGTGTGCCAGTAGCATGTCCCTTCACTTTATTTGACTCGTAAAGCAAATTTACCAAACAGCTCCCACATTGGTGGGCCATATTGTAGTAAATTAAAAAGATGATGCTCATTATTCAACGGTAATGGTAAGAGAAGTTAAAATCATTAGATTAATAGGACATGTCATTTCAGTGTGTCTCAAGTATAGTCCTTTTTTTTTTTTGCTCACCAGTCACCAGCACCCACGAGAGACCCAACAGAAGATGAAGTGAAGCCAGAAAGAAAACCACCTGCACAGACATGGAGAGAAGGCTTGCACGCACAGGCCCAAGGAGAGAAGAACCCTGAACAGTTGGCCCCAATGATCCAACTCTATTAATGCTTAGTCTCATAGAATTAAAAATTTGTGCAGCTTAAAAAGAAGTGTCTTTTCGGCAAATGGCATGTCCTCAAATTTCATCCTAAAAGGAGTTAGTTCCACTATAAAATTAAATATTTAATAAAAAACGTAATTAATGTATATGTACATAAGATTGTGTTAATCATATATTTAATCATTCGTCATTCTTACGCAGGTCAAACTCTTCTGGGAGGAAGATTTAACATAATACATTCTAAAGTCATTTATTTTAAATGACTCGAATTTCCAAATTAAGTTAGCCCCACCATGCTGTTCCACTCGTTGTAACAAAGGATTTCTCTATCATTTCAGTACATACATATAGCTTGTCATGTAAGAGCTGATAAATGTCTTTTGTCAGGTAAGAGCCTTGTTTCTAAGTTTTCAGAATCTGTCAGAAAAAAATGATGCTTGTTTGGAAGGGGACTTGATGAGAATGAATGCAAACTGAAAGGTAGCAAAATCATAATTTGTTTTGGTATTTAACGAAGACACCTACCATATATACCTGTAGACTGTAGAGGCACAAAAGTATACCGTTAAGCCAGGTGATGTGCTAAAAATGTTGGAATGAGTGTGGTAGCCCGGTAGGACTATTTCATGAACCACAGACAATTAGGTGATTCTCTGTCATTATCAGTACCATGTTCTCTGTCATTATCAGTACCATGTTGCAATAAAAAATGTTGAGACATCAAGCATGAATGGCACTTGAAAAAATGCAATTGTTTTGTACATCCACTTTCTTTCTTCTTTTTCTTTTATAAAAACTAGGGGTCTTCATGGGTCCGGTCAGGTGCAGCTCGCTTTGGTCTGGGATTAGAGCTTATGTTCTAGTAGATGGGCCGGGCTTAGGCTCTTGTATTTGTCCCATTTAATAGATTGGTGGATCTTGGGCTTAGTCGTATGGAGCCTGAAGCCAGGGTCGTAAAGGCATGGTAAAGGAGGGAATGATGAGATATTTGTGTGAGTGTGCGAGTACTTACCTTGCAACAACACACACACACACAAAAAAAAAAAAGGAAACTTTAGCTCTGGCTGGATTTGGGCTCAATCATTTCCAGACGGTTGGGCTCGGGTCAGCCACTTCCGGCCTGACTCGGGCTTGGGCTGGGCTTGGTGCGGTGCTAGAGTTTGACTGGGTACAACTGGGTACAGTGGGACCTTCCCAGATTATTTGGGTTGCAACTGGGTTCAGTCAGCTGGTTATGGTGCAACATATTGGACTTAGGTCCGGCTAGAGTCGGTGTGACCGATCGAATAACTGCAATGGACTCCCCCTGAACCCACCCATCAACTAATCAAGTATGAAATGTCAACATAATCAAGGCCTTTGTTGTGTGCTTATAAGATCTAACTATGGTCTCTTCTGGGGGTGGAAATAGTAGGTTAGGGTCAGGGTGAGCAATCTGGGTAAAATGTAAAGACTCAACCCAATCCCAAGAGGTTAAAATGAACCCTAATTTTACAGGGAATTCGGGTTGGGTTACTGGGTCATTGTGCAAGCAGCTGTGTTAATTGGTTTGGGTCTAGTTTAATAGTTAATTATAATGGAGACATAATAAAATTTCACAAAATGAGCTCTACCTGTCGGATGTGATTTTTGGACCCGATGTGGGTAGAAATACAGTGTTATATAAAGCGATACTCGGAAGTACCAACCGATTCCAAAAATTCCCGACTAATTCTAGAAATGGTAAAAAAGCGTGATCGTCAATCATGATAAACGGCCATGACTCCGTTTGATCGCCTCCATGCGGGAAATTAAGAGTCCTACTCATCACAACACCGCCGGCGACTCGTGATGGTCTCATCAATATTATTTTGGGTCATTATTATGGGGGGTTCAGTCCATCTTTAAGATTCGAGATGAATGAGAAGACTAAGTTCGATGCATTTGGAAGAAAAGAAAGAAAAATAGCTAAAATATGAAATAGGTAACATAATTCTGAGTTCTATGGGTTGCTATATGCTTGTTTCCCAATTTTTAATATTTTTTCTTTAACTTGGATCGGTCTCAATTTTTATAAGGATACAGTGTATGTGATGATAAAGTGCCATATTAAATTATGGATTTTAAAATAAGGTACAGGTTTTCAAAATCTGCTACAGTCTGATTTACATATTTTGACTGGTTCAACTCAGAGATTTTAGAAAATTCATTTTATATTGAAACTGCATAATTCTGGACTGACGGGAAAAATAATTCAGAGATGTTTAAACACAAAAATCAGCATGTCATGATTCGGATTGAAACACATTGAAAACTAACCACAAAAATGGGAACAAAATATGAAATTTGCATGATATGCAGAATTTCAGTCATTTTGGAAAAGCTTCTCTAGTGCAAAAAAACTTGGTTCCAATAGTGCCTAATCATAGCCCGAATACACAAAATTTCAATATAAATCATAGCATAAAATCGCTTCAAATCCGATAGAAATTATGATTAAGGTTATAATCAATCATTATTTGCAATAAAGGAATTCCTATCATCAATTTGCAATCCCAAAGGAAAGTCAAGCACTTTTACCTTCTTCCATTCAGCTAAAAAATAAAATAAAATAAAATAAAATTAGATAGAAAAAGAGGTTGGGTGCCAATATTCATTGAGGGGGATCAACTCCGTTCACCGGATACCCTCCTCGAATCCCTTGGCGGGGAAAGAGTGGGCTTTATTTGAAAATATGCATGTAAGGATGCTTGAAAAAGGGTCAAAAGCACATGAAATATGATGCTCAAAATGAAAGCCTAGGTGCCCACTACAACTTTAGTCTAAAAATGGGAGGACTAAGGTGCCCGGTCGATCTAGGGAAAGATCACCTAGAGAAGTGGACTATCGGATCTCCATCACCTCGACAGTTGGTTGCATGATCTCACGTGATCAGTAGCTTCGCAAAGATGCATTCAAAAAGTTGTCCTATTTTGATGGAGATTTGTTTCTTATGGTTAGTAATGATTTTCCTATTGCAGCGGCATCAGTTAGTAATGGGTTAATACTGTAATGGGTTTGGGTAGTTAGTTTCTTGACGTGGGTTTCTACCTCTGTAATTATAAAGACTTGGTCTTTGGCATGTAATGAGATTTTATCAAACAAAGTTCTTCACTTAGTGAGTTATTGGAGGACGGTTTCCCTCCAAGAAAACCAATTCTATTCTCTCTTTTTTTTAGCCTTTAGACTCTTTGGCAAATCTTGTTACTTCTTCTTTCAATCATCTCAAGTGACAAAATAGGCCAAAGAGGTAGAAGAGGACGAGGAATTAATCCAGTCCAAGAAGACCATAACAGAAGAAGAGGGCGACAATCTAGTTCCGGAGTCCGGCTGCGAGAGAGACTGTGCAGGATGGTGCTGGGACAACGAGATGATCGAAGATGGAGGAGGGTGGAGATGGTGATGATATGGATCTGGGGTGGCTGATCTGTGCAGGGGAAGAGGGTCGAGGGGGATGGTGATGTGGTGGCGGGGCTGTGAGATGGAGATGAAGAGATGATCAGAGGGAGAGGATGATGGGGTGATAGATGGCTCCTATCATGGGTAGATGAGGGGAGAAGTTTTTAAAGAGAGGGAGATGGTGGGCAGAGAGAAAGGTCAGGTCTCGGGTTGGGCCAGGGTTCGGTCCAGTTGGGTTTTGGAGTTGGATTGGAGTTTGAGTTCAGGTGGGTCAGATCAGTTTTAGGTTGGGTTGAGTTGGGTCAGGTACAATCTTGAGGGGTTTGATTCGGGTGGATTGGGTTCAGATTAGACGGGTTTGGGCCCAGTTTGATAGATTGGATTGGGCTATCATCGCCGGGGTCTAGGCTTCGTGGATTTTGACTCGCTCGCCGAATTTCGTCGTTCTACACATCGTCCGAAAGCTCTCGGCGAGTAGGTCATGATGAACTGATTTTCGTGGCGATCGGAGGTCTAGAAAGGGTAGGTGATTTTTCATGTAGGTGCTTTTGGAGTGTGGGGCCCGCTGCCATGATTTTTCAATCCGCCCGTCCGATCTCGGAGTTCTACATATGAATGGAAAGCTCTTGATGAGTGGATCACAACGAGCCAACTTCCGGGGTGATCAGGGGTCTAGAGATGATAGGTGATTTTTTAGGGGGCGCCTCGGAGAGTACGGGACCCGATGTTGTTATTTCCGATCCGCCCGTCGGATTTTTGAGACTTGAGCAATATTTAAAATTTCTTGATGAGCAAATCATATTGGTGTATAGGTTTGAGTAATTTGAAGGTCAGGAATAAACCTGATTTTTTTAAGGGACCAGGCCTGATTAATTTTGAAGAAGAAGCCATAATTTGAGATCCGACCATCGGATTTTTAAAATCTCAGCATCAGTGGAAATCTCTTGACAAGTAGGTCCCGATGATATATGGATCTGGTCCATTTGAAGATCTTTAAAATATCTGAATTTTTAGGGCGCGCACATATATTAAATTCATAATAAAAGGCATATCTCTTGATCCGATCGTTGAATTCTTTAAATCCTTATATCAGCAAGAAGCTTATTAAAGGTAGATCATCATGGAAGTGAGATCCGACTCGCAACATGAGAGAGGTGGTGAGATCTATAAAAAAAAGGCCTATAATGATGCAACTTTCCTAATTGTGCATGATAATGAAGATTTAAATTTATTTATTCAAAATTGTCCAAATGGGGCAAAATTGGGGCATCAATAATATGTGTATTAAAATTGTCCATAGGGGTGCCAAAATGAGGTGTCTACACTACCCAGACCTTATCTTCAGGCCAATGTCTTCAACTGGGCCCAAATATAAGGCCACATAAGTCAACAGACTGAATTTGACATCATCTAGGCCCAACCTAGGCCTTAAATTGGTCCTGTGATTTGGACTATTGAATCAATGTCTGTATGTATGTCACATATAGCTGCACAGATTTTATTATTAAAGGAGAGAGAAGCACATATAAAAAAATCATAAAAAAAAAGTTCTAAAATCCTGAAATTTAGAATAAATGCATATTTCTCTTCAGTTCCACCACAAGAGTCGATTATTCTGAAGAAGAGAACAGGGAGTTTAGACAGGTGCCCAACTCATTTAACCGAAAGACGAGATTTCTAAACCCCAAGGGGGTGGCCGAGTGGTCAGGACCACGGTTCCTCCCTCTTCCGGAGCTAGAGGTCTTGGCATCAACCCCCGGTTCCCCCTTCTTCAGGAATCGAATGTTGAATCCACTAGTGCTACCACCTTACGGCCTCAGGGGTGTTTACCCGGCTTTCCTTTGGGCCTGGAAAGATTAGTACAGTCCAAAGGGTTGGAAACCCTCCGATAGCCAAAAAAAATAAGACGAGACTTCTTAACCTGGGATCAACCCATATTTGGTGTGGGTAGAATTTGGGTCAGATTGCCTGGTTGAAATTACTTGAATATTGGGGTGGAAATCCTGAAATGATCCGCCGACCCAACCCAACCTAAACCTGGCCCATAATTCAAGGTTCAGGTTGTCATTTATCACCCACTTAATAGACCCAAAGGTCCCAAACACAACTAAAATCAACTAACCTAACTGAAACCCAACCTTTAAACTTTAAAGGGCTCGTTTATTTGGAGGTTTGGAGGTATTTCTGGTGAGGATCATGAGTGTTGGGAATTTCTAACATTAGTGTTGGATCATGTCCATTTGAATGATAGAATTTGGAAAACCATTCTCTTCAAAAGTCACTTTTGGCCTTTGAAATCTTTAGTTTGAAAACCATATGGGAGACAACATTTGGATAATTCATAACATTTGAATAGATCTATGTTGAGGTTTTCAACACAATTAATTACCACACCTTGAGTGCCCAACTTGACCCGGCCCAGTCCAGCCCGGCCCATTCCCACCCCCAATTGTAATGTGGGTCGGATGATGTGTTGCCACTCTCATAGCCATAGGAAGCTCACACCATCCAATCATTGTTCCCCTTGATGGGGCTTCATCTTAGGTGGGTCCCACAGACAGTGGGTGTTTTTTAAATTTTACATCGGCCCTTGGAATAAGGTGGCTCGGAATTTTAGAAATGTAGAGAGAGAGAGAAGCCCAAGAAATGGCAGTTGAGAGCACGCTTAAAAAGGCCGGTGCCCCGTTTTCCCTCACTGGCCCTAGTGGGCCCCACTTCCATCATCAAACGGTTACTTTTTCTTCTTCTTCTAGACAGGACCATTGAGACATTGCTATTTATTTATATAGCCAAACCATATATAGTACTCTCTTCTAAGTAAACTCTTTCCATTAACCCCAATGGGTAGTTCAGTTGACCTAAAACCACGGTTTGTACCAGGAGGATGTAGGTTCGAAACTACACTACCACACTGGAATTATAGGGGAATTTACTCGACTTCCCTTCTGCCCAGAGGAATTAGTCCAGTCCAAAGAATTGAAAACCCTCCGATATCGAAAAAAAAAAAAAAAAGAATTGTTTCCATGTACATTGTGCTAGGTATTAAAAACACCATGCCACATTCATTCATTTGTAGACAAGAAATTAAGGAAAGACTTCATGACTTTGATGTGTAATTTGCAGCTGTTTAATCCATGCTCAACCAAGTGAGTTGGGTTACTTAATTCTAATGTTCTCCAATAGATCATAGTTTAAATACTCTGCTTAAATTCTTAGAAAGTACTATGCTAAATGCTTGAGTTTAGTTTAAGTGTGTTTAAGGTTTTGGTGGTTGTCTTTTGTTAGTGGAGTTTCTTTCACATATGTACTTCCACAAGACATTGAATAACAAAATATATGAGCACAGACTAGTGGGGCATTGTGCAAGTGGCTTTATTTTCATCTCTACCTGTTAGATTGGATGCTTGAATTATAAGCATTTTTATATTTTGCTTAAATAATTTTTTTTTCTCTTACACCACTTGTTCTGCGCACATGTGAGGAAGCATGAAATCTGCAATCGATAATTAAGCCACATAGAAGAAAGATAAAAAAAAATATCACACATAGAGATTTACGTGGTTTGCCAATGTCAATGGAAAAAAATTTGACTTTCCTTGGTTCTCCCTTTTTTTTTATTTTTTAAATATAAATAATATTTTGAAAATACGAAATTATACTATAATTATATCTTAAAAAATGGGGTTTTCATCATGATATTAACAAAATATCACATGAAAACCAAGAGAAACTCAAAATGAAAAAAAAATACAACTTTTAAGAACTTATAAATTGGGGTTGGTTGTTTGGGTTGGTGATTGAACGGTTGGCATCGACAAATAGTGGGCCCTGCAGTGTAGATGTCAGCCAATCAACATATATGGCCATTTCTCTCCTATAATATATTTGTATTCAGGAAGATCACTGATTTAGGGGCTAGATCGGATCACATGGGACAATTTTTTTGAGTAATTCCCACCACCTGGTTCATCCATTGCTTCAATTTTATGATTATCAAACTTGTGGCCCACTTGTGTGAATGAACACATTAGGACACTGTTTATGGCCTGATCCACAGGGAACCAATAAAAAAAAACACCCCCAGACCAGAACACTGGCATTCATTAAATTGCAAATTAATCTTGTGATTTCTTGATAGTGTCCTGTTGATGACACTTGGATCACTTTGTCATTATCATAGATAGATACAAGGAGACACCTCATGGATTCTCCCATTCTCACTGCATCAAGAACTCTCCGGACTATTTCAGCACCGCTTCTTGTACTACCTGACAATATCCTACATGTCCAATGATATCCAACATCCAAACTAAAACTATATAAATCCATACATGATACACCAAACCATGCCCAGATCAATTCACTCAAAACTAACAAGAACTTACAAGAGAAAGGAATTTTACCCAGGAAACCAAAACCTCCAAACAATGGCAATTCCAAGAAAATCCATGTCCTTTCTACCCCCCTCTCTCTTCCTCTCTGGTAAGATAAAGCAGGTCATAACTCATAACACCTTTTCTCTTCTACTGTAAAATTATGTTATGAACATCATAGAAGGCTCTGTAATCTGTTTACATGTGTTTTTCTTTCTTTTTTTTTTGTTCATGGTTATGTGTGGGCAGAATTTCTTCTTGGGATGGCGGGAATGGCTGTGGAACAGGGTCCAAAGCTTGGGACAGTGATTGGAATTGATCTGGGGACGACTTATTCATGTGTGGGTGTGTATAGGAATGGTCATGTGGAGATAATAGCTAATGAGCAAGGAAATCGGATAACACCCTCAATGGTGGCATTCACTGATAGTGAGCGTCTGATTGGAGAAGCTGCGAAGAATCAAGCAGCTCTCAATCCAGAGCGAACCATATATGGTGTTAAGCGCCTCATTGGAAGAAAGTAAGCCAGCATCACCACAATAATCTTCATTATCAAAACATTTATTCAATGTATAGCTACAGTTGTGTTAAATAAATGGCCTTTTCTTTGGTGGGGTACCTTTAGCCCAGACACACAAACTATCATGACAATGTCTTGTCTTACATAGCAACTGACCTGTACACCAGTCCCAAAGTATAATAAAGCTATGGGAATCAGAATATTCTAAAATCTGTGAAGGGTTTGATTTGCACCATGGATGCAGGCACCCTGCTAAACCATGTAAATTTGGTATTGTGATTGGTTAATTAGATTCTCAACATGGATAAATCAAGTGGACTATAGTGCATTAAAAAATTATTTTCTTTAAATGGGTGACATTTTTTTTTTTAATGCTCTTATGCTTCAGGTTTGATGATGAGGAGGTTCAGAGGGATATGAGGTTCTTGCCTTACAAGATTGTGAACAAAGATGGAAAGCCTTATATTGAAGTGAAGATCAGGGATGGAGAAGTTAAGGTCTTCAGTCCTGAAGAAATCAGTGCCATGATATTAGGAAAGATGAAAGAGATAGCGGAATCATACCTTGGAAAGAAAATCAAGGATGCCGTTATTACTGTTCCTGGTAAATTAAATTTCTCTTAAACAGTCATCTTCCCTTCTTTTTTTTTCACTTTGTTAGTGTTACATTGCCATTATTTGAGATGGTAGATTGGTATGTCATATGTCAAAATTGACAGGTTACATACATATTAGAAAGATTAGAGTTATGGTTAGATTAAATTTCTAATTTATCTAATCATCAGCTGAAAATTTAGTTCTTAAAAAGGGTCTTTGCAATTATTTTTTTCCAGCATATTTCAATGGCGCGCAAAGGCAAGCTACTAAGGATGCAGGTGTGATTGCTGGGCTTAATGTTGTTAGGATGATTAATGAGCCAACAGCTGCAGCCATTGCATATGGTTTGGACAAGAAGGGTGGAGTCATGAACATTTTAGTCTATGACCTTGGCGGTGTTAGGGATTTTGTAGATTGCAATTTGATGGATGCATAATCATTCTAACATCATTTGATTCACACACATATGCTTTGTTTAGATAAACTTGAAATCTTGATTTATTCATGCATTACTTTTAAGAGTTGTAAAAGTATTGATTTATGCATGATTTGCTTTTAAATCTTGGATGCATTTGTTTTGAAAAGATCTTTAGAAAATCAAGCTAGCCTATGAGTTTTAAATGTTTCAAAATGTTTTAGGCTTTTTATGTTCCATGTTTTAAAACCCTTAGAATGATTTAAAACATGTTTTTAAGCTTGATTTAGTAGCCCAAAGAGTTCCACATAGAAAATCCTTGTTTTATGAAAAGGTGGAATTTTTGGCCTCTGCAGTGTCGCCGGTCGACCGGCGCAGAGGTCCCGGTCGACCGGGACCACTGCAGGCAGAATGTGCCTGGGCGCACCAACGGTCATTTTTCTGACCGTTGTGTGTTCCCGGTCAACCGAGCCCTGTGTGCAGGTCGACCGAGGACTAGCCGTTGGGCACTTTTTGCTATATATATGAGTTCTTTCCTTTGCCAAAAGTTGGAAATTTTAAGCCCCTCCTTGAGAGGTTTTGAGGCATATTCAAGGGAAAAGAACCAAGGGATGAAGGGGAGCATTAGGAAAGCTAAAGCTTGGTTTAATGAAGTTAAATCACCAAGTAGGCTTTACTTTCCTTAATCATATGTTTTCATGCTTTGTTTTATTTTTGGTAAATCATTTCTAGCATGTTAAACTATGTTTGTGTTGTGTCCTTAACATGTTTTATGTTTTGAATTGATTTATTGTTTTGGATACAACACCATATGATTCAATCCAAGTAGTATTTAATCTTTGGTAAATCTAAGTAGATCATGTTAATGAAAGAACCTTTGAAATTATATGTAACATGATTCCTATACTAGGTTGAATCTTTGGTTGTTGTTTTCCATCATAAGAAAATCACTTTCAAAACTATCTTATGTTTTGGACTCAACTTCTTTACAAATCATATGTTTTCATGTTTTGTTTTATCTTAGGTAAATCTTTAGTAACATGATAAACTATAATGTGTTGTATCCTTAGCATGTTCTATATTTTGAATTGATCTATTGTTTTGGATGCATCACCATTGATTCAATCAAAGTAGTACTTTATCTTTGGTAAATCTAAGTAGATCATGTTAATGAAATATGTAACATGATTCATATACTTTGTTGAATCTTTGGTTGTTGTTTTTCCATCATAAGAAAATCTCTTTAAAATGTATCTTATGTTTTGGATTCAACATCTTTACAAATCATATGTGTATTATTGTTTTAAAGTTTCACAACTTGCCTTACTTTGATAGGTATATCACTTTCAAGTTGTATTTATAATTACATATGATTTGTCCCCTCTTTTCAATCAAATCTATTTCTTTGTTTTGAGCTACATTGTTGATTTGATTGACATCCCTATGCATCACATGTTTAGAGCTAATTAATTTCATACAACTTGTGTAACTTTGATATCATTAACAAGTTGTTACTTTTAACATGTGATTGCATTATTTCCTCAATCATAAATGTTTTATGAGCTAAAATTTTCAAAAGCCTTAGGCATACATTTATGAGCTTTCATTTTCAAAATGATTGAGGACCACACACACACACTTCATGTACTTTCATCTTTGCATTCATAGTGTGAGTGTGTATTAGTTTTTCACTTCCATATCCGCCTAATTAAGAGGCATTGTAATGAGCTATATTGAATCTCTATCAAGTGTTTATAGACACTAATTTAGAGAGATAACCAACCTTGTGGTTGAAGAGGTTATTGCTTAGCCTATAAAAGCATAATGTATAGGTTGATGTTAAGCCTTGAAAAACATCATTGTAAAGGTTATTGCTTAGCCTATTGAAAAGCATAAATAGTGGAAATCCGGTGGGGGTGTTGGATCACAAGCCGGTAGTGGATGTAGGCATTGAGGCCGAACTACTATAAATCCTTGTGTGATGGTGCTTGCTTTGTGGTGATTCTTTTGTTAGCTTCCGCATCTTGTATGATAAATCATCACATGTGACTAGTTTGTTTTAAAGAAGTTAAAATGGATTAAAATTGGTCATAATTGAAGCTCACCCTATTCACCCCCCTCTAGGGTTCGGATCCCCATGGACTTACAGGCGGAGGTTCATTTGATGTTAGCATCTTGACAATTGACAATGGCGTCTTTGAAGTGTTGGCGACAAGGGGTGACATCCACCTTGGTGGGGAGGACTTTGATCAGAGGGTCATGGACTACTTCATCAAACTAATAAAGAAGGAAGTACAACAAGGACATAAGCAAGGATAGAAAGGCTCTTGGAAAGCTTAGAAGAGAAGTCGAGCATGCGAAGAGAGCATTGAGTAGCCAACACCAAGTTCGCGTCGGGATAGAATCCCTCTTTGATGGCATCGACTTCTCAGAGCCACTTACAAGGTCTAAATTTGAAGAGCTGAACATGGATCTGTTCAAGAAGACCTTGGTGCTAGTAAAGAAAGCTTTGGAGGATGCTCGTTTGAAGAAGACTGATATCGATGAAATTGTGCTTGCAGGAGGGAGCACTCAAATCGCGAACGTGCAGCAATTGTTGAAGGAGATGTTTGATGGGAGAGAACCCAACAAGGGCATCAATCCAGATGAAGCTGTTTCTTATGGTGCTGCTATTCAAGGAGGAATACTCAGCGGGGAAGGTGGAGAAGAAACTGGAGGTAAATAATAGCAATGTGATCAGTAGCATCCAGTAGGTGTTGAAATAAAGTGCAGTTTTAGATGTCTTGTCTTATTTACAATTTCTTCATGTATGCAGGCATGGTTTTGCTCGATGTTACACCCTTAAGTATGGGAATTGAGACTACTGGTGGGGTCATGACCAAATTGATTCCTAGGAATACAGTGATTCCATCTAAGAAATCTCAGGTCTTTACAACCTCACAAGATGGGCAAACAACAGTGTCAATCAAGGTAAGTAGACAGAGATTTTAAGTGGCCCAAATTTCCTTTAATAGTCATTCTTGAAGGTTTCTTAATTTTCTGAAAAAACTGTTCAGGTCTATGAGGGTGAGAGGAGCTTGACTAAGGATTGTCATGAGCTTGGAAGGTTTGATCTATCTGGCATTCCACCAGCACCAAGGTAAAATGTTGTAAGCTGAACTCTGCAGAAAGAAAAGAAAAAGGAATATCTAGAGGCAATGGTGACTTTTATGCACAATTTATAAGTTGCAGTGCATTTAACAAAACTCTAAACTGCTAAAATTGGAAATATGCCTTTCACCATCAATTCAGATGAAGCTGTTGGTGCCCCAAGATGAATGATTTGGACCATTAATTGATGTGCTTTTACTGTAGTTTATCTTGGATCGCATATTTTCATAGTAGATGTGGGTAAATAATGAGATGCAACTAAAACTGATCTTTTCTGTTCCAGGGGGACTCCACAGATTGAAGTCACCTTTGATGTTGATGTAATTGGTATACTCAATGTAAAAGCAGAGGACAAGGCCAAGAAGAAGTTGCGGTCTATTACCATCACCAATGACAAAGGGCGTCCCAGCCAGGAAGAAATCGTGAGAATGGTGAAGGAAGCCGAGGAGTTCGCAGAGGAGGACAAGAAGGTGAAGGAAAAAATTGATGCCAGGAACAAACTTGAGACATACATATACAACATGAAGAGTAGTATCAATGACAAGATTTCTGACAAGATAGATTTGGATGACAAAGAAAAGATGGAAAGCGCGCTGAAGGAAGCTTTGGAATGGTTGGATGATAACCCAAATGCAGAGAAAGATGATTATGAAGAGAAGTTGAAGGAGCTGGAAGCAGTGTGCAATCCAATAATAAAACAGGTATATGAAAAGAGTGGAGGTTCAACAAGTTCTTCGGAGTCTGAAGATGTCGATGAAACGAATGATGAATTGTAGGTGTGTGGAAATTGGGATGGATAGATTCTGGTTGTGGCATGGCGAGTGAAAGAAATGAGGGAGGATACAACAAGAGATGCATGGAAATATTCTGCTGACAGTTAAAGAAAAGCTTTTTTCCTCACATCATTATACAGACAGACCCTGTTAATTTTGTTTCATTCCAATGTGAGCACACTGAAATTTCCATGGAAACTTCTTGGTTCTCTGTGTTGTATGGTTTTTCTAAATGTGTCGTATATCTGTATGGGAATATTTGGTCTGAAATGTAAAAAGAGTGAAAGGAGCAAATTTTTCCATAACTTGAGTCATGAATTGGTGAATATCAGTGCAGGTGTTGGAATGTAATGCCAGGATTCATAATGGATTCATAATGCACTTGTTCCTCAATTCAAACTTCTGTACAAATTCTATCCATCCCATCTAGAAAGTCTTTCATTCTAATGGCATTCAGAATTATATATTGGCATTTCTCTCTCTTCACATCTCATCAAGATTACTCTCAAATCTTTTACTAGCAATGTGAGAGAACTTATTTTTAACACTTTTCAGAGAGGTCCTCATTCATTGTTGTTGAATGGTAAAAGGAACATCTATTACACAAAATGAAGGGAAAAAAAACATTAACTTTGTCCAAATTATGCATATTGCATTGGTGTTTCAAACACCCAAAATCAATAACCTCCAATACAGATGAAAAAAATGGCAAACAGGGCAAGATTAGGAGAAATCAAATCACCTGCACACCCGAGTCGGAAGCCCATCCTTCTAAAGAAACCATTTTTGAAAAAAAGGAGCAGTTTTTAGCATTTCCACATTGTCGCCAGGGGCGGAACCACATTGAGGCCAGGGCCCCCCCCCAGCCTTTGCCCGCCCGCCCCCCCCCCCCCCCCCCCCCCCCCAACCACATTGAGGCCAGGCCCCCCCCAGCCTTTGCCCGCCCCCCCCCCCAACCACATTGAGGCCAGGGCCCCCCCCAGCCTTTGCCCGCCCCCCCCCTCCCCCCCCAACCACATTGAGGCCAGGGCCCCCCCCAGCCTTTGCCCGCCCCCCCCCCCCAGCTGTGATGTTTTCAGCTTTGGGATTCTTTTGCCAGATTATCAGTGCAAGGAAGGCCTCCCTGGGGGCATCAAGCGCGACATTGTCCAATGGGCTAAGCCCTACGTTGACAAAGGCAATGTGGACCAGATGGTTGATCGAAGATTGCAGGGCAGATTCGATAGAACGCAGCTGAAGATAGCAGTTGCAGTGGCCATGAGATGCACCGACGCGAATCCTGATACTATGCAGGATATTGCTAAGTTGCTCAAGGGGAGTGGGGAGAGAAGGACGAAGGAGGTAATGGTGGTGAGGGACACGGATGATGAAGATGATTATTATGATGATGATGGAGGCTTTAGAACAAATAAGGGCGGATTGAGGAGAACATGGGTTGGTTCAAGAGTGAGATGAGCCATGGGGTGGTTGGGTCTGTTCTATTTGTATTGGCTTTTCTTAGCCTCTTTGGCTTTTCTTAGCTTCTAATTCATATTTGGTGTTTACAAAATATGTGGGTGTGCATCTCAATATTCAAAGTAGACAAGGTATTGTGATTTGTGAGAAAGTAATGCTAGTGGCACTTCTGGCAAGGGAGTCTTCTTTTGCAGTAAGAAGTAAGAGAATTATAAAACAAAAAAAAATCTTACTTGTTAATGTTCACAAAAGAATCACTCTTTACTTGAGTTTTTACGTCATGAGTTTTTACCTCTATGTCCATTTTGAGTGCAAAGTAATTGGTGAAATAAAATTTTTTTCAAGTTTTGGCCCCCCCAAGATGAAATCCTGGCTCCGCCCTGATTGTCGCATTGGCATTTGGCATCCATTCATATGTTGTGATGAGCCTGGGCAGCACACACAGTCTTTCTGTATCTTCTAGGTGTGTTGAGAGGTCGTTTGGCTGCATTCCAGATTTATGACTTGTACAACCTGGTGAGCCCAGTGGAGCTTATGAGGTTCACTTTTTTTTTTTTTTTTTTTAATGTCTGAGATTGAAAGTCATAAAGTCCATTAATAGCTCATTATAAGTTTTCAAAAAAAAAAAAAAAAAAACTTAACTCATTAATTCATTAATAGCTCATTATATGTTTCTAAAAAGAAAGATCTTGAAATTTCATTTTGTCAATAAAATCCATCACCCGTGATCTATCTATAAATCAAAATGTCTAATGAAGCTGATTTTTTGCTCACCTTAACTTACAATAGAATAAACACCATCATATGATTTGAATAGTGCCATGAGACCCACCTACATGCCATGTGCCTCACGTGGCAAATCTAATTAAATAAGATAAAACAAGAACTACAACTGGATAAATCGAAGAATGAGTGGGCATATCTCTTTCATGTAGGTATAAACCGTATTTTCTCTCATGGGTAAATGGTATAAGTCATCCTTTCGTCTCTTTTCAATGTGTATCTAGCTTATTGTATGTATGATCTCATCCTTATGCCTATACATACTTGTCATTATAGCATCTTGAGATGGCGTGTTTGAGAATGGTCATGTGAGTTAATTCAATGAGATTTGGTTTAGTTTCCTTGAAGAAAAAGAATGTAAACAAATGATTAGAAGAAGAAACATAAGAAGTGGATAAGAAAGAACTAAAAAGATGTGAAAACACATCATTGCATGGCGACGATTGTGTCACCCAAAGTTTTATGGAAAACGCTATCGTCGCTTAACCCAAACTACTAAAATAAAACATTGTGGGAGGACTGAAGTTGTGTGGCCCAAACTACCGGATCCTTTCCGGAGCAACGGCCATCTATTGGGTTATTTTCCATAAAATCTTTGAGAAACAAAAATAAAAAGGAAAGTGTGTGTGGTATAGTTGTGAATTACTGAATTTCAAGAAAGTCATTACTAATGTCAGTATAGACGGCCATTATCGTCCCTGCCTATTTATAGATTCTCTTAAAGTTGGGAACTCCATCTTCACGTTTTTACTCATGTCTTCCTTCCCCAAAAATATCTGCTAGTGCCAGTACTTTACTGTGCTCCTGGAGGATATATGAAATCCTAGTCCCAGAGAGATAGAGACAAAAATGAGAAATAATTTGGGAGAGACGAGTGACAACCACATTTGAATGTATGCCTGTTTCTTTATTAGAATTCCTGACAGAAATTCAGGTTGTCGGGGAATTCAGAATTCCTGGGCATTTGAAATTTCAGGTATTTGAAATCCCAAAAAACTCAACATTTGAAAAACCACTTTAACAAGGAGAATTTAAAAATCTCACTTGGCACAAGAATTCCGAGAGAGGGACGATGGCATTCCGGGAGCTCAGGTAAGAATTCAGGCCATGAATGAAACAACGAATTTAGAATTCCAGAATTTTGCAGCATTTCAAAAACTAACATTTGAAATTCCCAAACAACTGCCAGACAAGAATTTTATGAATTCTAATAAAGAAGCATGGGGCTACAACCTGGGCCAACCTGGTGTGGCTAATAGTTCTTAATTGTCCATGTAAAAAAAAAATATTATTTTACAGTGAGAAAGTTATTTTATTTTTTTTAATTTTTTTTGCTATTGGATCCAACCCTTTGGGCTGGACTAATCCCTCTGGGCCCAGATGGAAGCCGGGTAAACTCCCATGTAGCCCCAGTGTGGTAGTGCAGTTTCAAACCTACAACCTCTAGATGCAAACCATGGTCCCAGGCCAACTAAGCTACCCCTTGGAGTTATAAGAATGTTAAAATTGCTCTGCTTGAAATGATTCAACCACTGTTGTTACGATAAAAAGAAGTTAAATTATAAAAGATTAGGAAAGTTTTATAATTATGGTTAAAATTATTGGGTCATACCGACTAGATCATAGGGTTATTTATATATGGGAAAGTTTCAAGTGCATATATCCCTCACCATAGGGTGAGGGACACTTCCCTTTTTTGCACATGAAGACAAGGAAGTGTACCTCACCCTATGTACTTGAAAAGTAACTTTTGTACTTAAAATTTTCAATTATGGAAGTGTCCCTCACCCTATGGTGAGGGATGGATGCACTCGAAACTATTTATGATTTCTAAAGCATTGCTCGGTTAAATTTTCATTTATTGTAGTAGTGATGCACCATCCATCTTAAACAGATTGAATTTTTTACCTGTTGGTTATATATATGAAAGAACAAAATGATTGATGCAATGCTATGTATTACTTTAGAGGGTTTTGTTTTTTTTTTTTTGTTTTGGCTGTTATACTTTAGAGGGTTTCAGTGATGGGCAATTAGCATTGAGAATTCACTGGGTTCATTGGTTGCGACTGCTTGACCGTAAACTTATACCCTACAATTTAATCGATTTGGTTACCATCTTTTAAGATTGAACAATCCAAATGTGTTAATAAATAGGGCATTTAAGAAGTTGTCAACATTGCGAACTCTGATTTCCTTTGGTAATTTACTTGTATAGTAAAGTGAAGTGAATGGTTAAACCAAGAGATAATAAAATAAGAGGGGGTTAAATCAAGAAATATTAAATAACAAAAGCTTAGTGGCAAGAGAGAGTATTTTTTTAACTTTTTTGGCAAAATAAAGAGAGCTTTTTGTTATTTACTGGCATGAGATAGCAACTTTTTTATTTACTTTATATATATATATATATTATGTTGTGACAATAACATGTTATTCGTTTAGAACTTGATGAAAGATCGCATAATTCGTCACTTCATTGAGCCAAAGCTTTGGATCAATTTCGTCAAAATTGATCACCGCAAATGCAATGTTGGTGTCCCTAACATTAGTGATTCACATCATGCAATGGAACCAATGGTGTATATGCTTTGTTATTTTACAAATGCAATCTCATTTTGAAGCTATGAGACCAAAGTTTGCATCACTAACAACGTTCTACCAAATTGTTTACTATCATTGTTGGCCATGTATTTAATGCTACTTTAGATAATTTGACCACAATTCTCATAGCACAGTGGTAGAAAGTGATTCTTCGAATGTGATATTTTGGATGTTTTGTTTGGAAAAGGGTTGGTGGAAATTACAATTCATTTTCAATAAAATCAAGATTTTGTGCTTAGCTTTGAACATTGACTTTCATCATGTGTATTGGTCCGCAAATGAGATGGATTTTTTAATGCTACTTTAGATAATTTGACCACAATTTTCATAGTATAGTGGTAGAAAGTGATTCTTCGAATGTGATATCTTGGATGTTTTATTTGAAAAAGGGTTGGTGGAAATAATAGTTCCTTTTTATTAAAATCAAGATTTTATGCTTAGCTTTGAACGTTGACTTTCATCATGTGTATCGGTAAGCAAATGACACGGCGGATGCTTTAGTGAAGTTAGGAGTAGATAGAAATGTACAACTTTGATTGCTCAGTTGTAATTTATTGGTTTTTGCGTGGGTATTTTGCTTTAACTCATTTACATGCTTTTCTTGTTTTATCTATGGCTTATCCTTGCAAGTCTTTAATTTAATTTATCGATACCAATAAAACTCACGGATCATGCAAAACATTTGTTTTTTGTTTTTTGTTTTTTTCTCTTGATAGGTAGGAACAATGCACAAATCAGTTAAATCATGTAGTAATTATGAAGACATGACGAATAAGAGCTCAATATTTAGGTTTTGGAATTGAATTGGATTGACTAACACCACCAAATTTCGTGCTGTCACGAGGAAGCACCAAAATTGATGGTGCTGAAGCACGTAAGAATGTAATTAAATTAAATTTATGCTCTTCGTAAATTTTTCCTTTTTTCCCACTTTCTTATTCCACAACGAGAAATTCAAGTCTCAAGGGTAGAGAAGCGTGAGATGCCTCCGTGGTAGAGGCATTGCTACTCACCACGATTCGGCCCTTGCTACTGCCAAGATTCCCGAGTAGTGTACTCAAGTGGATGGCACGATGAAGGAGTGTGCTTGGGCAGCATGAAAGAAATGGTGGAAGCAACCTACTTAAGGAATGGAAGACCCCTGAGGATGACTCATGGGCCGACATCTTTGGGTTGATAGATTAGACTAGTTTAGAACTAGGATAGTTTACCATCCTCTTTTATGTAAGGAAAATAAAAAGGTCTCCTCAGCTAGTTGTAAGGGCTGAAAATAATGGATATTTATAGTTAAGAAAGATTTCAAATCAAAGATTTAACACAAAAAGGTCTCTAATGTATCTAGACACTTTATTTTCCAATTTCTTTTTATGGAAAGTAAGTAAAGAAGAAAGACTTTGAGAAGGAGAAGATGGTGTAGGTTACAGAAGATGCACAAAGGAGTTGAGATACATTTTGGAGCAATGAAGATTACAAAAGCAATATATAAGGAAAGTGTGGGATGAGAAAGAACACACCCACGGTTTTGAGGGATGAACAAATGGCAATTACGGTTGGAAGATACAATAAAACCTTTTTGTGGATCTTCAATCAAGAACTTCAACCCTTCAAAAGATCCAAGATGGGCCAAATGCAGATCGCCTAGATCACCAAGATTAGATGAACCTGGTCGGTGCAAGGCTCTGATGCCAAATGTAATGTACACTTATATATATATATAGTGGCGGAACGGAGATTTTCATTTAAGGGGGGCTAACAATGGTCAATTGAAAAGGTTAAACTTTTTTTTTTTCTCAAAACAATACCGTAAAAGATGAGTTTTGGTGGAGCCAAACTCATACATGTCGGCTAAGTTCTAAAAGGTATTACAAAAATTGTAATAATTTTTTAAAACACAAAAGTTGTAGTTGTTAATTAGAGCTAATATGAAATAAAGAGCCAACACCATATCAAGTTTTGTTCTCGATTGATTAAGTATGACACGTATAGCCTACACAGATATAAGACAGACCCATCAAACTCCAACATTAGTGGAGAAAAAGAATCACGTATCACAAAATAAAACAAATTTGAAAATGTTAATTGGGAAAGAGACGTAGAGAAAAGAGTTCCTCGTTAGAAAGGTTGGAAGAGTGGCAAAGAGAATGAAAATGGTGGGGTCCATGAGATTATTTAAATGGAGGTGAGCCATATGGGCTATATAGCCCTTATGGACATTCGTTTTTTATGACAGTGGGGGCTGAAGGCCCAAGGCCCAAGGCCCCAGGCCCTTCAATGTGGGTCCGCCCCTGTATATATGGGATGTAAGTCGGCCGAGTTTAGAGTTGAAAGTTGAAACCAAGCCATTCATGTACACCCTATTTTGGGTAAGATCCTTAAAAATAATAACGTAAATCCGGTTCATCGCGTGGTTCCCAAATGGTAAGTAAGTAGCCGTTGGCGATGAATTTTGTCAGTGGGTCCCGCCTTTATGATAGCCAAGATGCACCGTTCCATAAAATTGTACGTAAGAGATCATTTTTCCCCGTAATTAGTTAGTTACACATGGACAAAAATATGACCCTCAGAAACTTTTGTACAATCAAATTGAAGATTACCCCACAATTAAAACTTTATCATAAAAAGGAAATACGCCAAACAGTCTGAGTGCTAAAACATTCAAATGAGTGAGAGTTTAAAGGAAATTGTGTTTTTAAAAAGGATGTTGTCATGGGGTCAATTGCCCAACTCCATGAACTTCATCAATGTAAATGGACCCCAATGTCAGGGTCATGCCCAAGTTAGGTTTGTGCCTACAACATTTAGTTTGAACGGACAACATCGCCATTAACGTCACCCACCAGTACCAATCCTTAACCTAATGAAATCCGGGATTAAAAAAAAGTGAAACTCTATAAACCCCTCCGTGTCTATCAATAAATAAAAAATTCGAGCGACTTAAAATGAATATAATCAAATGATTAAATGTATCCCGTAAACTTTACTCAGTTCATAAAGTGATTCATAAATATGATTAATCATGCATGAGTATGTGTTAATTACACTGCTAATCATATGGGGTGGGTCCAAAAATTTTACTGTAGTAAAATCTCAATCCTAGCTATAGACACAGATATCCAGATTCCATACTCTACACGTCAGAGCACAAGCCCCTTTTTCATGGCTTCTGGTAAAAATATATATGTATATTTCTTTACAGGAATAAACAAAGCAGACTCATAAGAAGCAAAACAGAGAAAGGGAGAGAGAGAGTCCCCGTTTTTCTTCCCTGTTCTTTTCTTCAAGGTCTCTCTCTTTGTCATTTCTGTCTCTTTGTGCTAACGGCTATTTTGTACTCTAAAAAAAAAGGGGTCTTCTTTGGCTCATCTCTTCTTCTTTCTTCTGCCATTACACACTAAGAGTGATAAGTAAGCTTAAATTTTGGATTTTGGGTGTGTGTTTGGGTGGTTAGAGGAAATGATTAGATCTTGATGTTGGTTTTTTGTGATGGGTTTCTTTTGTTTCCATCTGTTGTTTTTTTCCTTTGTGGTAAACGGTTATGCAGTTTATTTTTTTTTATGAAGAAATGTATATGGGTTTTTATTATTTCTAATGGATGATTGATGAATGTTTGTAGAGAAGTGTATGTGGATTTTGGGTTTTTTTTTTTTAGTGGAGTGATGGATGATTTGCATTTACATTGATGAAATTTTCAATTTTTTTTGGTTGTTTGGATCCAAAATGGTGTGTGTTTTCTTTGTTTCTTGCTGATTTCTTTTGTTATTGTCATGCATTATTTTGGATTTGTTTGAGATTTTCAGATTTTGTGGATGAGAAGCAGATCTATTACTTGTTCTTTTAATCTATTTTGGGGCTTTTGTCTTTGTGGATGTAGTTTTTGGTTTTGTTTATGAAAGACTCAATGCATGCCCAGATTGCAATTCTCTGTGTACTTCTACTTTTGGCAAAACAGATTTGTGAGAAGTTGGCAACTGGAAAAGCTACAAGTGATGTCATTTGCGGCCTTTGGATTTGGGGCACATCCAATCCCTCCTTGTTTCTTCTGACATTTTGTGATGTCTGTTTGCTTTGGGTCTATAGTTTGATTGAATCATGTTGATTTTTCTTACTTTGGTAGTTTATGATATGATAATTTCATGATATCTTTTACTTCAGTTGTACTCTTTGAAATGTAAACTAAATAAGGTGTTGTTTATTGTTTCTCTCTAATGAAATGGATAGTTGTGAGACCTGAAAAATGGATTGGCAAGGTGATGATTACTTTATGCAGGGAGATTCCCATCTCGGTACGCCGGCTTTATATTCCCTTTCATTCTGTTGCCATGTGCCCCAATTTATTTTTGGCAGAATGGATGGTTATACTCTTAGACTATGTGGTCGACAGGGAGAGAAATGGGAAGTCTAACTACAGCCTTTCCATTTTATTTCTTCAAATTGATATTGGTTTGAGGTGGAAAGTGTAGAAAAAAAGTCTCCCTTATTCTTAGTGTCTTCAATTCGATTATGGGAATGGATAACCTCCATCTGCCAAGTTGGAGATTTGGGGTACATCCAAATGAACCTTTTTTCTATGGTAGACTCCTGCATGGGTTTCTTACTTTAATAGAGTATCTTTATTATGAACAGATACTTCTTCTTACCTATGGGATGGAGTAAACCAGAATGAAGATGATCTCTTGCGTATGTTTGACGAAATGACTCCAGTGAAGGCTTGTGCAGATTTCAATTATGATATTTCTGACAATGATAGTATGGTTTTCTTGGCCGCCTTCAACTGTTTTGGCTTTCTATGTTTTTTGTGTTACAATGTGAAATGCCAGTTTTGTGATTTTGTACAGAGTGGTATTCAGAAGGCGCAGACAAAGGATCAGGAGAATGTCGAGAGTCTTCACAATTGAAAAGAAGGCGCATGCTTCAGTTCGGTTCTGGTTCTGGTTCTGATGTTCCTGATCCAGGCATTTGCAATGAGCAAGCCCCATTCGCATATGGAAAATCAGAGGTCAGTGAAGCATTCCATTTATTTATTTATTTTATCAAAAAGCATCCCACTTGTTAGGAAATCATTTCTCTAAGTACTAGTGAGTGCTTCTGTTGGGAATACCAATGCATATTACTTATTCGTGTTTGTGTGCTCCTATCCATGTTTAGGATATTGGGAACCCGATGGAAGGCGCAATACCTAAAAATATGCAGGGGGTTCAAAGTTTTTCTGGTTGGTCTCATCAGAGTTCAGATTGTTTCGTTTCCAATTTATGCATGAAGGATTTATCAAGTGCAACTCAGTTATCCATGGAAGATAGTTGGCTAGGAATTAGGAAGAGCTGAATGGGGATCGCTATGCCTGGATTCCATTATAATGGAATGGTTATAGCTATTTAATGAATGAGCCTCCCAAGTTAGAACTATTTGGGCTAACCATATATTTTGGGGGCCTTTATTTTATGATCATACAATGTGGCTGAACTCATATGCTTTGCGTGGTGGGCTCCATCCATCCAGCTATCCTTCATGGATATTTAGGTAAGCCTGAGTGGGCCACACGAGGTCGGTTATGCTGTATTGTTATGCAGGAGGACTGCACTTGATCATTCATCTCTATATTATTTGTATATACATTCTGGAAACATCAAGTAACTATAAAGTCTCTGTTAGAAGATGATAGGTGTACCTTGGGTTATGAGGGCTTGGATCAGTCTCCAGAGAGATTTTTTGCAAATTGCTTGAATGACAACGAGATGCACTTCAACTGTGATGAACTGTATGCGCCTTCTGTATCTATGCTTGAATTCAAAAGCTTTGCCACCATAGGGTGCTTGTAGATGTACCTCAATTTGCAATAACTTTAATCAGTTCTCTAGAATGGATGGTTATGGGGCAGTGTTGAATCAGAAATCACTTTAGGTGTGATGTTACCTTTCCAAAGTTTATGCCCCAAATGAATGCCTGCAGGGTGAAAGAAGCAAAAGAAGTACCCCATCTAATGTGGTCTCCAATCCTTGGACACCCCCAAATGCGTGGGGAACAGAACAATCTTTTTCACCAAAACATTCAATGCATTTGCAACTGAGGGTACATGTCGACATGCACCCTTGATAATTTTTTTCTTTTTGTCCTTCTGAAATAGTCTGATTGTTTTGGTATGGCCCGCAGGAATGCTTCTGGAACATCCTATGACCAAGTTGAGATTTCAGGTGTGTGCAGATAACTTGCTCATGCATTTTATTCTCCTGTTTTCAGTTCCTTAGTGTGATCAGTTCTCTATGTATTTTCTAGAGGTCTCCAACATAGCACCGGTTATGCAAACTGAAATGATGCAAGAGCCTGTGAGTCCTGCTCCTCGCAGTATTTTTAAAGGTAAGTGTATCAGTGGAATTAACTTTTGTGCAGCTTTTATTGCTTAGTTTATGCTTGGATGTCCAAAATTGCAATTGGCATTTAGGCAGAATGTATGGTTGTTTGTCATCGAGATAGATGGGATGAGACATCAATGATGATGTAATTATGATGGCAATTGCTTCTTCTTCTTCTTTTTTTTCGTGTTCTCCTAACTTGTTACCGGCATTGTTTGTTGATATTGGTCTTGGGTCACAACATTTTCAAAATTCTAGCCCAACTAAAATGGTGGATTTGTAACCATTTATTTCTGATAAAATCAGTTTAGAGTATATCCAATCCCAATTTCTTTCTCCATAATTGTTTGATCTCTGTCTCCTATTTTGATTCTTTTGACTTCCAGTCATATCAAGTAAGAAATCCAACATGCGAACTCCAACGAAGTTGGCTACTTCTGTTGCCTACCCCTTTGCCGTCATCAAGCCCTGTGGTGTACAAGGAGATGTAACATTGAAGGATATAAATCAGCGCATCCGTACTCCACCACTAAGATCACAACACAAGGAGGAAGAAGAAGCAACACCTTCTTATCCTACTTCAGCCTTTTCAGGAAAGCCCGTAGTTGTTAAAACCAAAATTCGCACTGAAGGTGGAAAGGGAAGCATTACAATCATGAGAACCAAAGGCTAAGTAGATAAGTTGTCCTTTTCCATTTTCCCTCTTCTTTTTGCATTGAGAGTGATCTCACTCTTTCTCATGTACATCCTTTTCAGTTTTTGAAGGTTTTCCTTGACCTGCTGCGGCCAACTGGAATAGAAATACTTTTTTGTTGTTTAGGATTCCATATACAATGTCTGGTCGTAGCTACAAATTGCTCTTGGATTTCTTTCTTTAGCTATACATGTTCCTTGGCTGGTTTTGTAAGTTACAACTCATCTTTATAATACATTTGACAATTAGTGCATGGAGGATCTTTATGTGGCAGACCCTCCCACTTTTGATTTTTGTAAATTCTAGTTATGTTTCTGTCAAATTTCTTTTCATGTGAATGTGTGTTTTTATTTTTGGCATTTGCATTTCATATGTTCTCGGTGAATGGAAGCTATGATGCTACATATAGGTGTGGGTATAAACATGGGTATGAAATGGTTGTGTATACTAGGTGACCTTAGACCTGATTGGACCTGAGCTTAAAAAATACAGTATGTAGTGATTTAGAACTAACAAGTCAGGTGCAGGACCAGAGCTCAAGACCCCGTCATACCCAAACATTGTAATAAGATTGCTTCAGTATAATTTCTTTAATATTTATGTATCGTCTAGGTTATAACCAAGGAAACAACCCAGACTTTATTCAACATAATTGGGTTGGTGTCCTATGATTTGGAACCTGGGCTTTTGGAGCCATGAACTGGAAATGAGAACTTGGCAGTTTTAGAACCTTTGATCTAAATCCTTTCCCTAAAATCCATGTTCAGAGTCAAATATGGATAGCCCATGAATAACATTAATTTAAATTTGTTTTGTTGTTTCTTCATGAAACTATTTTATATAAGCCAATCTCTATCTTGCCTTTATGGTTTGAACCAATGGTTTACCCCATTAGGTCATGGGTTCGAGATATGGCACCAACAATGTGAAAAAGAAACTATTTTATATAAGCTTTCCTTGAATTTTTTTTGCTTCTGACTTATGAGTCATATGATGAAACTTTGGAAGGGAGTTGAAGTGCAATGCTTACAGCAAGAATCAAAAGCTTTTGTGAACTGATTTTGAGTATATGCTGGTAGATCTACTATAGAAGCAATTTTCCAATTAAAGACAACTAATTGAAAGGTTTAGAGAGGGAGAATTTACATATGATTTGTATTCATTTGGAGAAGGCTACAATGAGTGCAGGGGTAGTTAATTTGGCTGCCATCAATGAAAAATGCAACTCTAATGCTTATATCAAAATTATACAAGACACGTATGATAGGCAGCTACAACTGTGAGAACTGTGTCGTGGGGTGACACTCGAGTTCCTTGTTGGAGTTGGATTAAAACAAGGGTCCATTTTAAGCCTTGTTTATTTGCCCTGGTTATAGACAACTTAACAGCAAGTATCTGAGATGCAGTTCCTTGGTGTATGTTGTTTGCAAATAATATGGTACTCATTCGTCCATCAAGAAAGAAAGCAAACACTTTATAAGCTAAAACCTTGGAAAAATAACTTTCAGTCAAATAAGTTAAAAATTTTCAGATCAGAAATATAATATGTGGAGTACTTGTATGGTGGATGTAAGAGTAGGGAAGATGAGCTGGTGAAAATTGAAATGCCAATGTGATATTGTTCGTTAACTGGGGTCAACCATTCTGTGGAACTGAGAGATTGAGTTCAATTCAACAAAAAGGCCCAATGTTAGGTGGGCAAAGTACAAAAAACTAGTGTATTGTTATGCAATCACCAAATGCCACTTTGATGACGGGCAATTTTATGAGACAACAGCTAGACTTTGTCGTGTGGTGCTGATTGTTAGGCAACAATGAAGTAAGAAGTAAAAATACATGTTGCAGAGACATGGATGGTTAGAGGGATGCCTGGAGTTAGAATAGAAGTGTTGAATTAGGAGCTAACACAAAAGCAGAAACTTAAATTATTTCCATTAAGGGAAAAATCAAGGAGTTTCATTAAATACTAGTACAATAACCCATGCGTTGTTCAGGGGGGTTGATCTGAGTTTAACTCATTGAATTGTGGGTCAGGATTTCTTAACCTGAGACCTGTCTAATAATAATACGGCCAATGTCAAGTGGAGTCACCAAACTAACACATTATAGCAGAGGGTTTTCAATTCAATAGTTATTGATTATATATTTGGTACCTTCTGGATAGATCCTTCGTATTGATTGTGTTAGTTTTTACATCACTGACGGGCCATTTTATGAGACAACAGCTAGACTTACTTTGTCGTGTGGTGCTGATTGTTAGGCAACAATGAAGTAAGAAGTAAAAATACATGTTGCAGAGACATGGATGGTTAGAGGGATGCCTGGAGTTAGAAAAGAAGTGTTGAATTAGGAGCTAACACAAAAGCAGAAACTTAAATTATTTCCAATAAGGGAAAAATCAAGGAGTGTCATTAAATACTAGTACAATGACCCATGTTAAGCGCAAGGCATGTCCTCCAACTAAATTTATAGAAATAAATATAAATGAAAAATAAAGTATTTTTATAAATTAAAAGATCAATTCAGAATAGAGTGATGTAAAAACTAACACAATCAATACGAAGGATCTATCCAGAAGGTACCAAATATATGATCAATAACTATAGAATTGAAAACCCTCGGCTAAAATGTGTTAGTTTGGTGACTCCACTTGACATTGGCCGTATTATTATTAGACAGGTGTCAGGTTAAGAAATCCAAACCCACAATTCAATGAGTTAAACTCAGATCAACCCCCCTGAACAACGCATAATATCCTAATAGCAATGTTGTTATGCTTGGTGATATTATCACAGTAATATGCATATTTGAGGGTCTTTTTTGTTTTGTTTTTGAGTCTATAATAACTAATCCATAAATGAGGGACTACTTTGAATGACACTAATAAGTGAGTTCTTGTTTAAGATAAGACTGAATGTGTTCTTTTGTCGATTTGCCAAGTTCCTATCTCAGTCAATTTAGTTTGATGGGTTTGGGTTTTCTGCTGCAACACTTCCAATTTTCAGGTATTGAGGCTTTCTAGAGACATGTTTGGGCATCCATTTATACAAATGCTTTATACCCTTTTCGGCTCCTCAAATATCTAAAACCACATGAGCTGGACGCTGTTTCTCCATGACTTCACCCCACCCCACCCCACCCTTACCTCACCACATCAACAATCTTTCCGATTATGATCCGTGGCTTTTTAGAATAGAAAAATTCCACATTATGTTTTTGATGATCTGAATGTTTTAGTCATAGAATGTGGTTTTAATTTGGCACTAGTTCTCAATGTTACAGAAATTATTCAATGCACTTGCAATATGGAGTACATCTAAACAAAACTTTTAGCTACTTTGTTCAAATCGATCAATTGAGCCTCCATAAATGAAAAACACAAGCGTAGGAAATTGACACTGACCTTGTTTTGTTACCAAATATGTTTGACTTTCCCCATCAACATTCAAATGCTACTTTTCTATGCTGAGTTTCACTAAACTTGATTTCAGTTTTACCAGACGACATGGGATATCATCTGCAGCAAACACTACTTTGCCAACATTCTGAATTTTCCTTTACAAAAGAAAACCTGGATTATCTTGTAAAATCATCAACAAGTACCGATATTTAGTGGAAATCTGAATATGAAAGAGTTTGACAAAGTCAAAACACAATGGAATTTACAAATTGATTAGTTTCATTAAGTGTGCCCCTTGAATTTAAGATTTAAGTTACATGATATGATGTATAGCACATCAGTTTATCTGTTATATATAGATAGAACCATCTCATGGGTGTGAAGGGTAACTTGTGGTTTATTAATTAGTGGCACAAACATGTATTATATGGCTATTTGATTTTTGTAGTTCAAGATGATTATTCATAGAATTCAAGTGTGCTGAAATATGATTGTGAGAGTTTTGGCTCAAATAACAGCATCTTGTCTAAATGTATGCACGTGGATGACGAACTTTTAAGAGCCTTTTGATGTACCCCAATTTGCAAGCTGCTTGAACATGTGGCATGATTGAAACTATGGTTTTTTTAATTCCCCCTTGCATTCTATGTGGTGCAGAAAACTACATTATTTGTTGGTTCGACTAGGACCTAAATCTGCAATGCAGGCTGCATTGTTATGTCATCCCCAGATCGATATGGGCAACTGCAGATGATGATTTAGAGGGTGGAAAGCCCCTAAAATCTCTATACTTATGCGAACCTTCTACTGCCAAAATATTCCAACTGATTATAGTTTAGGGGCACACACCCGGGGTGACATTGGCCATGTGACTCTGAAACTTGCACATTTATTATATCAGCTACCAAAATTGATTAGACTGATTGAATTTGCAGGCACAAACATGGGTTGGTTGATAGTTTTTGTTAGGCAATTACCAAAAAGGTTAGTGTGGGTGGTAATTTGCCTGTTCTATTCCTTTTCTTTTAGCGAAATCTGTCATTTGGAATTTATGGGTGCATCATAATATAGTGTGTTTGTAATGAGAGGCTTGCTTGTGGATTGAACTGAGAGAGGCAATGGGATTCTCCACACCTTTCCCTTTAATCATATCTGCTCTTTAGAATTTATGGGTACCTGTGCTCTCTCTCTCTCTCTCTCTCTCTCTCTCTCTCTCTCTCTCTCTCTCTCTCAGAGTTGGAATTCATGCCAGTCAAAGTTGGTTAACTAGGTAACTTTAGCATAGGCCATAGGTGAACATACAAGCTATATTTTTTGAAGAAATGATTCTGTTCTGCCTTGAGTGCTTTATAGATGGCAGCTGATGATCTAGTATAACTTGTGTGTGGGGCCTACTGCTGCTTGATCAAATCTGGTCATCACACGTATCCCAATGTACAGGAGATGACCCAAAATTTACTCTTGGATTGATTGTGTTGAAAAAAAAAAAAAAAACTGGAGTGATGATAAAAAGGAATGATGTAAAACTTGAGCAGTGCCTACGCACAGGAAAGCATGTGCTAGAAAAAAATTAAGATAATATAAAGGTTGACCCACAAGGTTATCATTTCTCAGATTCTTGTCTGTGATTTGGGCCTTCTTCCATGGCCCACATTTTGGTGGTCCATTGCTCATATTTGGTACCCTCCATGATTGTTGGACGACTATAGAGAATCACGGCCATCTGATTGTTAGCTTGCAAATTGGATGGTTGAGACAAGGCAGTGCAGGACAAGCTATCAATTGCCAATGTCATCTCAGTCTGATTTTTGTTTTCTTCCCCTGATTGATAGATACTCAGTTTGATATGTATTGTCATGTTCTTTCCTTTCTGTGGGGCCCACCTGGATGCATGATGGTCAAATGGGCCAAGGGAGATGGGAAAGGTCTCATCATGAAGTGGGGTCTGGCAAAACATCAATCGCATCTGATTATCCTAACCGTTGATTTAATGAGCTCTCTCAACCATGTACTTGTACGAAATTCAATCCAAGGGTGAATGTAGGTTCGATGAGTGTTAATTTGGAGGGACAATTCATGCTGGGGTGGGTTGATATTACTTCTTAGCAAGACTGCCAATTTTTAAAATGAGGCCTATTTGAAGCTGTTGTCCTTGTGGGCTCACTCACATCCAACCGGCTCACTTCAGCCAAATGCGAGCTTTTACTTTGTTGCGGGTTGGATCAATTGCGATCAGGTCATGAGTGAGCGAGCGTTGGTAAATGGGTTAGGCTTGTATGTTCTTTGGGCCGACACAAAATAGATCTATCTAGCCATGAGTGAGCATTGGAAAATGGGTTGGGCTCAGGCCGTGGCTGACCTGACCATGGCTCTTGAACCAGTGATGGCTTGATTAAGACACTAACCCGATATGCCTAATATGTTATTAGGTAATTGGGCCTGATTTCAGTGCCCATGGCCTTAGGGCCTTTTTGGATATCCGAGGCCCGAATCCAGCCCAAGGCCAAGGCCGAACTCGAATATGCAGAGCCCTGTAGGATGGGACAATGGGCTCAAGCTTTTCTCAGTCTAAGTTGCATTGTGTTTATGTTGATCTAGGGAATTAGATTTTTTTAATGACAATTGACGACATAATAAATGTAGAAAATTAGATGGAAGATAAAGTTTGGGAACTCTTGGGAATCACATGGAGTTGATGTGGATAGCAACTCCCGCTCCCATATTCCCTTGCCAGGGATCAAGGTGGTTTACACTTTCCTCTCCTATCCATTGGGCCAACTCAGGAAAAAAAAAAAAAAAAAAGAGTTTGAGAAATCTACAACTGACAGAAGGTGGTTTTCTTTTTTGGCGCAGTTGGCGGATTAACAGATGAGGAATCTTGGACTGGCCATTAGCTAAATGGTTATGTAGCCAGGAGATGTGGGATATACCAAAAATCATCTTCATCAAAGATTCCGAGTTGATAAAACCAAAATATGTGTGGTTGTCTTATATCAAATGGGTAGAAATGTTATAAATTTTGTTTTTTTAATAGAACCTTATGTACATATCTCACCGATGTACTTGGTAAGGCGAGTAAATCTCACCATAATCCTTGTAGAAAATGTCATTTGTCTCATAGAAATGGTGGTAAGTGGTGGTGATGATGATGATAAAAACTTAACATCTATTAAATTTTAGAATGTGATCAATCTAAATTTAATAAGAAATGTCAACTTGAACTCAATCCAAATGTTAATGTGCCTCTCTCCAACTTAGAGGTGCTCATCGGATGTAACGACCTGGGCTTTGACTTAGCCCTTTTTAATATTTGGGCCGAAAATGGATCAAGTGATAGAAAGCTCAAATTCCAACCGAAACAACCGGTGGCTTTAGTTTAGCAATATCCAAATAGGAGATGGGAAGCCTAACCTGATTGACTAAATGGGTTGAGTCCTACCTGCCATGTTATAGAAGCGTTGGGAATGTTGAACTTAGGCCGAATATTAGCTTATATTTGTTAAGTCAGTCTGATTAGAGATATATCTGATACGGCCTAATCAAGGCTACGAAGACCTATAATGTACGAATACTTCAAAATAGGTGACACATCTTATCATATCATATACAATATTCTATCTTCAAAGTGCCGTATTTGGGCACCATAAATGAACACCCTCGAATCATTGGTTTCAACCATAGGCCGGTCAAAAAAAAAAACTGTTCCTCTTAATTAGGCTCCAAACCTTGACTTTCCCAAATCCTATCTTATCATGTGGGAATATCAGGTTCCATCATGATGCCACTTGTCCACCAACCTAAGCGCTCTTTTTCCAAGAAGTAAAAGTCTAGGCACCCCGACTGGGGCTGGGATCCAATGGCCCCCAGGGGAGCCCGGGCTCTCTATCGGGGTGTGTAGCAGCACTCTTCCAGGAAACCTTTACTTGGATTCTAAATGTATCTTCCTTAAAGTATCGCGAGATGAGAAAATCAATATCATCTCGCCTCCAGCCAGCCTCTTTCAGATTTGAACATCACAACCATCTGATCTCCAATCAGTGTGTCCCAACTTTTAAATCTAAACCGTTAAAAACCACTATCCCCACTCAAATTATTATCACTAAGAATCATCAGCCATTAAGGACCATATCCACCGTTAGATTGATAACATACAAAACATGTGATTAGCGTAAGAAATCAACATATTATACCTTGTTAATCTCCATCTTATAAGTCTTAACAGTGAGCAGAACTACAATCGAACTAAATCTTTCCTTAATCATGATCATAAGTGGGATGCTGATAATGAACGGTTTGGATTTCGATAATGAGCCCCACGGCCCCCACTGTTGGATTTATAGGAATGGACTCAGAGAATCCCCTGAGTTCGCTTACAGAGAGAGCCGAACTCTCCCCAACTGCCATTTCCAGATTCGAAAATCGTGTAGCGGGTCTCGTCACTTAACGGTCACAATGAAACGGATACCCGCGAATATACACGCAACAACCGTATATATACTCTCCCCACACATTCTTCTCTCCCCTTTTGCATTAAAAAAAAATGTTGTTGATCATGCTCACTTTTGCCTTGATCTCTCTCTATCTCTCCATCAGTTGCTTCTTAGTTTATGGTGAGATTCCCACAACGCTTGATGGTCCATTTGAGCCGGTCACCATTCCATTTGATGAGAGATTTCGCGGGCAGGCCATCGATCTTCCACCCACCGATCCCCGCGTAATGAGATGGGTGAAGGATTTTGAACCGGAGCAGATCTCGATTTCTTTCTCCGCGACGCATGATTCGATCTGGGTATCTTGGATTACAGGTTTTTTCTCTTGCTCTCTTGAATTGTTGATTGATTCAATTTGGTGGTGGAATTTTGGAAATTTAGGTTGGGGGAATGGAGTTTGGTATTGGTATTGGGAATGGAGTTAGGTTTGGGGAATGTTGCGTTGGTAAATGGGTTAGGCTTACATGTTCTTTGGGCCGACACAAAATAGATCCATCTAGCCATGAGTGAGCAGTGGAAAATGGGTTGGGCTCAGGCCGTGGCTGACCTGACCATGGCTCTTACCTGAACCAGTGATGGCTTGATTAAGACACTAACCCGATGCTAAGGGACAGTATGGATTTCTTGAGAATGGAATGGCTTGGACGGACTCATTGTTTTATTGACTCATTAATGAGTATGACCATCACAATACATCCTTCTATTTTAGTTTGGAACAAGAACAAATTAGTGGTTGACATACATAAGCCTTATCTTCAGTCTCTGTATCCTGATTCAAAAAGAAAAAAAAAATATTCTGTCTCTGTATCCTTTCCATGTGGGACTATAGAAAAGGAGAGGAGAAGATAAACAGAAAACTAGAGTAAAATAAAGTGCTTGTAAAGAATATGTTTCTATCGTATAAAATAGAAACAAATGGAAAAAAAATGACCTTGTGTTGAAAGTACTTGAACACACTTAAAGGTATTGATTAACTTTTTTTTTTATTGCTTTGTTTTGTAGTGTAGGTTGTGCTTGGAAAAATCCACACCTTTTTTTTAGATTGCTCCTTTGTAGGTGTCCAGTGGTACACTGATCAAATTATGATGACTATTTTGGTTCATGATGTTTCACATGGATGCTTTTTTATTGTAATCGAATGCATGATCAGTGAATAATTCTTTTCTTTGTTTGCCTATCTAATTTATCAGGTTCATGCTTACGAGCGATCGAACCGGGTTTATAACTATACATTGGACCCATGTGGGCCAGTCCATATTGTGGTCGGAGATGGTGGCAATCGGGAAAAGATGGCAGTTTCACATGCAGACGATCCGGGCAACCGCCCAGAACCACTGGATACCGTGGATCCTGACATGGGTGGTTCCTGCACTCGCAATTTCTCAACGGGCCCTGCTGAGGGTAAGTTCTGCTGGGACGAACAGCCCAATTACAGTGCTTTCAGAGAGAGCAGCTTTGGCCATGGAATTCTAGAGGTACTGACTCTCCCCACATACTTGAAGTTGCTTTTAAATGGTTTTTGTTGGAGCTGAGACCTAACTGGACCCAACCTGAGAGCAGAAACCATTTATGTCCATTGATTCTAGACCCTGGACCCAAACCATTCAGAGATGGCAGTTTTTTTTCCACCCAATTCTACTATCAAATTTTAATGCTAACAGTTGACAGATAATGTTGTGCAGGTGATGAATGAGACACATGCCTTGTGGACATGGCATAGGAATCAGGACTTGTATCACAGTCCAGGTGATCAGATTTACATAGTGAGGGAGCCCAACAAGTGCCCAACAAGTGCCCAACCGAATGTGAGTAGTCCTTTGAAATTGCATGCTTCGTCTTAATATGTGGCTCTTATAAAACATGTTGTATATCCTAGAAACTAATTACTAGGCACTTCTTCTTGTCATAGAAAACAAATCCAATTTACTTACCGCCACTCAGATGCTCAAAGAAAATCTCATGAACAGACCAAGGATGGATCCACAAAACTGCAGGAATAAGAAGGGAATGGCCCAGGAGTGGGTTTGTAATATGGGGATGGAAAGGGTCCAAAGTGTGGGTTTTTAATATTGTGGGTTTCTGGTATGGGGATGGATTGTATAAAAGAGCTTGTATACTTGAATTGATATGATATACTTTCAAACCATGTCAGCATGTTTCTCTCTCTCGGGATGTTCATTTACAAGCGGTTTAGATTTTAAATAGGTGAAGCCCCAATATAAGAAGAGTATATAAAAAATGTGATCCGGCCATACCACACCTATGATTAAGTCATTATGGGCCTTTGCCGAAAAGTGAATAAATCACGTGGGCCCCACCCACATGACAGGTGATGTCCAATTAAATGATAAAATTATGGTGGCTCTTGCCTGTAAAGTGATAAAATCATGGGGGATCCACCCAGAGGGTAAAAATATGGGCAGCCCCTCCATGATTGACTAGTGATGTCCATACCCTTCTATATCTATTAATGAAATCACAATGGGGCAACCCAAAGAAAGATATGAAACTCCATCCAAAAGGCATGCCCTGTTAAGTGATGGAATTATGATGACTCTCTAACCAAATAACTCAAGTCTACATGGCTCCATCTTAATGATAAGAAACATGGTGGGCCAACACGTTCAAGTAAACGTTCATTACTTTTTTTAAAAAGTAACACATTTGGTATGACTACTTTTTTGTGAGGAAAGTTTAAAAAAATGAACTAAATTTCTAACAATTTGTGTGAATTCCACGAAATATAGAGGAGGTTGTCTACGAAACTAGTTTTCCACACAGCATTGCCCAAACAAACACTCATACTGTAAATCTTCATACGTTTGGATAAATTTGTGAAAAGCATCCAAAATACCCTAATTTATTGGTTGTTTTCTACACTTTTGTGGGCCCTTAATTAATGATCGAAACCATTCAATATTTTCATATTAATAGATCCTTTTACTATTTTTGAGTTTTCAAAGAAAACATTATAAGTTGTTTATTTCATGATGGTATATAACTTTTTAAATTTCTTTCGAATGGATCTTTTTTGGTGGTCAACAATATTACTTTTTCCTCTTTTAAATGACATACACACAGTAGTCAATATCATTTTATACTAACCTCTAAAATGAAAATTTTCAACTGATTCGGGATTTTGGCAAAACTTTTTCGAATTACATTTCAAGGACATATCACCCTCGTATAAAATAATCATGAAATCTCTCATTACCTCTCATTCCCCCTTTTCATCTTCTTTCATCCACTGTCAACATCCTTTTGGGCAATGAAAGTGAGATTAGGTCATTTGATGGTGCTGGAATGGTAGGACAAGAAAATGACTCTTCTTCATTTCCCTTTTAACCAATGAGATGTATTTAAGTCTTTGAAATTCATCTTTTAAACCCCAATGCCCCATTCAATAAAACGGATGCTTAATGGAGGAAGATTAGAGAGAGGGAATTGAGAGAAAGTAACCCCCGTGCCCTGATCTAATCATCTTAATCCTCAAATTAGATCATGATAACCCTTAACTCACAAACCCAAAGCTCAAAAAAAAAAAAAAAAATTTAAATTCCACACACACACACACACACACACACAAAAAAAATCCAATAATAAGATAATCCAAACAATATCAGATTTGGGCAATAAATTTGACCAGTTTAAAAATTCTTAACATTAAAAAATAATATCCACCGTACATCCATTACACAACTCATAGGTCTGGGCTACAGGGGAATTTACCCGGCTCTCTTCTGGATCAAGAGGGATTAGTTCAACCCAAAGAATTGGAACCCTCCGATAACAAAAAAAAAAAAAAAATGTGGGTATATTCCATCAAATAAAAATAAAAAAAACAAAACAACAACATCGTGATATTCCCCCTCATCTATCAAAATTTATAAAAAAAAATTAAAAAAAAAAACCAAAGTACCAAAGTACCAAACCCAAATAAATTAATCAAAAAAAGAGAAAGAAAGAAAGAAAAAACATTATTTCCACTCACCATAATTAGAACTTAGAAGATATTGAGAATTTCCAAGATATACCCATTGCATAGTGGACAATTCCCCCTGCTTGCCCACAACTCCCGCGAGCACATCCTGCAAAACGTGTGCCCGCACGGAATAAACGCTGCTCCCTTGTGCCTTACCATGCACACGCAGCACACCAGTTCCTCCTCATTTTCGTCCTCCTCCTCCTCCTCCTCCTCCTCCGCTCCTCTCTCCTCCTCCTCTTCTTCTTCCTCTCCATCGTCTTCTTCCCTCCGCAGCAAAGACATCAACGACACGATCCCCGGCTCCTTCTCCCTCTCCTCCTCCTCCGGCCGCAGACTGCCGCCGATCCTCGACTCGTTTCTCGCCGAGCTCCTCGTTCGAGAAACCGCCGGCCTGGGAGATGACGGGCCGCGGAAGTCATCGGAGACAGGCACCGATTGGCCGGACGAGTTCCATGCGTGGCCGGTGCGGCGGATCCGGAGCCGATCCGTGAAGGATTTCCAGTTGATCTTGTTGGCCCCGCCGCCTCGTCCGCCTCCGGCGGGCGCGAAGACTCCGCTGTAGGCGAAGGCGGCGCTCGATTCCTCGCCTTGGATGATGTCGAAGAGCGTGCGGCTTGCGGAGGCGCTGTCGTCGTCGTCGTCGTCGGAATAATCGTCTCTGGCTTCTCTTCCGAGGTTGCGATTGGGCGGAGGGTTTTTTATGACGGAGGCTTGTTGAGTAAGCATTCCCCTTCGTCTTCCTTCTTCCATTTTTTTTACTTCTCCTTCTCCTTTTCGAGGAATTTGGGTTTTCCAAGGAATGTGGATTCCGAGGAATGTGGAAATTGAAGGATAGGTTTTCTCAGTTGTTTGGGTTCGGATGGTGTTTTGTTTTCTATCTGTTAATGTGTGAGTCTGGTTTTTTAAAATGGTGGGAAATGGTGGGAATTTGAAAAGGGTGGGGGAAATGATGAGTAAGGAAAGGGAGAGATGGCCGCTAATGGTAGTGGTGGTGGAGAAGCAGAGAGAGAGGGAGAGGGATTGTGGAGAAAATGGTTAAAAACCAGCATGTGAGCGAGTCTTTTGGAACTTTTCTATTTTTAAACATGAAGGATTTCATGTTGATTACATTTTCTGGAATACAAATTGTTTTCAATGAATTGGGCTCCTTTTAGGGGTTAAAATCAGTGGAACTTATGGTAGAGTCCGTCTATTAAAATCAGAATCATTCAAAATAAAAAGAAACGGATTCCAGTTTGGACCAATCAGGGAGCACTACATGGGGAGGAAATTTTTTTTTTTATTATTTTAAATTCGAGAGATGGGATGTCATCTGATTTGACATCTCCTCACCATGTGACACTCCTTGATTGGTCCAAACAGAGGATCTAAATCCAAAATAAGAGCCTTTTCTTGGTTTTACACGGGTTGTTCTAAAATTTTACTTTTATTGAATTTGTTTTAGGGTTGTTGAATAAATTAAGATTGGCGTGAAATTTGAGGATACTTGTGTTTAGAAAGCATTTATTTTGAACGAATTTGAGCTCTACTCTATTGTGGATTTCATTTTCAAACCATGCATGAGATGATATTTCAGTTTACAAATCCAGTACTTCTTGCTGATAGGAATCATTTATCAAGAGCGTGAGCTCGACAAAATGTGCCTATACATGAGTGTGGGTAGTGTTGGGCTTTTATTCCTAAGGCTCCTTATTAGAATTTGCATGTGAAAATCCGAACCATTCAAGGTGAATAGCTCTAAGAAATTTTGAAATCACCAATGACCCATTTGAGAAAGGGCCAGTAGGCTCCACCATCGACCCTCACAAATTTTTAGTGAGTTTAAGAAGCTCTGGACTCATTGATACATAAAGTGACTTAGGGATCAGAGAACATATGAGTTGGTAGAAATGTTCAGGTGTGTTCTAGTATGTAATTCAGAGCAGCTATTTATCTTTTTTAAATTGATAGGGTCCACTTTTGCATGATTAAATTCACTCGTGTTATTCTTGAAATGCAAAAAAGCCCAATTTGTATCAATATTAGGTTGTGTAATTTCCTTCTCCTGCTAGAGGGAGTTTATGGACCTCCTCACTGGATTTCATGGACGGGCTCATTATGAAGGCACTGATGTGTTTTTCTTGCCTCAGCCTTTGGGGACGGGGTTATGTTAGGATTCTGCCATCTGGTAGAAGTTCTCGAATTTTTTTATTTTTTTAGCAGATTTTCTGTACTTTGTGTAGCATATGTGAAGCGAAAAAATTTTGAACTAATATTCCTCTATTCCATAAAAGACCTTTTCTTATTATGGGTAGTGCGCACGGAAATGCGCTTGCACTAAATATTTTGGATGAAAGTGCATAGTCACAGCATTTCACAAATAAGTTCCTACTCCAAATATACATAAAACTCTTTTATTAGACCAAATAAAATTTCCATATATTAATAAAATGTAACAATGTTTTTCATATATAATCAATTCAATAGTGCTTAGAGTTCTAATTGAAGTAAGATTTACTCCATATGTTAACAAGATCGACTCACTGGATTTGTCGCACTTGCGGCTTTTCTTGTGGAAAAGCATTGGCACCATAATAGGGTGTTCAAGTCCTATGTTGGACAATCAAAGGCTAATCCAAATCTGACACATCTACTTATCGGGCCAAATGTTTGGGCCCAGCTAACCCATGGCTTAAAGCACATCATAGGATTTTCCCATGTCCTATATGCACCTCAATGTGTTTAGATTCGGAGGGATTAGTCCAGCCCAAAGGGTTAGGAACCTCCGATAGAAAAAAAAATGTGCTTAACATGTTGGGCCAGGCCATTCCTTTAAGCAAGCTGATACCGAAGCCCGGCTCATTAAAGTATCGGTCCTGAAAATGAGGCTTAGATCCAATTCATTTGAAGAGATTTTGATAGAGATGCACACACACCCACCACATTCAACTAAATACCATCAAGGAAATTGAATTGACCCTCCTTAAGAACAAAAAAGCACAGGCACAAATCCTAGGAAAATTTTATTAATCTCTTGAAGGGAATTAGATAGAATGTCATGCACGTGAATCTCAAAGTTTCATGATCCAATCAACTCCTGAACCATCCACACCCTCCATCAAGGGCTCTGAGGCATCTTGCCCTTGCTAGAGAAGTAGTACCAAATCATTCCAAGAAGAATCACAGGCAAAAGAGGCCTAAGGAATTGTAACAAGCTGGTGATTGGTGAAGAAGCATTCTTGTGCTTCGTCCTTAGACTTTGTGGATACCCACCAATAAGGAATGGATCTGATCCCTCCAAAACCCCAATCGAGTAGTTGTTCATGATGGATCTGGCTCCTGTGCCATGGCCCACATCCTCAAAGGCATCACTTGCATCTCCATCAGCTAAGAAATCACTGGCAAGGATTAGAAAGAAAGGAAAAACAAATTCCCCCCCTCCCGCACGCGCGCGCGCACACACAAGCATTATTTTTTTCCATTAAAATACATGGGGATTAGGGCTAGCATGGGCCACCCCAAGCTGTGGGCTGCATTAGGTTGTGTTTTTAGGCCCATGGTTGAAGTGGGCCTACCAAATAGTAATCCGGGTTCAGGTTGACATTTCCCACCTATTAATAAATGGCTCAGGCTTAGGTTGAGATTTCTTTATCATGTATCTACTAAATTTTCAGCCTTGCTCTAATGGATGATTCTATACTTCAAATGGTGATCCATTCCATCGCAATGTATCAAAATGAATTAGAAATGTCTAATGACGATGAATTTTAATAATGTTGAATAGGCTGCTCCTGCCTTCATTATGATAAATGCTAAATTAGAATACGGGCGACCTTTAACTCAAGCTGCATGCCAATTGAGGTACTAACTATTGAATTGATCATGTGTAAAAGAACTAATAAAGAAACACAAACTTGCAAATGTGTACACTTTCAATCTAATGCGTTTTTTAGTTTTTTGTTTGGACCCAAGAGAACCCAAACCGCGGGAAGGAAAGCCTCCATAACCAAGGATTAACGCCATCATGCGTAAACCATCATGGATAAGGAGTGGGTGAAGTTTTACTTTATGTTCTTCCCGCCATCATAGGGCTATATTATTTAGTGGGGCCCACATTTGGTCCATCCAAATCGACCAAACACATGACCCCCTTAATTACACATGTCTACCAACTTTCGGTCAGATCCAAATTTATTGAACCGTTGGATTGATTATGTATTGATCAGAATGAATTATTGACCATTAAACTTTTGGGCCCATAGGGAGATGATAGAAATCACGGTTGTAGCTGATTTTTTGCAGAGAGGATGATCCTAGGGAGTCCTTGAAATCCCCCCCATCCTCATCTTCATGTGGGTCCCCAGGTAAGCCCCACCACACACTCGAGCTTATCTTATCATAAACTTGAGCTTAGGAGAGCTGACCCTTATCTAATATAAACCATTGATAATTTTCCATGGAGAAACTCTGATTCTTTAAATCTCTCCATTTTCTGTGTAACTTCAACCAGCCCCACCCCTTTGGGGTATTCAACACAACCAATTGACCCAAGAATTTGAACTCACCCGACCGAGCCCCACAAAAGATATAATCATCATCATATATTCACAACCCTTAAATTAGGTTTTTCTACCTGATGCATCTACCAGCACCCTATCTCCTCCAGGATGTTCGTCCAAGAACTTGGTAACATCATAAACCTGAAAAAAAAGAATAAAAATCTTTACTGAAAACCCTAAAAAACATGAGATCTAAGAAGGCAAGTAGATATGTATAATCCATTAAGATACAGAAAAAGAAAAAGTCATGTGCATCTTGCATGTGTGAGCATTTGCAGGTCTCATCTAAGACTAAATTACAAGCCCCGATGTTTATTGCTTGTGACTCCACGGAGGGGAAGAGAAGGAAAACTGAGTAAAAAATTTACATTCGTTTCACTGACACCATGTAAATTTTTTTTATTGAAATTGTACCATACTTTTATGTAATTTGGAAAGTACTTTTTCATTGAAATACATGTGTAGCCTAACTTAATTGTGAAATCTTTTTTTTTTTTTCATTTCTAAATTACATATATAAATTTTTGTAAATGACTCAATGATTTTGTAACCTTTGACCCTTTTTTTTTTTTCTAGAAGGATGAGTGGTACACAACCTGCGATATGACATGCCTGCCCAGGGATAGATGAACTTCGTGAGATGAGATACCCTTGCCACCCGGGTGTCCCAAGCTTCTCGACCTTTGTCTTTGACACTCTTTTCCAATAGAAAATTTCTACCTTTGAGCATACTTATTAATGTGGTCTAGCTCATGGGGCCACTTGGATGCATTCCTCTCAATAGAGGTAGGCAGGTGGAAAGGTCTCTTAAGAGGAGAATGGCAAGGGCTAATCCACGGTGATTCCACCATTAAGACATTCCAATTAAGGTGGGCACATTAGAAGTACTTGCACTGTACTTCCATGCTCTATTCCTATAGAGGATCATTTTTAGTCATTCATATATAAATATATACACATTTGCATAAAAAAGAAGAGAGAGAGAGAGAGAGAGAGAGAGAGACCTTGCCATGTATGATCAACCAGCAATCATTCTTGGAGGAGTGGAGGGAGACCTCAGACAGGGAGAAAACCTTTTGTTTCTCCATGGCTTAACTTAGAAAGGGAGAAGCTTAACAAACAAACAAACAAAAAAAGTTGGAAAGGGAGAAGTAGTATAGGTGCTATAAATAAAGAGCTTTCTATCTTGATATATATATTTTTCTTTTGTACTCGTTTGTCATGATCCCCACCAACTCCTTATTGGTTCCTTGTAGAATAGTGGTATTGCTATCACTTGTGAAATTTCTCAATCTCATAAGCATTTGATAAAATAAACCGCATAAGTTTTATAGTTTTTTTTTTTTTTTGGTTAGAATAGTTTGATAGTTTTTTTTTTTTTTTTCCTTCTCTATCAAAGGGTTTCTAGCCCTTTGTGGGCTACACTATCTAGAGGAAAGCTGGGTAAACACCCATGTGGCATCAATGTAGTAGCACTAGTGAACTCAACATTCGATTCCTGAATAATGGGGAACCAGGGACGATACTAAGACCTCTAGCTCCGGAAGAGGGAGGCACCGTGGTCCTGATCACTCGGCCAACCCCTTAGGGTTGATCCGTTGATCTGGTTGTATTGCTTATCAATCCCCTAGTACGGTTCAAGGTTCACTAATGATCTAATTTGTTGATATGGTGGGACTCACTTCAGATAACTCATCTACTTGTAATCTTTCAGATGGGGACATTATTCTATCCCTCCATTGGATTACCCACATCCAATGGCCATGAAATGCACCATCGAGAGTCAAGCAGCTTTTCTGATCTAAAAAAGAAAAATGATTTATAAGATTAGTCATCTATAAAAAAAGAAAAAGAAATATCATCTTCTTCCAATGCCTAGCCCATTCACTAGTGGTGAGTGTGATATGTCAATCAGCAAAATTGGAAAAAAGACTTAATCATAGGTTGAAGCATCATTATTGGTGGGTCAAAAGGTTGGTACATGTTGGTGTATCATCATGCATATCTGTGAATCATGCATCAATTTGATTAATTAGTTATGTTGATTATCTGGATGATACAAGCATGAATTAGGTGTGTATCATCATGCATATCTGTGAATCATGCATCAATTTGATTAATTAGTTATGTTGATTATCTGGATGATACAAGCATGAATTAGGTATCGCATCAATACTCTGATCAATTTCTTAAATAATCTCATGGTGGCTTATATTCAAAAGAGGGGCGGTTGCCAACCAATCCAATCCAAACCAAACCTGACCCTGGAAATCCAAGTTCGGGTTCACCCACTGCAAGAGAATGTGTTGGGTTAGGGTCAAACCGACCTCAAAGAGCATCGGATATATACTAGCAAACAATGCCCGTGCTAACCGCGTGCAAGAAACAAATGGCATCAGGTATCTATGGACACAAATCAATCCATCTATTAACAATAGTTTACACACAAACAAGAAAATAACAACATATTGCCATCACTTAAAACAAGGTGGAAAGGATGGATGGATCTTATACAAACATGCATCTCTCAAGACTCATATATCACTGAGCCATACAATGACAGATTGAGATAAAAAGACATACAATGCCAATCACGCGACTACTTAAAACGTCTTGGGTCGAGGCACATGAGGGCCTGCCTACCTACCATCTAATAAACAACAAATCTTCTTCTTTAATAGCATTCTTATGAAATTATTAGTAGTTACTCTCTTCTTTGGTTGTATCGATGCTTATTGTGTTGATCTTGGAAGCTCCAAATTTTATTTTCATCTCTCTTTATCATGAAACATTGTCATTACAAACCTTTTTTTCTTTTAATTTAATTCCATCAATTTGGAGGTGTTCATTCGCTGTCAATCAGACCATCCAAGATTTGGGTCTCAAGGGGTTGACCAAGCGGTCAGGATCACTGTTCATTTCTCTTTCGGAGTTAGAGGTCTTGGTATTGACTCCCGGTTCCCTTTTCTTCAAGAACCGAAGGTTGAATCTACTTATGCTACCACCTACGGGCCATAGGGGTTTTACCCAGCTTCTCTCTGGGCCCAGAGAAAATAGTCCCGCCCAAAAGAGTTGAGAACCCTCCGTTAGCAAAAAAAACCATCATAAGTTGTGCAAGTGATGATGTGGTCTACTTCCTTCCATGCATTTCATGGTCAACAAACCAATGGTGAGGATTATTCTCAAAAGAGAATTAGATAGTAAAGATTGCCCAAAATCGGAACCTGCCTTGAAACCGATTCAAGGATTAACCTATAAAACCATAACCACCTTGAATCCAAAAAATCTACTACCAAACCCACCTCTAATAGGAGAGGGGTGGAACAGTTCTCATTCAAACCGACCATCCCACATGTAAGTCAATAAAACGAGTTTGAGAACTAGGCCGCCGTCAATGAGGCCCATGGAGCGGTAATTGAGGCCCCTCATTTTGTTGGTCCCACACTTATTCATCTAATTCTGGCGCATTATGGATATAATAGTAAGAATAGAAAAGGATTGATCCATCCTGACCACATGATGGCCCACTATCTGATAGTTTCAGCTACTAACAACTTGAAGGTGGTTAGGGAGAAATCCCATTGCCCACATAACATTATGGCTGCTGCCAATGTGTGGGGCCTAGCCTAACATCCTTAAACTGAACTTCTATTGGGTGGGTTAGACTTGTTCAAAACTCAAGCCTGTGACAGTTTTTAAAAATAGACAAATGGGCCATCAGACCTTTTGAAAATTACACTCTCTCAAGTCCTTTTTTCCTCTCAAATTGCTTTCATAATGGATTCTCACACCTTCTATTCTCTGCACACATATATAGTAGAGATTGGGCTGCCTCTAAATTTGCTTGAGGCTGTTTTGAGCGGGCCCCATTAGGGGTGGCAAATGGACCAAGTTGGGATGATGGATCTACAGGTGGATCAGGCCGAACATGTATCTAACCTGTTCATTGAGTGGGTCAAGCTGACCCATCCGCACCCCACATGGTCGACCCAGCTCGATCCATCTTAACCCGTTTACAATGGGCTCTCTTTGAAGATCTTTTCTAAGCTAGGGACATTGCTCCAGCCATCTCATTTTCTTAGTTGAAACAAGAGCAAAAGGATCTAATCTTCATTCCACAAATGTCTGAAGCAGCATTTCAACATAAACCTCACTAAAATTGCACTCAGAAGCTTGACCATACCCTAAAAATTTCCTTGATGGTGCACACTAAAAATCATTTTTTTAAAAAGGAAAAACCAGCCCATTTTGAATGTGGGTCAAGATTTTGTGACTAGTGATCTAGCCATCTAATGCAGTGATTGGGTTACATTAGTAGAGTTTGTGGTTTAGTACTGGCCCACAGAATGTTTTTTATTGTCTCTACACGTGACAGAAGTGGGCCATACTTATTACTAGAGCCCTGGGCGCAGGACTGGACCTTAGGCCCATCAGTAGGATCAAGACCAAAGTCTTTATCCATTTGAATGCTGTAAATTGCTGACTATTCGAAGGATGCTCATGGTCAGGTTGGACCGGGGTGAGGCATATCCAGGCCCTGCTTAACTCCTGCCAAAGACCACACCGGCCATAAGTATTTGGCTTGAGGCGCCCACCCCTCCTCAAATATGCCTGGCCCAAGCCCGCCCATTTAGCCCATCTTGTCATGCCGGGCTTTTTCGGACTTCCAACACTTGTTTGGGCAAATCAATCACTAAATTACAAGCACTACTTCTAACACTTGTTTTAGCTCAGATTTATATTGAGGCCCGACCCGAAAAATAATGCCTAAGGCCCAAACCTGGGCTATGGGCATTGGGCAACCCTACAAATACTAGGACCAAAATTTAAAAACTGAGCATAAGTCCAATTTTTGGACCCATTCAAAGTTTGTTCCTAGGTTTGTCTCCACTCCTTGGAATTGGGTTAGGGTTTGGATTTTGGATCAAGATATACCATTAGATGCTACGACTAACATATTAAATAAATTTTCTCCTATAGCCTGTAGGTACATTAAGAACATAAAGTGTATTACACAAGTACTTATGTGCATTTTGGTTCGATTTGGGACCAGATACAGGCTCTTAATGTGGGTCTCCAAATCTTCTACTAATTTGACCATCGAAGAGAATGGGGCTAGCAAAATTTAATAATAAAATTAAAATTTTCTTAATTAAAGGCGCTCATTCAAAAATCCGCACATTATCCATTTCATACAAAAGAGTCTTCTCCGAGCACGCTACATAGTAGCTTGTGGAGCCCATTTAAATATATGTATATCAATCATAGTTGAAAAAATCAGATAATTTTATAATAATTAATTTCAGTATCATATCACCAAAATATCCCCAAATTATCAATGGAAGGATGGATATGGAAAAGCCCCTTTTATACACAAGGGGGTAGCTAAAAAAATAAGAGCCCTTGATTTAAGGGCCTTTATAGTCTAAAATAGTAACAATTAGGCTTTATGCTAGATCATGAATGACCAAAGGACCACATGGTTCACACTAATCCCCAAGTGGGTTCCATAGAGTTGAACTCCATGAAAAATCTCGTCTTCCTTTTTACATCCTAAGCAGAAGACGCACTTTATCCACTCTCTCTGTGGGGGAAACACAGAGAAGTAGAAAAAGCCTTTCAGCTTCTCCTCATCAACAACTACATATCTCAAAGCCTCTCCTTTTCCAGGTTCTCTCTCTCTCTCTCTCTCTCTCTCTCTCTGTGTTTAAACAATAGGAGCAGAGGTCAAGCTCATAATTTACCTACCTTTTCTCCAAACAATTCACTGGGGTTTAGATTCTTATCTTTTGCAGTCGAGAGCAAAGATCAAGCTCATTTTTTTTTTTTTTTTTTTGCTGAAAATGGAAAGTTTAGATTTTTATTTTCAATTGATAGCTGCATAAAATGGTTCTCTAACTCTTGGGGTGTCTGAATCTGCTTTCCCCGAGAATTGGGGAAAATGGTTTCACGTCAGAAAACGAATGAGTGTGGAAAAGGGTAACTGGGAACAATGGAAAATCAATCATTCTCCCTCAGAATCCAATTTTTAATTTTTATTATTTTTCCGTGGAAAATGGACCAACAGAACATGCCCTCAGAGTTGATATTTGAGAGAGCTAGATTCCTGAAACTGTTCAAGTTTGTTCCTTCTTTTTTAATCTGGGTAGGTTTATTAGATTTTTTTTGTGTTTCTATGAACAAGGTTTTACTAGCACTGATTAGATATAAGTGAAAGAAAAAGCACATAAACCCCTTTACTCTATCTGTGTTTCTATTCCCTCCAATATACTTTAAGAAATAATGCATTCTATTGATGGGTGGTTTTCCTTTGCTTAATCTCAGATTTATTCTGATTCATGGTTTCTATATTTCTTTCAGCTATTGGGTTATAAGTTTATAACTTAAGTGGCAAAATGGAAGGGGTTTTGAACACATTTACAGCGCATAGATTCTTGCAGCCTCCGAATTTTTCAACAAAAACTGCTCATAAGCACCCAGTGCTAGAAATAGGAACTGGAATTCCAAATCATGGTTTCAGCACTAGAATCCCAAGGATATATCGAAAGATTACTGATAGGAGGAATGGGACTTTTTCTGTGGGCACGAAAAGTGTCGATGACCAAGAAGGGCTTGATATGGGGTGGGAAGCAGAGTTTTTGGGGGAGATCAATCCATTGGGTTTCCAAACCCAAAAGAAAAAGACCCGAAAAAATTCAAGATTGCTTGAGGATACAGAGGGGATGGATTGGTGTGTTAAAGCAAGAAGAATTGCGCTGAAATCAATTGAGGCACGAGGTTTGACTCGTACCATGGAAGATCTGGTAACTGTTAATAAGAAGAAGAAAAAGGTCAATAAGAAGACAAAGAATTTAAAGAAGCCAAAATCCAAAGATAGGGATGATGATTTTGAGGAAAATGATGAAGAGGATATGGCCTCTACTAGCGTTAGTGACCAACGAAGGGAAGTTAATTTGATGGGAGATCGTATATTCGAAGAAGAGGAAACGAGGGATGCTTTCATACAGAAACTTTCTCAACATTCAGGACCCTCTGATAGGAAGAAGGAGATCTCCTTGAACAGAGCAATGGTAGATGCGCTGACGGCAGATGAAGTTCTAGAGGTGGTTGCTGAGATGATCTTGGCTGTGGGAAAAGGGTTGAGGCCTTCTCCTCTGACTCCCTTGAACATTGCCACTGCCCTTCATAGAATAGCCAAAAATATGGAGAAAGTGTCTATGACGAGAAGTCATCGTTTAGCATTTGCCCGCCAAAGAGAAATGTCAATGCTTGTGGGAATTGCCATGGCATCTTTGCCTGAGTGCTCTCCTCAGGGGATATCAAATATTGCTTGGGCATTATCCAAGATTGGTGGTGAGCTTCTTTACTTGTCAGAGATGGATAGAATTGCTGAGGTGGCCATCACTAAAGTAGGGCAATTTAACCCTCAAAATGTTGCTAACATTGCGGGCGCATTTGCTGTGATGCAGCACTCTGCCCCTGATCTCTTTTTGGAACTATCAAAAAGGGCATACGAAATAATTCAGGATTTTCAGGAGCAAGAGCTCACTCAAGTCTTGTGGGCATTTGCATCTCTATATGAATCTGCACAACCCTTACTCGATAAGCTTGACGATGCTTTCAAGGATGTGGGCAATGTTGCTTGCTGTGTAGACACATCCATGCCAATAACTTCACTGGAGTGCCCATCTGATGATCCTGACCTTTCATGGCAGGAAGAAATAGATATAGAAAACATAGAAGATCTTCTTGCAGGTGTGTCTTTGGACACTCCGATATTTAATTTCAAAAGAGATCAGCTTGGTAGCATAGCCTGGTCTTATGCTGTTCTCGGGGAATTGGACCGTCATTTCTTCTCCCATGTATGGACAACTTTGAGCCGTTTTGAGGAGCAAAGGATTTCAGCAATGTATAGGGAAGACATCATGTTTGCTTCGCAGGTTTATCTAACAAACCAGTGCCTGAAACTTGAATACCCACATCTAGGGCTAACACTTAAGAGTGATCTTGATGAAAAAATTGCACGTGCTGGAAAAACAAAGAAGTTTAATCAGAAGGTCACTTCTTCTTTCCAAAAGGAGGTGGCACGCCTTCTTGTTAGTACAGGCCTTGAGTGGGTCAGAGAATATGCAGTTGATGGATACACTGTGGATGCAGTGTTGATTGACAGAAAGCTTGCTTTAGAGATTGACGGACCAACTCATTTCTCGAGGAATTCAGGTGACTATCTAACTTTTAAGCTGTAACACTGTTAGAATGCATTAGCATTTTGCTAGATCCTATGTCATTCATTTCACGAACAATTAACAACTTGCATATGCTGCTCTACAGGGGCCCCTTTAGGCCACACAATGCTGAAACGCCGCTACATTACTTCTGCTGGTTGGAAACTGGTGTCTTTGTCGCTTCAAGAGGTTGGTTCTTGCATCTAGATAGTTGAACAATTTTTTTTTATTGGCAATTTCTATCAATTCTTTAACATCTCCTGACTCATAATTGGTTAAGTTGTCAATTTGTTCTGGCTTCAAGTACGGAATCAAGGTTTCATCTTCTGTTTCTTTTTTTCCCCCCTTTTTGACGTGACTTGAACCTGCAGCTTCATAGATACACCAATGTGCACCTTCCAACTGTGAAAAAGGTTCTTTTGCATCTGAAATCTAACTAAATCATTGGAATATTTTAGTACTTGATTATATAGAATTAGATTTGTACATAATTTTCTTGTTGGTGCTATTTTTCATATTATTTTATTTAAAAATAAAAGATTATTGGAATCTTATGCTAAATCCATGAAGCGTATGCCCAGGAATTTGCCTAGTCAGACACTTATTGTCTTCGTACACACATACCGTTACTCATCCAACTTAGCTATTTAGTCAGGGACTTGGTTTACGTTATGCTTCATTTGTATCTACATGATGAAAGTCATTTGTTAATAAATTAAAGGCTATGATTACATTTAAGGATTAAGCTATAAGAGAGGAAATAAATTCAATGTATTGTCATTCGACCAAGGGAGTACTGGAGTTTGAATGAATACAGCAGTCCATTGAGGTTGTTCCTGTATGAAACCTCTTTTATCGAGTTTCTAGGTGGAACTTTGGTCATTAGGCTTTTGACATCTTAATTTTCTCTCTCGGCTTCTCACTGCCGTCATCTTGTCCTTTGTTTCTTCTTTTCTGCTGTTATTTTGCCCCAAGACTGTTGCTGAAGGGTGTGTCATTTGAGAGGTCGAAATACTGAGACAGTTAATTCAAATCAAGGCTGCTGTTGATTACTGAATACATGGCAAAATTTGGGCTGATTGCTACAGATTTCTGTTCTGCGATGATAATAATAATAATAATAATAATTATTATTATTATTATTATTATTATTATTATTTCATTAGGTCTCAAATCCATAAAGAAATCTGACTGAGTATTGTGCTGGTTGTCGGCTACCTAACGCACAACCCTCCTCCTTTGTCCGGGCTTGGGACCGGCTATGTTAAGGATACCCCAACATAGGCGGAGTTAAAATGAGAGAAAATCGACTGAGATGGTTCGGCCATGTTAGAAGGCGCCCAACGGAGGCACCTGTTAAAAGGTGTGAAAGCATAGAGATTGCCCGGAGTAGGAGAGGGGGAGGGAGACCCAAGAGAAGTTGGAAAGAAACTATTAAACATGACCTTGCCTAAATGGATCTAACGGAGGACATAGCCCTAAACAGATTTGATTGGCGTCGTCAAATCCATATAGCCGACCCCACCTAGTGGGAAAAGGCTTGGTTTGGTTTGGTTTTATTATTATTATTATTATTATTATTATTATTAAGGTTTAAAAAATCGGACTCGGGATGCCTAGTCGGGCCGAGTCCCAATTTCAAATAAAATGGTTGGAGGCTCGAGTCCTATGGTCGCATGGCTGAGTCAGCCGAGTCACTTGATTTCGAGTCCGAGTCTCATAGGGCCCGACTCGGTATGTGCCTAGTTCGAGTCGACTTGGACTCGGCCGATCTTTTAAACCACCATCATCATCATCATTATTCAAACCTACAACCTCAATGTTGCAATAGTGAGCACCATCCATTGTGCACAGGCTCATTGTAAAAACAAAATTTTAAATTTTAAAATCCTGTCCTGTAATACTTAATTAGTAGAATTTCATACCTGTCAATTTGCAGAGTCCTACATTAATGTTAATTTTCATATTCTCTATTTAGACGAGCTTAAACTCACGGCAGGGACAAGGGATAGATGATAGATCCCTACACACACACGCACACACGAGCGCGCACGCAGAGAGAGAGTAGCCTCAGATTCAGGAATGAAATCGAACTGTTATTTTGTCCTTTTTCAGTTATTGACTAATGTGCACTAACTTAGCCTATTTTCTGGGACTGATCTGCTCATAAAACTTAGTTCCAATATTTTGGATCTTATTGACCCCTTGTTCATATTGATAACAGTTACTGTTGATACAAATAAAACCATACTGATACCTTCATGATATCCCGCTGTTCTGGAGTAGCTGGAATTTGGTGACAGTTTACTTTGGTACTGAAATATTCTGTTGATTGGTTAAAATACATTCCATTGATGGAAAATGATATACCTTAATCATACAGTGAGATCTTGGGCTGAGTCAGTCTGAATCCACTAACATTTATATTAGAAGCAGCAGAGCATCCAGACCATCTTGACTGTATTCAGATTTGGGTCATCTTCACTGTCCGATGCGGAGAGTTTTTCACCTTATTTTTGTGGCCTTTGGATTAGATCATTCCTTTAATTTGTTGACATCTACAAATGCTAGTCCACAAAGTTTAACTGGAAAACTAAACATACATAGAAGTTATTAAGATAGCCGTTGAAATTGAGGGGACAATGAAAGTTTTAATGGTTAATCATATACTCTAGTTTCTCCTTTCGAATATTAATTTCACAACAGCTTCGTGGCATGAGTTGGGTTTTACTATTTCTTGATGCAAGAGATAATATCACCGATGTTTCTCATTGCCTCTGCAACTATGATGCGTGGATACTTCAACATGGGCAGAGTATCGTGCCGTATCGTATCTAATACTTCACTTTTTAAATGTAAAATGTGTCGCTACCATGGCCATGGCGTGTCCGTATTGTATCCATGTCATATCTAGGTATCATAGCTCTGCAATATGATTGGTTTTAGGAACATTGAGTCACAACAGTCCATGCGAATTATTTTACATTTCTAACTTCTCATTAAAACACAATTGACTTACTGAGTTTATTATCGTTGCAGTGGGAAGAACTTCAAGGCGGATTCGAGCAACTGGACTATTTAAGGAAAATTCTAGGGGACCATATAGGTGATGGTTATGTCTACAATGAAAATGATTTGGAAGTGACAAACGTTTGATTCAAGTAAAATTCAAATAAAAAAATCATTGAGGGGATCTTGCTAAAGGCAGTGATGGCAGCACAGGTATTGAATTAGATTTATGAACTGTCAGTTTTCTAGCTGTCTTATGGTAGTTTTTACCTCACAGAGTGATCTATTTTCATTTCTAGCTGTCTTATGTATTTTTTTATCGTAAAAACAAAAGCTAAAGCTTTTTCTAACACATCTTCAGTTGTTAATTATAACTGTAGCACTTGCACTAAAAAATAGCATTGTAATGTCCTAAACCTTCAGAAATAGAATGTTTCATGACCTCCCCAATTTGTATACATGAGGGGCCCATATTCTTTAATAGAAAAGCTGACAACACTGCGAGTGAATTTGAGTGAATTTCACAAAGGATTCTATAAAATGAAAATCTTGAATAGCATGTTAAGAATGGTGAAGTATTTGGCTGGAAAGAATGCAGTAAAGTCATCTTCAAGAATCTTCATCCAGGCTGCCTAGATATGTTTTCTCATGATCTAAGGCAAGCGACCAGAGGGCAGATGTTCTAGCAAAAGAGGGTATTTGAAGCTCGAGTTTGATCATTGACCTTGTAGCTAATATGATTATATAGTTACTCCATTGCGAACTCTACCTCAGGTTGGTCCCTTTGATTTTGCCTTGCATTTTCTCTTCCCCTTTGTCAATATAATAAGTTATTGATAAAAATAGAAGTCCTTGTGCAGAATCTTATAAGAATGTTTTACTTTTTGCCTCTTGGTTTTTCCTGTAGGTTGCATGGTTATGCCTCACGCATGGCTGCCTGTGCACAAGTTCTTGGAAAATACTCTGGATTCCTTGTTAATAGCGAAAATACATGCATGATTGGTTGAAAAATGTCTAACGTGGAACAAAAAAATGACCCAACACTTCTCGGACACAACCTTACTGTTAAGTGGTCTTTGGCAGCAGAATTTCAGCAAAGGGAAGTTTGTGGCCGAACAGGCCTTCTTTTACTGTATCATCTACTCTTAACTGAGTGGTTGCATTTCTGAATCAAAATCAGCATTTTGTTTTAGTTTCTGTGGTGACTATAAATCTGATTCGTACGTGATCCATCTACATACCTGCAAATTGCATTGGGCCTTTATCTAGACCTGGTTATCTGAAGATTGAACCCCCCAAAAAAAACTGGGAGGGGTCCACCTTGCGGCTGACCAAAACCGTTTAAATCCTCCTATTCTTGCTCAGGGCTTTGATGCCAGAGGCAATATGCAAAGCTGAGCTCAGATTACAAGCCTAGGTGGGGCCCATCACTCAAGTGATCGAAATCGCCTCCCATAACAATCCTGACCGTCCAATTCATGGGCTTTTTTGCAGCTATAGCTGCCCAATAATCAAGTTGGGTCGACTCAACTGAGTCAGGACGAGTCAAGTTTTTGAACTATGTTTACTCTTCACAAAAGGGTTGAATAATCTTTCCAACCAAGCTAGCATTTTCATTCTGATTATCTGTGCTTGTTTGCTACCTACATAACTATGTGGACTTTTACCAAAAGAAAACTGTGGGCTCCTGTCATGCTGCATTGAAATGTGCAAGAGAAAGCATCTTTACTGAATTGGCTCAGATGGGCTACTCATTTAAGGTTCACCAAATCATATCAATTGTGAGACCAGACCTAACCTTTTCCATTATGTGGCACGGAGGATGATATAGATATTATTCTCCCTTTTCTCCTATGAAGACTTATTTATTCCAATAATTCAATACACTAGGAATAAATAATGAAGAGATGGTTTTTGGAATCACCATAGAATCTATGTACATTCCAACTTCTTTCTACTTATGGAATTAGACTTTTATAAAAAGCTCAATGTTTATCAGCCATTGGTTAAGATTGATCAGTTGGTGGGTTCACCTAATAAGATAGCATCACAGGATTTGGTCCTTTTTTAAAATGGATTCCTGATGGTCCCTTTTCAGTGGTCCTAACCTTTATGGAGGATGTCCATAATCTAATAAAGAATTAACATAGATATGTTGCAGGAAAGAAATTCTAAGAAGGTTTCTATGATGGGTTGAACTAAGGCCTCATTTACTGGCACAATATTTGACTGGGCCAGGCCTGGGTCCTTGTATTCTAAAAGCCACAGTCTGCTAGTGGGCTAGGCCGGCGCTAATCTTTAGGTCTGTGGGCTAAATCCAGGCCAGATAATCAAGCCCAATAAGAAAAAGCCTGGGCTTGAGCAAGCTTTGGCCAGGCTCTCAACACGCAGATCAACATTCCAGAGAGAGAGAGTGAGAATTTTTTATTCCATGCATGTGAGTCCCATGTTATGTTTTAGTGATTCAGAGGCAGAAATGATGACCTTGGGCTTAAGAAAGGATGCTCCAAGAAAGAAGATATCATATCAAAGATTGGAATATCAAAATAGTTCTTCTTTCCTCATCAGTTTTATTTAATAATTTATATCAAAGTGCTCTCTTCCTGTATGACTAAAAGGAATTTACATAGAGAGATTATAAAAGAATTTTACATCTACTTGGGGACTTGGTTAAGAACAGGTATAATTCATGGGGATCTGTGAAATCTAACATGCTACTGATAAGCATGGGCTGCTTAGGAAAAAATAAGTTTTAGTGACATAAATGGGTGCAGTGGATTAAGCAAGCAAGATTCACCTGTCTAATCCATTGTCATCTATATCTTTTAGGAGTCCGGATCTGTATTTCATTAAAATAGAAAAATACTGTTTCAGCCCATCCACATTATAAAATTTCAAATTTCATACGCCATAGTACAAAACACAAAACCAGAAATGAATGCATTTTATCTAGACGGCAAATATGGATCCACTGAAATATCGTTTCCCAATTTTGGGACTCATCTTTTAGGTAGGCAGGTAAAAAAGGACTCCAATGACAATTTTAGAGATGTCAAGCAGGGGTGGAAATCTCTTATCTAGCCCACCAACCCATTTATAGAATATGATTTCATTTCATTCCCACTATGTTTCTCAACTAAACAACCCCTTCAAGCAAAATTGCAAAAGCAGGTTCCATTTCAATCTCCTTAAATCAACTTTTCAAGTTTTGTAAAATTGTTGTTTATCTAAAACACTCTAAAAGTACCTTAAAAGTCCGCAAAATTTTGAGCTGATAATGATATTTGAAACCTTCCATGACATTAGAATATTCAAAAAAAAAAAAAATCACAACATATTGATTGGTTTTTTTTAACTATTAAGCAACAGTTGCATCGCATGAATGATGGTTTCAACAGATACTATTTTGAGTTTCCAAACCCAAATGTATAATCATTGACCCCACATGGACTACATGCATCAGTGTTAGCAGATCAATAAACTGTTCACTTTCTCAAGATTAGGCCAATAATTCCCTGCCTAGGATCTTTATATAATAAGAGAGTTCTCAGCTGCCTTTTTTAAGACAGACAATATAGGTATGTGTCAATGCCCATGGAAATCTAATGTTTAGAAAAAGACAGCTAGAAAAGGGCAAAAGTAGGCAAGGGGTGATGAACCTTATAACATGCACACCCCACCCATTTTGCATGCCACCCATTTGCATCCAAGGAATCCACTTGGATTTAGTGCAATGTATCCATCCAACTGCTTTACCAAACAGCTCTCTCTCTCTCTCTCTCTCTCTCTCTCTCTCATATATGTACCATCTCCCTCCCATCAGCAGAAACAAGAATTTATCAAAACTTAACAGGTATAATTGCTTCATCATCTAGTTCTTTTTTCTACATCATTTTACTGTCTTAATTAGTATGTGATTTGGATTTCAATAGGAAGATCCCAGAGAAATAGCAAAAAACAGTAATGGGATTGTCAAGAAACTGTTGCTTCTTTGTTAATTTGTTGTTGGGGTTTGGGAGTATGAAAGATTTTCTGAAATGAAAGAATGGTTTTGTGATGGAGCCAATGTTTATGCTTATATTGTTCCCAATAGCAACTAAGGCAACTCATGACATATTAATATCAAAATAACATGTATTTATACACTTTCATCTATATCCTGTCATAATTTTCATCATCAGCAACAACATTTCTCTAAAATTGAATTTTATTAACCTTTTTTTTTTTGCAAGGATGAGGATTCTCTTTCTTGGGTTTTCAGTTCATATCAAATTTATTCTGTTTTCCGCTTGCTGTTTCTTTCTATGATATTTATGAAGATTCAAATATAAAGACAGTTGGGTTGATTGAAGTTTGTCACTACATTTTGGAGGTTGATTGAACTTTGATTGAATCTCAGCAGATTTGATTCATGGAAGCCTTGATTTTTCTTGCCTAATAGATCTTTTTTGTGGAGCTAAAGACCTTGGATTGACAATGTCAATCGATGATTTCTTCTGAATTGATGATGTGTGAATCTGGTGACTGTTTTTGAAGCTCAAGTGTATGTGCATTGTACCTCTGTGAGATCTACAGATTTTGATATGGTGGTTCAGTTTATGTTGTCTGTCAGCGGTTAGTAAGATCAGCGATGCAATTAATTATTATGCTTTAAGATTGTAGGTCTCAGATTATTTTGTTGTGGCTCTCTTCTTTTCTGTTGTTTCAACTCACCTTTTATAACCTTTCATCTTTTATAAGTTCAACATTGTCCTTAGTTATGTTACAAGAAGTAAATCTATGAGGGATTTGGGCTTGTGGGTCCTTTTAAGAAGATCTATCAAGAGGGGAAGGAAAAGAATTTGAACAAAATTGAAGTGTGTGTTGGTCAGAAAATAGCCACCAGTTAATAGTTTGGTTTGCAGTTTGGCATTGCTTTGAGCTACTGTTTAGTTAAAGCGTGTTTCAAATTTAGTGAAAGAATTCTGAATTGAGCACATACATATAGCCTCAAGAGTTGCGTACAGGAGAACCGAAATGAGTTTCAAAGCCTCAGATTTGGAGTTGAGATCATCTAAAGAAGTAATTAAACTTCAGAGAAGTTATGTTGGTATAATGAAAGGTACAGTAAGGAAGACTTCTACAATGGAGAATAAGAGCAGAGATTATAGGACTTTTGTTGGTGCAAGTAACCGAAAATCCCTCCCTTTGAGCTATTTCAGAATAAAATCCTTCCTGGTACTTCTCTGTCTCACGGCTTTGCTACTGCTGCTTCCTCTTATATTGCCTCCCCCACCCTCCATGTTGCTGTTAGTTCCTATCATCATACTTGTTGTGCTGATGATTTTGGTTTTGATGCCCTCAGATGTCAGAGATATTACATCAAATTATGCATAAGCGGGTTGCAATATTACTTCCGTTGTCTATTTTATCAATGATTCTTTTCTCCCCTTTGAAAGAATACATGGCCTTTGTTCTTTTTCTTTTTTTCTTTTTTTGTGAAAGATCACTATGTTGACAATGATTTATGTAATTTGTTTTTCTTTTATCATATTCAAGTGCAGATAAATTCAAAATCACTTGTGGATACCTCTCTCTCTCTCTCTCTCTCTCTCTCTCTCTCTCTCTCTCTCTCTCTCTCTCTCTCTCTCTCTCTCTCTCTCTCTCTCTCTACATATAGATAATATAGGGATATACTAATATGTAATTTGAAGAGATGATAGTTTTGTTATGAATACAACGAGTCCGGAGCTATACCAAAATTAAGTTGCATGCATAGTTTGAATGGCTGGCCCTGGAACTAAGAAACAAAAAGTTGATTCCTTTGTGAGTTTCTGGATGTTTCATTGCTCCAAAAACAAATTTTGAATAATTTTTGGAAGTCTTAAATTCTTTTGACCCCATTACAGTTTACAGCTCATTTGTAGCTTCAAGAATATTGAATTATTATTACTCTGTTTTCTTCATCCTTGATGCCTATCATAATTGTGTGGGAAGAGTTTTATTTGCTAGAGATACAACAACAGGCAGGATGGATTTTTACTGAACTCGTAACAATATAGATCATTAACAGGCATGCTGGATCTGTACTTAATTATTTCTTACTTTCTTGTATTATTTGTTTGGCTTTCCTTGTTTCCATTGTACTTTGTTGGCTAGACTTAGATTTCTAAATCCCTTGTTTTAGTGAACTCATAGTATGTCATAATATCATCATCTACAAGGACTTAAGCTTTTTATCTGAAGATGCCTTTGTGAGTTCTGTCTTTACACTGCTAGTAATCAAAGTAGACTCATATTGAAGTATGGAAAGTTTTTCCTAGATGACTACCAATCTGACACAACCCTTTCTATTTTTTTACCTGGTTTTGGGACAACACATGAAATACCAACACAAGTGAGAGTTATAATTGTTATACTATGTCCTTCAATATTTTTCCATATAGCTTATATGGATATATGATTTACAAGAGTAGTGGTTTCGCACAGTAATTATACAGAAAGCATTGTAGGTAATAGTATTGCTCCCTGAAATTCATGCACAAATTGAAACACCTGAATGCCCTGAACAAATCTAAAATCTAGGTACCCTCAAGATCACAAAGTAGGTAACATATATAGATTGCAGCATATCTGATATTAAAATTTTCTGCCTAAAATTTCTGCATCCGATTCGTTATTGGAAGTTCAATGTAGAGGCCTGGAGGAAAACTAGGCTCCAAGGGCATTGGAGTACCAATTATGATGAAGCAATTCTGCACACAGCTCTAATTGGGCAGGTCGATATTATTGAGCCAAATGAAGCCGAGGGCATGCTTGTTTCATGTAATTGAATACCTAAAAAATGAAGAACCAAAGATGAATATTTAAAAAATGACCACCAAATCACCTCCCTTTAGTGGAATTTGAATCAAATGAAGATAGGAAATGAATATTCAGCCATCGTACTAGTAATTCAATATCTGGAAAAGTCAAGTTCCTATCTACATTTCCGCATTATATCTTTCAAACTCTCACCTCTTTAATCATCCTTCAGTAGGGCTCATTCACCGTGAATTCCTATGTACTCTATGCAAACAAATAGGTCCTTTCTTACATATTCAGGATGCAATATGGAGTATTATAGAGGCTTTTCAATGGCAATCTCACTGTTGAAGGTGGTTCCTTTAATGAGATAGCTATGATAAACAGATACTTCAAAAATAGGCAACCTATCCATATCATATCACATTGGATACTTGGATTAAGGATAGCTATTTATATGCCACATCGATGTTGTTTAATTCACTGGGGGTTTGCTTAAATTGCAAGGTTGCTGTTGTAGTATTGTTGTGGATGAAAAAACAAAGCCTAGCATCGACGCTCATGCTGTATCCTTTGTCATTTCCATGTCCTTGGCGTATTGATGATGTTCTTGATGCGGTTGCACCAAAAGTCTTATCCACAAGGGTCCTTTTTTTTTAATCTTTCTCAGTTGGAAGACTTTGAAGTACATGTTGAGGCATTTTCATCATTCCTGCATTTCCCTCTCTTTCAATGTTGTTTACACTCCAGTCTTTTACCCAATAATATCTCATGATAGTTTCCTTTTTGGTCAAAAACATCTCAGGGTATTCCTAGTCAGGTAAAATTATCCAAGGCAATGGGTAAGGTACCACTTAGGCCCACCTACGATAATCTTTAACCCCCAACGGGGACTCTCTTAAAATTAGCACTCATCCCATTTTGGCAATGATGTGATCTTCCCTATCTGTTAGATTAATCACGCAAAAAATAACATAAAAATTCTTCAAAGGGCTGGAAATTATCTAAGAATTCATGAGGCTCCTTGAGTGACCCACATACTCTTTAAAAATTTGAGCTGCATACAATAATCATCCATTTGTGCGGGCACGGGCCAAATTTTCCACAAATAGGACATTTCTTGCCATCAAATTGATCACATATAAAATATATACGGAGTTTCTATGTTTTTACATCTGATTTAACTGATGGGAGGTAAGCCCATCGCCCGTCCAGGATCTTACCAGGGCCCATTAAAGTTTGGTACATTTGTTCTTTGCTATTCTGATTTTTTATAAATAGGCAACGCTTCTAAGCCTCGTAAATTTCTTGTTTGGATGATCGATTCATCAATTTTAATGAATTTCACCATAAAGCAACTTCAATGTGATGATTCAAATTGCTAATAAAACAAAGTGAACAAACCCAGTCTTTCACCACCGACCGAAAAGGGTGAATCATACTATGCAAGTTCCTCATCAATGGTGTCACATAATGTCTTAATTTTTTTTAGTACAAGTATCACATGATAAAGCAAGAATTGTTTTTACCCTGAATCCATTTTCTCGTAAAAAATTTCACACTACTTTGTAGATATAAAATAGAAACAGTAGGTTGTCCCAAGAAACTTGTTTTTACTGGCTACCAAAAAAATAATAATAATAAACAACAAACTTGTTTACAAATTGTTCATGCTGTGGCCGAATAGCAGATGGTAGATATCCCATATACCTGCCCCCAAGAGTTGATCAGAACCATCCATTCCTTCATAGACAGACAGAAAGACAACATCCAGCTTCATCAGATGGCTGGGATGATAGGTGTCTCACAGAATTGTCCATTCATGATGGGGCCCATCAGACAACAGCTTATACTATCTTCCATTCATTCAAGCATCATAGCATCTCTTAAAAAAGAAATATTGGGTTCCTTCTTTCTCCATTTCCACCAAGGAACAGATGTATATACAAAGAGTGCACTCTCACAATACCAAATGAAAGAAGAATAAATGCATATCTATCAGAAACAGTGTATGTCATTTTTCTCCCATCACAATAACAGCATTTTCAATGAATCTTTTTTCATTTCAACTATACTTACATTTAAAACATCATTAAGAATATAAAAAAAATTAAAAATAAAACCCACCAAATGGCCAAAAAACCACGTATATCATTGCTCATACTTGCATAAAAAAAAAAAGATTGGGCATCACAAGAACCCAATAGAACACATGAAATTGATATTTCACCTTCAGTTCATAGATTTTAAGGAACCTCTCCTAAAAATTATAGATAAAAAAGACAAAAGAATATACCCACCTCTGTTTTACAATATCTTCTCTATCAGTCTCTGTTTCACTTGCCTCCTTTTGTAGAGTGAGTCAGTTGCAATCACATGACTTCTATTATTTTTCACGATTTCCTGCAATCGACGTCTAACCAGAATCACCCAAGCTCAAAACCAATGGAAGTGGAGCGTGGGAAATGAAATTGTATATAATTTTTTTTAATGCTACATTTTTTCATAGAATAGAATGTATGCCTCAGACTGAAGGACTTCAGTCAAAGAAACCTCATGCACATGAGCATCACTGGCATAATGCCACGTGGAACTTCCTCCCTCTTTCTCAATTTTCCCTCTGCTCCTTGAACCTTTGATATATGCTACATAGTGGCCTCCTCTCATAGTCCCTGAGTGCTCCACCACCCCAACCAGACGGTACATACATTTCTCCATCTCCCCACTCCTGAGAAATAGATTATCACATGAGCAAGTCATGCACAAAATAGAACAGTGGCATATGGAAATTTTAGATTTTATCAAAGTGGGTTCCTGTTTGCAAATTCGCAAAACTACAATAATGGAAGCCACAGGTAAAGCAACAGTTCCAAAATGTGGGGATGTATGAATGCCTAACTTGAGGTTGGATAGAAGGGCATGCAATTAAGGTGCGCCTAACATGCATCTAGCAGAGAGCTTTTGCAATTAATTGAAGAATTAGAATTTCCAATCTATTTGAACAAGGGAAGATCAGTTTCGGTTGTTACAGATTGTAGAATGTCATAACACTGTTTAAAATCCAGGTATGATCATAACATTCACAAGGTCACAATCAAATTGCAATGGTTTCCACAACTACCACTCACAAAATATGGATTCTAGAAATTTGAATATCATCATCTATTTGCAAATAACAAGACCACCTGATTAATACATGTAAAAGAAGTGCAGAAGAAATCAACTGTACCAGAATTAGGGTTTAAAGACAAAAGAAACTTCTCTGAGGAAGCTTTACCATCCATATTAAGAACGAAACAACATTTCTACTCTAAAACAGAATGCACAAGACTGAAACAAAGCCAAAAACCTATTTATAATCCAGACCATTTGTTAAAGGCCACACCAAAAGGACCAGATCATCACAAGCTACCACGTAGCAGCATGTTCATAGCCAGTTATGGACCATGGACCAGGGTTGCCATGCAGGGCACCACCACCTATACATGAGCAAAGGAGTCCAATATGTGACAGACGACATCATTTGTCTGGGTTATCCGACGCTACAACCAAACAGATCCTCCACATCGACACCTTTGCATTCTTACCTGGCGACTGTCAGCCAATCAGACGGAGGGCTGGCCATGGTCAGTGAGGTCAAAGGATCAGCAAAATGCATGACCCAAGCCACTCCCAGTATCCCTCAAAGGATCAACCAGTAAAAACCTTACGTTCCTTTCTACTACCCCATAATTCAAGCAAGCAGCAACCTCAAACATTATCGCAAGTTTGAATGATAGGGATGTCCATGAATCTTAAAGACATCTAAAACTTCCTAATAGCTTGGAATTTACTTGCTGTAAGAGGTTCATGGGTCCCCTGACTTCACAGAGGTCCCAAATGGACATAGGGACACAGTAACTTCTCCAAGAGGAGTGGGTATGTAAAGTGTTCTTTATTGATTATATCATGATCCTAATTATCACATGCTGCTACTGATGGAAAATGAATGGATTATGAATTACTATTTTTTTCCTTTTTATCATTTTTCATCTTTAAAAAAAATCCTACAATTCCCGATACAAGTCACGGTATGATTTGATTTAATCCCTTGAACAATTTGTGACAGGATTTCGACCTTCAAAAAGAATGGCAATACATAATTTGTAACACATCAGCCGGGCACAATAATCTCCAAGGGATAAATCCCCTACTTAAAGTAGGGTCATCAGCCGGGCACAATAATCTCCAAGGGATAAATCCCCTATTTAAAGTAGGGTATTTCTACAGCTAATTAATACATATTCTTGCACTACTTTTTTTTTTTTTTTTCTAAAATGGGCATAATGGCATAGGCAGTAGCTATGGAACCCCATAGTTCCTGTGCAATTCAACAACAACAAAAAACAGAAGCAATAATTTCCTCCATTAAATTGAGAATCCATTAATTACAAGCATGTTTTCTGCTTCCTAGTCAGCATACTTCAGATCATCCATAGAGAGCTCCTGAATTCTCCCATCTATATATACAAGTCTTTTAGTCCTACCAATAACCACTCTAGCAAATAAAACCACTTCTTATAATTCTTCCTATTAAATAAAGTAGCACAGTTGGAAGGTGCTCGGTATCGCAACCATACGGTTGGGGATTTCAGTCACATTACGATTGGGAAAAAAGAAGGAAAAACTATAGGATGAAGTCCAAATATAGAGGGTAAACCTTAATTTGGACTTACTCATTCCACTTAATATATTTAGCAGGTTTTTAAAACTCACTCAATGCTTACTAGACCCAACTCGACTCAACCCCTGCCGAATTGGGGGCCGAGCCCAAGTTTTAAAATCCTGATACTTATAGAATGCGTTTATGATGAAAAACAGCGCCTTCAACTACCCCAATAAATTTACACACCACTAATTAGGATGACCACTCATCCAAAATACACAAATTGCCAAGTGATGAAAAACGGCCCCTTCAACTACTCCAATAAATTTAACAACTTGGATGAACATTGATCCACCATAAACAATTTGAGCTGTTTTTCCTCGCAGTTCCACACCAAGAAACTAAAAAAATCTCAATCATACATAATAACCTCAAGAACATTTAGATCATGACTCCACGTCAGGCATCAGCTCCTCACTTTCTCACCTTTGTAAAACTCCCACTAAACTGGAAGGGTGATGAAGTCAGTAAATAGGTAATTGACATCAGTTCCGAGGGTTAGAAAACCCACAGCAGGCAGATCCCGAAACTCTCCTTACTGTTCCTTGAAAGGTCTTTTAGATATTTGAATGCTCCCATACCAAATTGAAATCTTTGATTTGAAGAAAAAACTAGGTTAGGTGAAAGTGAAATAATAAGGAAATTAGAAAGAGAAGGGGTTTTGAAGAAGAAATAAATTGGTATAGAATGGAAGAATGGTTAATGCTTAGGGTTGGACTACTAGCCTCCTAGCTTTACAAGTAATTTTTTTTTCTTTTTCAGAAATGACAGATTACCCTCTTATGTTTACTATAATTAGAGAACAGCAAAAAAACATCTGAAAAATTATAAATAGTCCATGTACATCTCTCAAAACTATTTAAGTTTCCCACGTGGAGACTACAACTGCCAGGTAGTAGTAGAACTGTGAAGTGCATTAGCTGAGAATCTCCAACTGGTGGCAACTCAAAATGAGAAGGAAAGCAAGGAAGCCTTTCCATGGACAAAATTTGATCATTGCAAGGAGGTAAAAGTCGCGAGAAATGGCAATAGACCAGCTAGGTTCGCTTGTACAGACACAAGGGACAACATGGTTACACCTAACATTCAACATAGAGAGACATCCATATGGAGGTCGCCCACTCCAAAGAACACCTTAATGAAAGTGGCTTTATCCAAAAAAAAAAAAAAGAATAAATAAAGGCAAGACAACGTAGATTAGGCACAACAAAAATAAATAAATAAAAATTAGCAGAAAGGAAACATAATGCTCAAGTCAAAAGAAATATTATAACACCACAACTACACTAAGGAACAGAAAAGCTTAGGTGAGTGTACCTGGGATCCATATATGGGCAAAGATCTAGTGTGTCCCTAAAGCTCACATGACCACTCAACTTACTCAAGCGACCACGAGCATCTTGGCTGAATCTCTTCAGATGAATTGTTAGAATAGATGGGGCCTTGCTAATGAGAATCCTTTTTGTTGCATTCCTCTTGACCTTTGTACTTTCTGAATCAATGTCCTCAGATTCACTGTCGGCCAATTCATTCCCACCAACTGATGAGTGGGATACACTTCTCCGCCCTTGATCAACCTTGCTTAATATGTCTCTGTCCTTAAAATCACAGTGGGAATTTTCACTATATGAGTCGCCTGAACTCACCTGGGCACTAGTTTTATCATGATGTGAACTGCATGATACGCCTTCAGGAGCATGGTTTGGCGTACCAAGGTCTTTTTCTCCTAGGGAAACTTTGGGAGAGTGGGCCAGACCATTGGATACAGGGTATAAAATGTCTAAACCCCTCTCATTTCCAAGTTTCCCAAACTCACATGCATCATGATTTGATTCGTCAGTATGATTAACCATTTTTAGTTCGGCATTAGCACTTGCAGCATCTATTCTTTCCATATGAAAGCTTGAGTTTCCAGAGGTATCTGCAGAATCTTCATTCCTTGTCAACTCTCCATTCCCTAATGGTGTGAATTCATCTCGACTGGCCTGATACTTCAATGATTTGGACAGCTTACTGCTTCTAACAACTTGCCCTTTTCTGTCTCTAGCTTCCACCGTTTGACGTCGCAAAATTTTAGAACAGCTCTCACAATGCCATGCATGTTCTTCAGAAAGAAGCTCCAGTTTTGTGAAATAAGCCACGCAGCTATCAATAGATACTTGAGCATTTGTGTTATCAACCTCATCTTGATTAGAATCGCTGCTGTTTCCGGCTAATAAAGCCAAATCCATATCTTCATTAGCATGAAAGTTCGGATCACCCGTCCTGAATTCTGTCTTGGTATCAGAAACTGTCTCCGGCTCATTAAACAAGTCACCTAACCCATCAAACTCAAGTTCAGTTTGCTCCCAGCCATTGACAGATGAGGCTGTTGGATTGACATCCTTGAACGAGACATCTTCAACCGCTGCAGTCACAGGGTTTTGGGAATCTCCTTGTAAACCTACAATCTCTTCAGTTATAGAAGCCTCCTCTTTATATGGAAGCAACAATACTTCGGAATCTTGAACACATAATGGAACGTCATCTTTAGGAAACTCATCTTGATTCAGGGAGCGCACATTGCTCAAAACTTCACAAGTACTTTGCATAACATCCTCATTATATGAGACCTGTGTGCTTCTAGAGTCTTCGATAGCTGAAATATCATAATTCTGAGAAATGGAACTGGTATTGTCTGATAATGTTTCTGAACCAAGAATATCCAACCATGTAGTATCTAGCACAGCCGAAGGAATTGTTTCTTTCGTGTCAGGTTTATTAGATGCAGTCATACAAGAAGATTTGCAGCACTCAGACGGCAAACTAACTAGTGTTGCAGACTGAGTTGACACTGAAGCAACATTGTTGTTCCTCCTTTCTCGAAATTTCCCACCTTTACTACCTTCCTTTAAAGGTATCTTTGTTTTCTTAGGACGAGTAACCTGAGCTTTCTTAGATGATGGGGGCTTCTTCATGGGGACTGGTAGGGAAAGGTCCAAAAAAGGCTCATAAACTATTGACGAGTGCCCACATTCTACACAACGTATAGTACTAGAGAGCTGGCCCCCAAAAATCACATCCACAAAAGTAGGCACAGAAGTTGAACCCGAAGCAACCTCAACTTCACTAGAGGAAGTCAGTGCCTTTCTTGCACCCAACTCCTCAGTATGCAACCCATCAAGTAAATACCGGAGCAACTCATGGCTATCCTGTTGCTGGTATCCCCTAAACTGTGGTGCCTTGGAACATATGCACCCAAATAGGGCTTTGGGATTTTTGCAGCTTTTGAAATCAGATTCGGTGCTCGTTTCACTAAAGAGCTTCTTCAAAGCCATGGTCAGAGGTCCGACCAACTGTTCCATGTTCATGAAGTAAGCTCGTAAAAGATCCATAGAGAGAAGATTCTGGATGACCGAATTAAAAAAGCAAGTGTTTCCAAGGTTGACCAAACCTCTAACAACGTAATTTCTAGCATCTGAAACCAAACATTCCCCATTTTCTAACTTCTTCCCTAGTTCGCCGCCACTAAACCAAATATCTTCAACATCCATCACAGCTCCTTTTGATGAGCACCTCTTAATCAATTCTTGTACTTCAGATAGGATATCATTTCTTTCACTGTGTTCATCTGTTTTTTCTGTCGAAATCACTGAATTGCAAGAAAAGCACCAGCTGAGAAGAGGGTTGTCAAATTGAACTGCACATGGATGACGGGTTTGTCTGGCATGACGAAGAGCATGGTTTTGAGGTACTAAATCACCCACAGCCCCTCCACATGCACAATGCCCACATTCCAAACAAACCCAAATGCATTTGGGTTCCAACATCAAATCAACTGAACCTACTCCCTTCTTCTTACCCTGTTTACCCCTTCCCTTGCCCACCTTCCTATCTCGAGCAGGCCCATCCCTACAATCTTCACACTTAACAGCATTTTCAAACTCTATTTTCGATGAGATCTTATCCAAGTCAGCACCCTTATCAATATGATTACATGGTTTTCTCTCCTTTGCTACTGAGACTCTCTCTTTCTCAGTCTCAACTGTTGGGTTAGACGGCTCTCGAACACTGTGTAGAGTATTTGAAGAGACTCCTTTCTCCTTATGCGCGCCTCGCGCCTTCTTCTTAATTTTCTTTCCCATCTATTCTTGGACTACTACAAAATTGCATTCACCAAAAACCTTCAAAATACAAGCAAAAGAACATAAAAACACAAACAAAAAAAAAAATCTCCTCCAAATTCACCCTAGTAAAAACAGCAAATATATCCAGGAGAAAAGGAAAATACATTAAGCAATGAAAATGCCAGAATAACCTGCAAATGATCTGTCTTACAAAAAGAATATCACTATCACAGGAATAGAAACAAAAAGAATTCTATCGAATTGCCACTAATTAAAACTCATCCAAAGAATCACAAAATGCCAAAATAGAACTTCCAGAAACAAATATAGCAAAAAGAAATAAGACATGCATCCTCTGCAATATTCAGAGAAACAATACAACAAGGAATCCATTCTCAAGAAGAGCCCAGATCATATTCTGCAGTAAAATGCAAAACAGCATATCAAAAATGACCAGAAGTTCCCTAAAACTCCTCTTAATAATCATAGAAACAATGAAGGAACTTGCAATAACTGATTTCCTGCCATAGCATACAAAGATTCAAAAATAACCACTAAAAAACTATGCTTATAAGAATAACCCTATCATATTCTGAATGAGAATCACTTATATCTGAGCAATAAAGTATCATAAAAAGAGGATGCTAAAAACACTCCTTAAAACTCATACAACAACCATACCATACAGATCATACTCCCCAAACTGACCGCTTACTCATGAGGAGATTCGATATACCCACCAAATAATCCATGTTTAGAGAACACCCCAGATTGGATTTTGCAGTTGAAATAGCAAAACAGAAATTTCAGTAACAATCAAACAGAAGAACTTCTTAAACCACTTTCCCACTTCAACAATCAGACACATCAATAACAAAAAGAGGAAAAAAAAAAAAGAATCAACAGAAATCTAGAAAAGAACCAACAGCTGATTTCTGTTAAATATTCAGAGATTCGATCAACCCAAAAAGGAGGACCCCAGTCTAGAGGACCACACCCAGATTGTATTCTGCACTAAAAACCTCAAAACAAAAATCTCAGGAACCAGTCAACCATAAATAATGCTCAGAAAAATCCCATCGAAAACTCATCCTTAAAAGCATACATAAATCCAACAAAAAAACAAAGAACCCAATCGGTTTCTACTGAATACACCAAGATTCAAGGAACCCACTTCAAACTTGGTGTTTAGAGAAGAACCCAGATCTTAATTTTCGGTTAAAATGGAAAAACGTCATAGTAGAGATCTCAGAAGCAATCCATCAAACAGTAGGAGGGTATAAAAGAAATGAGATAAAACCCAAAGAAGATGAAAGATAAGATCGAACAGTACATTCACCTAAAGAAACACGCAATCCAGAACTCTTTAAGAGGCCTCGGTTGATTTGCATTTGCAATGGGGTTAGGAGATGGATCGGAGTCGTCGAGTGGATGAAATCGCAGTGAAGATGGGAATGGGAGAGTGGGGTGCGCATTTTAACGCGTGCGCACCACCCCGTTCCCCTAAAGACAGTGGCCGAAAGAGGGGGGTTAAAAGAGAACTGAGAGGGTTTTATCTTTTAATAATGTCACTGACTGACCCTCCAGCTCCTAGCCCTAGGCCCTAGCCCTAGCCCTAGGGTAGTAAAACTGCATTCAAGGTATCAAAATGAAGGAGATTTCTAATCTAAAAATGGAAATGTCAAGATGGTCTCATTATTGGGGGTTGGGACCATCAATCTTTGCCAAATTCATATTTTTAGGGAAGACCAACAAAAATACTTGATGGCCCACTTGGATTTTTCGATCTTTGGATCTAGGTTGGTCCACTTGGTTATTTTGATCCCTTTTATTTTATAATTTGTCGGGTCTATACTGGGTTTTACTAAGTGGCTTGTACAGTAAGACCGTAAGAAAAGCTTGTATAGGAGCATTTCTCATCTTTGCCAATTTTATATTTTTAAGGAACTTCACAGACAAAAATACTTGATGGGCCTACTTTACGGTTCGGTCCATCCGAGTAGACCATCAAACAAGGACCCCCTCCTATAATTATGGGCCTTGGGTTTTGGCAATTGGTATCCATCCAAATGCACTAGACCATTGGATTTACCATGCGCTCGTTTTTTACGGTAAATGATATGAGCCCCCATCACTGAATAAGGGGCTGTGGGGGGGTCGAGGTGGGCCCCGTTGAGTGGCTTCCAAATTTAAATCTTTATAAAAGTCATGTACTAAACTTAATGGATCAATCTTGATCAAGTTGAAATACATGCGGCCTACTGGATCCTATCCAACAATTTATCCTCATGGGACCCGTTGTGTAATAGATGAAGATCATATGAACTTAGCTTACCTAAATGGGATCCATTGTAACCAACACACTTATTCAACCTTGCATTTGTGCCAGCTCTACATGGGACTCTAAATACGGCCTGTTCTGCTGGTCTGAATATGTATGGGTTGGTTGCAGGTGTGGACATCTTGACCCACATTTAAATAGATTGGACATGGGTTGATCGACCTAATTTAGCTAAACTCTCCATTTAAACCTAATTAGGATAGGCCCAAACATTTTAAGTGATTTTTTTTTTTTTTTTGGCACCTGAAGTTGTGGGGTGACAATCTCCCAAAGTTTTAGGAAATTTTCTTGGTTCTGTCATTGCTCTTTCCAATCAATTCCTAGAGAAAATGCTATATACACATCATAATCTTGATGGAAGAATTTTTGACTGGCCTGTTTGGATTTACGGTGAATTGAAGTATGGTGATGTAAAGCATCAAATAAAAAAAGAATAAAATATAAGGTGTTATGATGGTGTTTTATTTTTAGTTATTTGGTATGGAATCTTTTTGACATTTTGCATAGAAAAGTAGAGAATTTTTTTATCTTTTAGTAGAGAAAGGATGATGCTTTTTTGTACTTTTTTTGAAAAATTTGGAAAGAATTTTGAAATTGTGTACATTTGACATGACTCATTATCATATATTGTCTAGATTCACTTTACTTCACTTTAACCAGTTAAGTGCCAAACACGAATGTAAAAAACACATTTTGTGAAGATGCACCGCTCATTCAATTGTGTAAGAAACATGATAACATTTATTTATATTTTAGATTCGTTCATTGACACCTTTATTTATAATTAAATTTGCCCATGCTAACTTAATTTGATAAATTTTAAGAACTATAAGCTTGCATGACATTGTTTTTCAATATTTAATATTTTTGTCATGTTTTTCTATATTTTTTAAGCTCTATCATGTGCAACTTGGTTGAGTAGACTCACCCTTTTGAGCCTGAATTTTAAAACCATGTAATAACATAATCAGTTAGGCTCACACAGTCATGAAATTCTCCTAATCAAATAGAGATGCAAGATTTTGGAGGGACCCAAAAAATTGAGTATAAGTCCCTCTCTGTTATGTTAAATTTTATGCTTTTTTTTTTCATATTGGCCCCTCCATTTTACTTTTTTAAGCATTGCAGTCCCCACAAGTAAAACTTCCTGTCTTTCCCTTTCACGCTGTGGTAAATTAATTCCAAGAAGAATTGCCTCCTCATAGGAATTTACTTTTCGAGAAATCGCAGAAAACTTATCCCATTTTCGTACGCATCCTATAAAAAAAAGTGACCGCACCGAACATAAATTTTTCTATAGCCTTTAAATCTTAAGATTTGCCACCAATCCACTGACGACTCAGTTGCATGGGCACAGTGGAACCAGGAAATTTTGGAAACCCCCCTATTTTATGATTCTTTATTAGCTAGGTTTTTTTTATATTTATGTTCCCCATAAAATAAAATAAAAACCTTCTTATTTTTACATGGAGACCCCAAGGAATATTTTCTTGCTCTGCCAGAGCATAGGCCTACCAGGCCACCGAACCCCCGCTCTCATGGTTGGTGTTCCACTCCTGTGCCAATGAGGCAATAATGATAATAATTTCTCCATGACTGTGGCCCAAGTTTTTCAACCAAAACTGCTGACAAACACTAGCCCTCCATGGACAATAGGGGTGTAAGAAAAAACCGCCTAACCGTCAAACCGCACCGAACCGAACCGAACCGCGGTTATTAACCGTATTTTCACGGTTCGGTTCGGTTACGGTTAATAAAATCAAAAAACCGCACGGTTCGGTTCGGTTACGGTTTTTCACAATATTCACGGTTATTAACAGAACCGAACCGTAAAATACGGTTCGGTTAACCGCACCGATAACAAATAAAATAATATACATGAGGGGTAAACGGAATTTTCCTTACCTAAAACCAAATCCTAGCTTCCCACATCGTCATCGCCGGTTATTAACCGTAACCGAACCGTAACCGTAACCGTATAATACTGTAATTATACTGTATTACTGTGTATATTTCTTCACGGTTATTAACCGTAACCGAACCGTATAATATGGTTAACCGCGGTTCGGTTTTTCACGATTTTTGTATATACGGTTACGGTTACGGTTTTTAAAGACGGAAAACCGCAGTTACGGTTCGGTTAACGGTTTTCCCAAAAAGACCGGTTAACCAAACCGTTACACCTCTAATGGACAATGTCTCACCCTTGAAAGGATAAGGGGCAATCCATTTAACTTGTAACATGACACATGACCAACTACTTCATCTCTTGGACAACCAATCATGTGTCCTCACAAGGTCAATCCAATCCAATGGTGGACTCCACTCCTGTTAAAGATCTAGCCAATATTGCCTACTTTATCTTTTGTAGAACTAATCGCATGTCTAAGGGTGATCAATCTAATGGTGGGCTCCACTCCAGTTAAAAATATGGTGCAATGCCAATAAAGAGGATTGTTACAGATGTGAGAGCAGTTAAAATTAAAGGAAGTGGGACACAACTATTGAATTGGAGAGTGCTCCCCAGTGTAAGAGTGTGCAAATTGAGATGACATCTCAATAAGCATTGGCAGTGGAAGATGGGAAAAAAGGGTTTCAGTTACATATGGCCGGTGTATAGATGGATCCTTTGGGTCTACAGAAAGGGTTGCCATTGTGAGATTTCTAAAAAAGAATGGCTCATTTTGCAATCTCTGTGTCTGCTTTCCTCTCCTTGGATTGATGTTCACAGTGGAAAATTCTAATGTAAGTTCTCTCTCTCTCTATAAATATATATATCCCTAAATATATATTTAGAGAGAGAGAGTAAAAAATGTTATCTTAGTACCAAAGAGAAATAGAAAGCTAGTAGATAGTTGATCAACAATCATGAGTAAAAGGTGAAAGATGGGCTAGTTTGGTACTTTATTAATATAGTAAAAGTCAAGTAAAGCCTTCATTTTAATTACAAACAAGATGTCATATCAAAAGCACTTCAATTCAAACCTCCCTCTATCTTTTGAAAAAAAAAACAGTAAAAAAACAATCACCTTTATCCACTAAGATACAAAATAACTCCACTCTTCCATACAAAAAGTCAAAGAAATTCCATAACAAACAACTAAAAATAAAATATATTCATAACTCACTTATATTTTATTCTTTCTTCAAAATCAACTTTACTTCACTGGACTCTATTAGTAGAGTTGTCAAACTGGCTAAATAAGGGTGCGTCGTGGTAGAGAGTAAATTTATTTTGATTTTTTGAATAGTCCACTGTTTTATTTGGTGCAACACAATTTTCTTACGAAAAAGAAAAAATTAAACTAACTTTTCCTTCCGGAGGCAATTTTGATATCCTGGAAGAGAGGTAGCTAGGAACATAAGATCCCTCTCTTCCATAGAAAAGAAATCCGCATAGCTCTCTAATGGCTAAGGCTGATGTCAAATAATGAGTGACAACTAGGAAGATGAGCTTAGATGAAAATAGAAGAGTCTTTTTCTCTCTCATGCTGCCCCCACCAATGGCTAATTAATAAAGGGGAGTGATTGATCAATTGCTCTCGATAGATTTGACTACCAAAAGCCCAATTTTGGATGATAGAACCCCATCAATTTGATTGATGATCATGGAAATGTTGGTATATATTCTCACTGCTATTCAATGCAGATTTTTTTTTGTCATATTGATAGTTTTACGCGGCACTTTCATCATTGATGAAAGTTGCTGGATTTTTTGTGAGAGACTTTAATTCAGGGGAATCCGCTTCATCACCGAAGCATATTGCCCCTTTTGCAGTCACTTCAAGATGTTTGACATGTAGTTACAGATAACATTTCATGAAAAAGATATCTTCTTCAATGATAGCCCAAGATAATGACCAGAATGTGCAGCTGCATGCGATTATAGATGCCCAAAGACTTCCCGTAGACTTCAACTGCAACAAGTGTTGCTTCAGGTGTCTGTTGTGCCATCCGGCACATATGGCCACAAAGAAGAGTGCCCATGCTACAATAAGTACTGGAAGACAGAGAGGTAAACCCAGATAGCCTCCAACAAACATGCATGAAGTTTCCCATTTTCATAAGCTTTTGGATGTTAGATGGGACTGTTTAAGTTTGCTCAGGAAAGCAAACACAAGCACCCTTAAAATATGATAAAATCAATGATAATAATCTGGGATGTCATAAAAAAAATTTGTTTGCTCTCTTTGTTTTGACGGAGAATTTGGGTGAGAAAAGCTGGCCGTGGGACGAATTTGAGATTTTAGAAGCCATGAAGAATTTTAGTAGTGAGTGGAATTTATACAACCTACTATTTTGTTCTATATTTTTGTTACACAGAATTTAAGATAGAGGAGTAAAGAACATATATCTAGTTACAATTAGGCCAATTATGTTGGTCTATTTTACAAGTTTTAAATATAAAACAACTGCCCTATTTGTTTGCATCAAATGTTTTTTTATGTTTATTTTTTAAAAATTCACCTTTAATCTTCACTTTTTTACCAAATTTATATGTTCAACTCCTATCATGTATTCTAATTCAAACAAATAGATCCTTAAAAAATATTAGAAGAATTTGCATGGTTTAAGTGATTCACTGTATTTTCATCAGTGGAGGGCTACCACATCTCTATGATTTTCGGGAACGTGGTATTTGGTGGCCTTGTTTTATCTACTTATCTTCAGCATTATTGTCCAAACCACTTTTACCATCTTTAAGGGCACGTTTGTGTAGATGTAATTTCCGTGGAAATTGGAAATTGCCACATCAGCAAAATCCATGGGTTTCAAATTCTTTGGAAAAGCTTTTCCGCGGAAGTCAAAGTTTTATGTTTGGTGCAAAAAGGTTTTCCTCGATGAATTAGTACTAATGTTGTTTGGTGCAGCTATGGATTTCTTTAGTGAAAACCATTTTTTAGTGAAAACTATTGGGTGAGTGGGTTGGTATGTGTGTGGGGTGGGTGGGGTTGGGAGGGGAAGAGGAAGAAAGAGGGTGGTTGGGTGGAGTGAGGGTGAGAGAGAGGAAATTGGGGGGTCGGTTTTCCGTGGAAATGGACTTCCCATACCCCCCCATAGGAAGTCCATTTCCATGGTTAGGAAGGAAAAAGCTGACGTGGCGAAAAAGCATTTCCACGGAAAACTGCCGCACCAAACACATGAAAAAGAAGTTTTCCGCAGAAAACTATAACCTTTTCCGCGGAAATAGGCTACACAAACATGCCCTAAAAGTATATGATTTCACATTCAAGCCATGAATTCTTACAATTTAAATATAGTTAACATCTTTTTTTTATAACATGAGTATCACTAAGGTCTTCGACCCAACAGGCCTATTCCCCCGGGTAGCCTACATCCCAATGATATAAATATAGAGTTAATCTCAATACCATCAAAGATATATATTTTAACATATAAGCAATAATTGTCTTCTCTAACGTGTGCAAGTTACATATTCCACGGTATCTAGTTATGTTTGATAATATTGAAGTCATCTGCTCGAATGTATAAGCCATTCCTGTCCTATCCCCTTTTTTTTTTAACGTCCAAGCTGTTTTTTTCACTAATTCAATGTAGTTGTTGGTTACTGTAATGTTTTAGCTGGTTATTGAAATGTGAAAGCTATCACCTTATCCTGGTTATGTAAATGGACCACCCCACTAATTTTCATTATTTCAGCAAAAACCTACCTTTGTTCCCACCAATTGTAAGTGGGTGAATCAAGACTCAAATTTGGCTCAAATGAAACATGAACATTCCTGACCTAAGCCTGAGTGGAATGGTCAATTTTCTACTTTAGGGCAATTCTGGTTGAGTTGGACTACTCGAACTAGGTCAGGCAAGCCAAATTTCTGCCCTCATGTTTTCTTTTGAGAAGTATAAAGGTGTAGTGTATGTACTATTTATACAAGTCATGGATATGCTTATAATTGAGTTAGGTAGCCAACACACTCAAGGTTGAGTGGTGGTGTTGGCACCTTTCGGTTCACACACATGCCCTGGGTGGGTCGCCCTCAAGTTGAAGTACCCAGTGTTCCACTCTCAGACTAGTAGCCAAAGATAGACAGATAGAAAGTAAATGAGTTAGGTACCCAAGTCAAATTACGTACGTGAAACTCCAACTCCAACTCCAACTCGACCAAAATCAATATAGTTTTCACACACTAAGACTAAGACTGACACCGAATCAAACAAGCCAAACCCAAATTTCACTTCTAGTGGGGATGGCCCATGTCCGTTTGGTTGTCCGGAGTTGCAACCAAATGCCTCATGATGACTTTCATAATCTAGTTCACCCCAATCATTTTGGTGTGCTGAACATGATCCCATATAATCCTATTACTAGGACAATGTCTACCATGATTTCATCATTGGATAAGTCCACACCCAAACACAGTTTCAACCAGTAGTCTCTCTCTCTCTCTCTACCATGATTTCATCATTGGATAAGCCCACACGCCATTACAGTTTCAACCATTAGTCTCTCTCTCTCTCTCTCTCTCTCGCACACGCGGGGGTGCAATGCTTCTTGAACTAACTGATACTAAAAGTTTTTGACTTCTCAGACGATTCAAAGTTCTTACTGTTGATAAATTGGCCTGCCACTCTCAGTTATCAATAGAAGAAGGTTAGTAGCTGATTTTCTAGGAGAAATATTTCTGGGCTGATGATAGTACCGGAGATATTTCCTAGGACAAATACAGCTGGAAATATGTTCAGTAGGCAGATATATTTCTGGGCTGCAGATGATTTGGAAGAGAGTGACAAACAGCAGAAAATGGTGCAACACACAACAGAAGTAACCGTGTGCAATTCCGCCAAAATATTTGAATTCTTTTTGCAATTCGAATACAATCAAACTACTACCCATTTCAATCAGGTTCACCGCCTCTTAACTGGGGAGAAAAAAGAATCCAGCATGAAATTGTAAAACCTTAGGTCTTGAAGAGCCATGGCAGCAGAGGCAAGTGATAAATGCAGTGAAATGAAAACGTTGAAGCTGTCGTAGGGTACTAACAAGGACTATTCTTTTTATCAACCAAATTGAAAATAAAGGGAAAAATCACCAAATTGAAAATAAAAGGAAAAATCTATGCACAGAAGCTGTCTGGTCCTGTTAGGAAGTCGTATCACATGTCTCTCTGTAAATGAGGCGCCTAGAATGCGAAGCATATCCATGATAGCGATATATGATCCCATGGACACAGTCCCTCAAGCATGAGACGTCAAACAGCTCAATGAACCTCAGATCTGTGATCCGTACTTTGGCAGCCGCAAAATGTCGGTATTCCTCAAAGATAGATGATAGACACCAATTCTGCAATTTCCTCAAGCAGCCCACAAGGCAGCCGGTCCGATGCTGTAAAAGGTTCAGAGAATAAACAGGGAGACACGTAAAAATTTTATAGGAACCACAGATAAAACTTAATTTGAGTTCAGAAAGTTAAAGAGAGTGTTAGCCTCGGCCTCTAGATCTCTACACCTGACCCTTCAATTCTCACCCCTTCAACAAACAGCCCTACCCCATAAATTCCAAGCCTACCCCATAAATTCCTAGGAATTCAGTAGGAATCAGGTAAAATGGAGGGTGGGTGAGCGATCACTTTAGTTAGCAGACACAAAATAGCAGAATATAGATTATCCAATCTATGTATATGGGACAATGCAGAAATTAGAAATCAGAAATCACATCAATGTCCATGATAGGTGCTGATAATTATATGGCAGTGAATACAGACAAAAAATACAGGCGCATTTTGATTCTCAATATCCATGAGGGCATAAATAGGTGCTGATAATGACTTGGGCAGAGAATACAGAAAATACAGAAAAATATCAAGCATATTGTGATTCTCAACTTCTATGATGGTGTAAATGCCTAACAGAAGGATAACCCCTCCAATCAGCCTAAAAAAAAAATGTGGAAACTGCCTGCTATTTGAGGTACATCCTAAGAAGTACAAAGTTATAAGCACTAATTGCAGATGTGCAAGCAACGTAAGTGCAATACCTTTCCCTGTTTGCAATGGATTAGCACCGGATGATTCCTGACATCTGCAAACTCCAAAAGGAGAGGATAATTATGATGAGAGAAATTGAGGGTTTGATGAACTAAGCAGGATAAGCTTCAAAGCTGTTTAATTTCATTACCAAGTAAGAGTCTGAGGGCATCCATTATGGTATCAATGGGCATGTTCACAAAAGGCTCCTGCAGAAATGGGTAGTTAAGAAAAATGGAACATAAAACTACCCAAAATCCATCAAATATTTTAGCTCAATTTCAACAGCAATTTCTATACATTAATATGTTTTACAGTGGGAAGATGGGCTTGAAAGAATATAAAATCTCCCTTCAAACAAGACTTTTAGGTTCTCTCCTGAAATCACATTTTCTTATTGCAATAGGGGAATATGATGGAAAAAAACAACACAGTATATTGAATAAATTGATGCAACTCCTTGATTTTAAAATGATGGCAACCTGTTCCCTTCATTGAGTGGGAGTGGCCCTCATAATATCTTTTATAGTCCTCGTAGGTACTGTTCAAATCAATTTCAATTAATAACCCAAGTACTCATTCAAAGACATGGGTGACTTGAATCCAAAAACATTTACTACTATTGTTTGTCAGCCCAGATAATCACAAAACTGAGCTTCTTACGTAGTTCATGCAGAGCGAATACATAACAAGGTTAACAGCATCAGATGCTAAATGCCCACACCTAGTCTTTTTCCCCTTCCATTCTTTCTTATCAGTCCCAAAACCCTGTAGTTCTGTTATGAAGCAGCACATGAAGGAAATTTTTCCCTGATCAAAATGGTCCTGTGAACCTACAAGGATTGGCATTGGGAACTTCCTATATAAGACAACGATGAATGAAGACCACTTTCTGGTACGACCTCGTGGATCAAACACCATCAGGGTTATAAACCTAAACTGCTGCAGATTAGATTGGTTGAATAAGCTACCTTTGTCTGTTACCCTCCTTGCAGTGCATTTGACACTACAAGGTTGACAGTGTGTCATGTTTCTTTGCCAGTTCAATAATCATCTAATCAGATCAAATTGACAAAATAATGAGACTGGATGTTCTATTTCCTCATGGGTGGCTTTGCTGTATAGCATGGATCACGATATTTCCCTCACATTACTTTATTCAGCAAGTTTACCGCATTTGGGTTCAGTTATGGTGAAGTGAAAATTGCCCAGAACCTTTCATCTTTTGTGTGATTATAAATAGTAAATTCAATATGGAAAAAAAATTACATAATTACATTGAAAATAGATCAAGAGAAGATTAAAAGAATATTAAATGTGAATACAAATTACCTTTGTTCCTTCGATAGAAAATTGGAAAAGCTGAATGTTATGAGATTTAAGAAACTCCAAGTTCGCTTCTGGATACGGCTCAGGACACAAGTATCTGTATACAAGTTCCATCCAATAAAAATCAAATTCCATCTTAATAATCCAAATATGCTGGTTTATGGAAAGGGCTTCCACCTTAAGAGAGAATTTAAAAAGGAGAAAAAAATGTTTCACCCCAATAACAAACAAGTTATCAGCTGTTAAAGAAAAAGAGTCAACAAAATCTATTGTCACCATTCTTCTTAGGAGAACTTTAAGGTTGTACAACAGAGGAATGTGAACTATCCTGAGCAACAAAGGCCTACTTTGAAGCCATATTCCATAACCCCCAACATCCAATCCAAGAAGATATTGGAGATTTAAATGTCAAGGGTGTGGGCTATCGCTGTGCAGGAAAAACTTCAAAAAACTGACTTTACTAACAAAAAAAAATTGAGTTCTAGTCCAAGGGAGTTTAATAGTGATTGGACTGAAGTCAAATCCTAAAGGGAGTAGAGTTTCAAATGGGGCTGAAGTTTCTATCATGGAACCCTAGTTGTATAACTAGAGTCCAAGTATTGGTTCTTTGTTCTAGATAGGCTACTGTCTATTTGTCTTAAGTTAAAATATCTAAAAAAAAATTGTGATAATAATTCAAGGCTTTCTAAAATTCCTTAAGGAATCTTTTCATAATTGAATTCCTAGGAATTTTAAGACTTATATTCCTTAAAGTGGTTAAAAATGAAGAAGCAAAGTTGAATATCCAAAAAAGACCACCAAGTAGCCTTCCCTTTAGTAGAAAATGAAACAAGGGGAGATAGGAAAATGAATACCCAGCCATCGCAATAGTGATTCAAGTCCTAGGAAAGTCAAGGTCATCTACTTCTCCATCTTATATTATTCACCCTCAACTCTTTAATAATCCTTTCTTTATTTTTGGCAGATACTTTAATAATCCTTTGTTGAAGCCCATTTGACCATGAAGTTCTATGTATCAACTCTATCCAAACAAAATGGCCTTAAGTTTTACAAAGTTTGTCATTGTCATGATAGTAGATTAGTGGATTGATTCCAAATTCTAAAACATCACATTAGCACGCCCACACACTCTTCCCAAAACAATAAATAAATGAATAATAATAATTAAAAAAAAAAAAAGGGTTCTCAACTCAATTTGACACTGATCCAACGTCAGATTGGACTGAATCATACAAAAAGGCATGCTTATAAAGCGAATGGTTATGATCATCTTTTGCGAATAATACTGGCCAAACGTCTAACCCACAGCACAGCAAACCCCTCCCATCATCCTACCTCCTTTGATGGGCATAAATCAAAGTGGGCTCAACAAAGTGGAACTTGAGGATCCGCTGAGGCTTTGACTTAGAGATCCTGAGTCCACAGTGGGACCCACCAATTGAAAATCATATCCGCTCAAAATAAAGGCCCTCCCACTGAATGGAAATATCCACAAATTTCGCCCCAATTATAGTTGGGCCCATAGTAAGATTGACTGTTGGATTAAAAAAAACATTATTAACACAATCTCATGATTTATTCATCATCCAATATATAATTAAACCGTCAATCTAATAATTTAAATGTATTGGAGTAAAATTTGGAGATGTGAAATATTCTCGGAAGTTTCTTTATTACTTTCAGCGGCTATCAAAAAGTAGACCAAACCAGCACAAGATTCCACTCCTTTTAACTAAGGATATCTCCAAGAGCCTCAGAGGGTCCAGACTCTTCTACAATATTAAATATGGCAAAAACTCTTGCCACGCCGTTATAACGGTACTTCCAAAAAACAGAAGCATAAAGATAAATGGCCCGACTGGGGGACCGGATTCAGGAGGACCGGGCCCGAATCCGGTCCCCCCGTCGGGCCATGTAGCACGACTCAAAAAAGAATCCCAAAAGCAAGGAAAAAGAATTCCCAATCAAAACCATCAGATTACCGAATTCAAGAATCACGACCGCTAAAATCGAGAATCACAGAATCCAGCCATCACCGATCATCCAATCAAACCAATTCCCAATGCCAGAACCATCCACATCACAAACCACCAGATCAACGCACCCGATCATACAAAACCCTTACCCTAACCCTAAAACAATAATTGAAAAAAAAAAAAAAAAAAAGCACTCCAAGATCCGACAGCGTCATAACGTCCGTAAGGAAAAGACAACAGAGAATCTGACAATCAAAGAAAAAGCAAGATCCAAGATTCCAAAAAGAAACTCAAAAAAAGAAAAAAAAAAGACGAAGAAAACTCACATGATCGATCTCAGATTCAGAGTTTCAAGAAATCCGAAATTGGCCTCTGTTGGGAATCCCGATCGGAAGATCCCTTTCTCCACCATCGCGAAATTCGCAGGCGGAATCAGGACGCCCACGTCGTCGTCTTTCTCCTTCACATGCAAGATCATCTCCGCCGCGAAAGATTCCACAGCCGCCAAACGGAGGAAAGGTAAAAAAAAAAAAGGAGGGATCTTTAGGGTTTCGAAGAGGAATGAAGGAAGATTCAAGATTCCGAAAAGGAAGAAGAGGAGAAGGGGTTTTTGAGGGAAATCGCGCAATCTTTTAGGAGAGAATCGCGCGTCGTGTGGATTTTGCTCTGTTTGGATGCGGGGGGTTTTGTATATAAAGAGGGCAGCCGCGGGAAGGAAAAGTGAGAGTCCTGTTTCCGGGTAGAATTTCGGTTTCCGCTTACTTTGAATCTTGCATGTGGTGGGCCCACGGGACACGCAAGCTTCAAGGCCCGTACGCGTGGCCTGTCTTGCTCAAAATCCGGTCTTTCTTCTCTTTTCCAGGTGGAACTCTCGAGTGGGGCCCACCTTTTTAAATTCGAACATATCCTGTATTTTTAGGTGTGATATTTTTCAAATGGTACAATAACCAGCGACAAACACCCGTGTTGAGTCAGGGTCAAAAATAAAGATATAGTAAATTATTATAATAATTAAAACTAAAAAAGAAAGAATCCACTATTATTACTTTTAAAAAAATTTAAAAGAAACTAAAGTGGAAAAGGACCTTAAGATATTAAGGTAAAAGAAAAAAATCATCGTGAAAAATAATAATGAGAATCTTGTAATATCACACATATAAAATCTTTGTAAATTGAAAAATGCATGGGTTGAAAGTCCCCACTAAAAAAGAGAAAATTATGGATGGAAGCAAAAAGAAAAAATGATATTATTCAAAGTAAGGAAAAAAAATGAGAAAAGAAAAAAAATATGCGTCCATTAATATTAGTCATAAGAAATGCATTCAAATTTTTGTTACCCATTGCTAATTTCAAAGCCCAATTTTTTGTTACCCGTTGCTAATTTCAAAGCCGAATGAATTCAATTCCTTTGATGATAGGATCATCAAGACCTCATAAATAGAGTTCTTGCCGCCGTCAATTTCATTATGTCTGAAATACATATAAAAATAAAGAAAATAGTAAAAGAAATTTCAAGCTTTATAGTGGATAGTACTTTCAAACTCATCATCAAACCCAAGCAAGATGGCATATTTAATCAAAGAAATCTCAAATGTCATCGGTAATAAAAAAACATGGGACCATATTGCCCACTATCGTCATCCCAATGAAAATCGATGCCCTATGCTACTGTGCCCATGGAGGCTCGTCGGACCAATTTAACATGCATGGGCAAGGCTCATAGCTTTTTAATTTATTTGAAATTAGTTGAGTATTTTACTTCAAACATTCTTTTAAAATTAAAAGAATAAACCCAAAATAAAAAATAAAATAAAGAAAAACACCACAAAAATGCAGCATGAAAATATAAGTGCATAAACAATCCAATGGTAGAAATAGTTTAGAAGAAACAAATAGAATCATGGAAACTCAACGCCTAAAAATCAAAAATTGAAACCAAGAAATAAAAGAAAAACCATAAATACATGAAAACCTATCAAAATAGAAAGAAAAATAAAATAAGACTACGATAAAAGGAAAAAAAATCATTAAACACCAAAAAAATACATGAAAAAAGAAATGTATAGAAATTGTACATTTAGTGTTTTTAAATTTATGACATTTGATTACATAGGCCCCATACATATAACATTGATTGCATCATTAGATATTCTTCACATTTAGATGAGACTCATGATATGTGAGCTCTACAATTTTCGTTAATTAGATGGATAAGTAACGTATACTATTGTATTGCATTGGACTTTCTTCAAAGTTGGTTGGGCTCTGAATTTCCATCCACGTATTATGGGATTTGTCACATTTCATTAGATAGGCCCCATATCATTAACATTCTTCATAGATTGGTGGGCTCCACAATATTGGAGATTTATGACTTTAGTTAGATAGGGTCCATAGTATATAATATTGTACCATCAAAATTGATAATTGAGGATTAAGATAAGAAGACAAAATAGAGAAGTTAGGAAAAGAGAGATTTTAGGGGAAGTTAGACCCCTATCATTAACATTCTTCATAGATTGGTGGGCTCCACAATATTGGAGATTTATGGGTTTAGTTAGATGGGGTCCATAGTATATAATAGGGACATTTACTAAAAAAATTCCCTTAAAGAGGATAATCACTGTTGGGACTCCAAAACTTTTATATTATCAGGGAAGGACCTCCAGCCCAAATGTTCCTTATTTTTGCCCATTTTACCCCTTGTTAGTTGTTGCCAGCAAGGGGAAGAAGCTGAAACACAAAAAGAAGAAAAGAAGAAACAGAAGAAGGAGAAGACCAGCCCAATCCAGTCTCCATTTCACTTCCATCTCCCGTCCCAGAAGAACGGCCACCCTTCCATCTCCCGTCCCAGAAGAACGGCCACCAGATTGCACTCCACGTCTCTCTCTCTCTCTCTCTCTCTCTCTCTCTCTCTCTCTCTCTCTCTCACACACACACACACATGCAACTTTGGATTATTACATTTAGTGTTTATAATGGTCGGTTTTTAGGTAGGAAGTTGGTTGTATAAAGTTCTATATTTGAATTTGAGAATGTACAAACAGTTCTGTTTTCTATAATAATTACCCCCATATGTATAAGAAATTTTCTAAATTTTGAGATATCTAAGTTAATGTATTTTCCATTGAAACTCCATACAGAGTTTTGCTCTGTTCTACTTTGATTGTGGATCCAGTGCTTGAATATTGCTCTGTTCTTTGATTGTGAATCCAGTGCTTGCGTAAACTTAGATTCCACTATTTGAGAACGAATTGTTCCAGAACTTCGAAACTGCCGTTCTCTTTATGTTTCCACATTGTCTGCAAGCTTAAAAGAAACATATTCATGAAAGCATAACACAGGAAAGCTGCAATGACAACATAAATTAGTGGCTCAAGTGCCTTGGAGGTGAAACTGCAATTTTAGCTTGCATCAAGAAACTGTTAACTACACCCTTTTTGTTACTTACTCATATCTCCATCATATTTCCTCTAAGATTATCACTTTTTGACAAAATGTTCCTTTTCCATATATGTGAATCCCAATTACTGAATACAAGTCATGGGTTTGAAAGGCACCGCTACCGATACATTATATCTAAGATTAGAATGTCATAACTCTGCTGGCTACAATAGATTGACAAATAATATGGGCATTATACAAAGCGAAACATTGTTGTAGTCGTAGTTTTTACAATCGAATCTTGCATGGTATTTTGCCCAAACAACTGATATTGAAGTCTAATATGTCCTAAACCTATATCCATACTGTACAATGAAACAAATGATGCAGCAAAAATAATGCAGATATCAGGGGAGAAGGCACTCACATGATTCTCAAAGTCAGGGCTAGACAAATTGACAGATAAGTTTCTCATCAATAACACCAACTGGAAAAGGCAGCAAAGGGAATCCATTATTTGCAAGTTGTAATAGCATTTTTCTATCATGGAATCAGCCGTTTTGAAACAAACATGGATGGAAAGTACCACGATGATGGCATTAAAAATAAATAAGAAAAAAACTGGGAAATGCATATAGATAGTCATAACAACTAAAAGAATGCAGAAAATATTCCACAGCAGAACATTTATTTAGTAGAGTAGTCTCTGAAAATATCCATTCTTCTTTGGAAGACTTGAGGGGCTATGCTAAGGCCAAGAGGCATAACAAGCCATTCGTATTTTCCTCTAGGTACGCTGAATGTTGTCCAAGGTATTGAGTCTTAGTGCATTCGGAAAAACATTGTAACTGTGGTGTTCCCTCTTTAGTTCAACTTCCTATAACAGAAACCATACAAACTAGTAGATTATAACAATGAAAGATGCAAAAATTGAACTTTCTTTTCCAGGGGCTCTGTTTTGGAAGGCTGGGAGTCCTCATCTTTTTTTCTTTTTTTTATTTTTTGTTTTTCTGAAATGTTTTTCTTTTCCAACTACCCAATTGGTAGAACATCTACGTACCTATCCAAGCCCTCTTCAAAACAGTCACTATTAATTTCAAAATGTAAGTTTGTGTGTTCAGAATATGTAAAGGCATTTGTGCTACGACCATGCTAATCATAGTCATCACCCAGGCAAAAAGAATCATGACCATGAATTAGACATCTCAGACAAAGAACATGGTTAAATGAAAGGAGAACATAGACAGATCTCATATTGGGGCATAAATTGTGAGGGGAATAAGACTTTGATCAGTGTATCAATACCAACAAATCAAGAGAGGAAGGTTCATATCAACCCAGTCTGCCACCATAAAAGATGCCAATAATCCAAATGAAAGTAGCAAGATGATGAAGCCAAATAACTCCCCACATGTCATCACTTCCCCATGTGAAGGTCCCAAATTCAACCCCTCTTCTCACCCTCTTTCCCCACTTTCTTTATTCTCTTCAATCCCACTTCAATTTCTGCTGTATTTTCCAAAACAAAGTGTTAAATATAAGATTATATAACTAAATAAGCTGTAAGCATCTCCCCAATCAACTTCTATATGAACTGAGATCAAAGACAGCACTGCCCTACAAAACCAAAATTGATGAAAGACAGAACCCTTGAGAGTTGAGGTCAATAAATGAAAAAAAAATGATAGAAGTGCTCCAATGAAGTGTTCCAATGACAGACTTTCTGTAGAAGAAAACATATGCGACACTTTCTGTAGAACAAAAATTGATGTACAATCTCAACTAATAAACAATATGAAGAGAAGTACTACCCTCGGGAAGTTCTGGCAGCACAAAATGGGGTACAAAGTGTCTTTGCTGCTCCCGTTTCTCCCTTAGTTTGTGCTTTGACATCGATTTCAACTTCATGTAACAGAAATAAAAAGGAAATTAATCCAGTGAGATTGCGTGCAATTTCAACATTTTCAGGTCTAGACTTCAGAATAACCAAATAAAAAGGAAAGGAACCCCTGCGTTTTGCTTCTTGTTTACTTTTGTCCTATTATTTTATCCATTTTAATGTAGAATCCCATGGTGCAAGGATCATCTTTTTCTCGTTAAGAGCTATAACAAACTCATCCCATGTCTTTACAACTTTAATGCAAGCATCTCTTTTTTGCTTTCTAAAATAGCAAGAGAATACCATAGAACATTGTAAGCCTGGGAAATAAAACACAACATTCGTTGATGTCAACTAAAAATTCGTCGACATCAACGAATAAATTAGTTGATATCAATGAAAGCGTACTGATAGCACATATTTGTGCAGGAATAAAAACACAACATTCGTTAACTAAAAATTCGTCGACATCAACGAATAAATTAGTTGATATCAATGAAAGCGTACTGATAGCACATATCTATGCAGGAATAAAAACACAGTATTCGTTGATGTCAACTAAAAAATCGTCGATATCAACGAATAAATTAGTTGATATCAATGAAAGCGTACTGATAGCACATATCTGTGTAGGAATAAAAAACACAGCATTCGTTGATATCAACTAAAAATTCGTCGACATCAACTAATAAATTAGTTGATATCATTGAAAGCGTACTGATAGCACATATCTGTGCAGGAATAAAAACACAGTATTTGTTGATGTCAACTAAACATTCGTCGATATCAATGAATAAATTAGTTGATATCAATGAAAGCGTACTGATAGCACATATCTGTGCAAGAATAAAACACAGCATTCGTTGTGAAAATCATACATATTGCCTGGAGAGTTTTATCCCCTGAATCATACATATTGCTTGGAGATTTTCATCCATATTAGATAACATCAATTAAATGGTTTTGGCCAATTCCAATGAATGGCCAGAGATGGATGTGTGAGGGGAATAAGCAAGCCCCTAGTGCCCAGAGAATACAAGAAGTCCAATGAGACAAATTAATAATATTACAAAGATAAAGCCAACCCAAACAAAAAATTTTGTATAAAATTTCTCATGCTCCTCATTACATATTAACATCACCTAGATGAACAACCTGTTTGTTAACATTTCCAGCAGTCATTATGGATTTTCACATTGATTAAAAGCCTTCCAACATACAAGACCAAAATGAAACCAATAGTGGCTTTCAGTTTTAACATGTCAACCATCCAAAATACATCAGGCCAATAGACACAAAGAAAGGTTCAGATTACATAGGCCAATACACAGGCCCATTTTAGGTGGGCTGCACTGTAACAGGTAACCTTCTTCTTCTTCTTGTCATTGATCATGATCTCCTTGCTTCATGTGCAATTGCTCCTCACTCCATTGCTCTTGAGTTTTCTTCTCACCAGAATAATGGTCATGTCCACCCCTCTCCAACCGACCATAAGGCCCTCCATCAAATCTCCTCACCTGATTGTCGATGTACTGATTTTCTATTGTACAGAGAACAACCATCCATAACAATCATCCACGACAACACAGTGAAAAACATGCTCCACTTGTCACACTAGATATGCTCATGTGGCTCCCATTAGTATTCTTCATGCCATCTTTAGATCCTCCATTTCTTTATCAATGCTCTATAAAGTCTTCACTCCCATTTTATCTATCACAAGGCCGATGATTAACTTCAGAAGAAAACTCAATTCATCAACCCCCCACTTCAACTCTAAACATCAATGGTAAAAGGGCACTCTCTGTAGAAAAAAAAAATTCAAGAAAATATCACTTAGGCATTCCAACAAGCACATGGAAGACAACACACTTCAACTCTAGACATCAATGAAAAAAGGACACTCTCTACATAAAAAAAGTTCCAAGAAAATATTACTTAAGCATTCTAACAAACACATGGAAGGCAACACACCTTCACTTTCCATCATTTCAAGGACATCACCTCGTTTTTCCCTCTTCTTTCTGGAACAATCAAACAATCAATCTAATCCCCCTTTCACCTTTCCTTATTTAAGAAAAATAAAAACTTAGATTAAAATAACTACAAGAGTGAGAGACGCTCAAACATCAATCTTCCAACAAAAAAATGAGTGATGGCGAATTCGTAAAAAAAATCTAATAGATGGAATCAACCAAAAAAAAAAGAATGGAGAAAAAAATGGTTTGTTCTCGTGAGTTCTGGGTTGCAATAGGTGTAGTAGATCTCATTTGGATGGGAGTATAGAGACGATCTCCTCGAGTTTTCTTCTTCTCCTCTTCTTTTCTATCGATTTTGAGATGAGATTTGTTGACATCAACGAATGATGGGCAAAAATGGAAGAAAAAAAGAGAACTTTGGCGGGAGCTCCTCCTCTGATATTATAAGAACTTGTGGTTTCCATTTTTAGTGGGATTTTTTTGGTAAATGTCCCTATATAATATTGCACCATCAAAATTAATAATTGAGGATTAAGATAAAAAGATAAAATAGGAAATTTAGGAAAAGAGAGATTTTAGGGGAAGTTAGAAAGATTTTAGGTACTCTACTAAATGAGAGGTTTTTTAGGGAAGATGGGTGGGGACGAAGAGATTTTAGGAGATTTGAGGAGAATTAAGAATGACCCACTTGAAAGGCAAAGGCAAAATTCCACTATTATTATTTTTAAGAATTTTTAGAAGAAAATAAAGTGGAAAAATGTCTTGAGATTTAATGGTAAAAGGAAGAAATTATCGTAAAAAATAATAATGTGTGATATCGCACCTATAAAATCTTTGTAAATTGAAAAAATACATGGGTTTAAAGTCCCTACTAAAAAAGAGATCAAAACTTTGGATGGAAGCAAAATAAATAAATAAAAAATGATACCATTCAAAGAAGGAAAAAAAATGAGAAAAGAAAAAACAAATGCATCCATTTTCCTATCAATACCCGGCTGTGGCTCAGTCTGTTAGGTATATCGTGTGGCTAAGATGAGTTCCACACCAATGGCCCAAAACACTACCCACTCGTTTTGAGCCTACTTACTATTAAAACACACCTGTTTGAAAATGCAAATCAAATCCACATCCAACCAAACACTTGAAAGAGAGAGAGACGTGTAGAATCCTTTTATTCTACATCAATGTCATATATTTATTTAATATATAAAATAAATGATCCAAGGAAAAAAGGTCACTCACATGAGATTTATACCTGATGCAAGATAACGATAGAGAAAGAAATTTAATTGCTTTCATCAATGTTGAGGCTCTAGATTTTACATGAATGTTGAAGCATCAAAACTAACCTCATTGCAAGCATGTGTAATAAGTTTTATATTTAGAATTCCATTAAATTAATGGCCTATTGTAGGAATTTCAATGGGCCGATTTTCGTACTGGCCCATTTCTACTATCAATAGGGATTGAACGGCCTGAGTTCAGGTGTATATCAGGTCCTAAATACTAAGTTTGAGCCTGCCTACTTAAAAAATATGGTGGGTTGAGACTGCCCCTTAAAGGCCGGGGTCAGACTAAGGTTTGAGTCCGGGTGCACATAGGATCATCCCAGCTCAAACCACACGATAAAAAAGTATTGAAAATATATGACAATTCTTTGAAGGCCTCAGTTCAACAAAGGCTCAAGTCCATTTAACATCTGAGTCAAGTTGATAAGTTCTATGAGGTGGTCCCACCGAGATGGTGCATGGGTTAGATTTATTAAATTCTCTAAAACTTTTGTGGAGTAACACATAAGTGAAAGAGATTATTATTTTTGGATCATAAGTTCTTCATAGTTGCCCCCCTTAAAAATGTCTTTTGTGTTATTTTTTAAAGATTAACTTCAATTTTATGGGATATTGATTGAGAGACTTTATGAGATAGAGGATATGGATAAAGAGATATTTTTGGAGAAAAAATTGTGGCATGTGATGACATGGCACCTTAAAGCACTGTATGTTTTTTCTTCATATTTATTTGAAAGGAGAATAATTGGGTGCTGAGGTGGCATCCCCACAGCCCACCTCTCATATTGCTTTAATATATATAATTTGAGTTCTTTTTCGATAGTTGGATTGAGTGTTTGATGAAGAATTTAAGAAACACAATCTTATGTATTTCATTATCACATTTATCCTTAAATCTTTAATGAAAAATATTCATATACATCCATTCCTCACCATACGGATCCCTCCCTCACCATAGGGTGAGAGAAACTTACATAATTGAAAATATTCATGTGCAAAGAGGGAAAGCCATGTAAGTGTCCCTCACCCTATAGTGAAAGATGGATGAGCATGAATGTTCCCCATCTTTAATTTAGAGCTTTTTGTATATACCCTCGTAATGTTTGTAGAATTTGTATATAGGCTCATGAGGTATGTAAATAGGCCCTGCATTTCTATTTTAATACCATATGTATCCCCAAAATCAATAGTCTGCCAACTACCCTAGATTTTTAGTGCGAAATGACACTTTTGTCCATCTTTTTTATTCTTATATGCATAATTTCAAAAGCTTGGAATTGTTTTTTTTTTTTTTTTATAAAACTTGTAACATTAACAATTGCACTTAGTGGGAGAAAACAACCCTACATAAATTTATTTTTTATCGATATATGACTCATTTCATTAAGTCCAAATTGATTGTGACGACAATTAACACATGTACTTATAATCGGTTATGATTTATCAAATCATACATTACCCACCATTGGATTGATGAAAGTCTTAAACTACATTATTCTACTTTCTATGTAGGGGGTGTGTAAAAGAAATATTGGGGGAACGAGCAAATGTAAAAAAAAAAATTAATTAATTTTTAGAATTTGCAAGAGGTGGTGGTGTTTGGCTCTCTGTAAAAGAAATATTGGGGGACGGGACAAATGTTAAAAAAATATATATTATTTTTTTATAATTTGAGGGGGTAGGGAGGATTTTAAACTTTTTTCACATATGGGTGGGGCTTCGGTCCGAGGCCCTTGTACCTAAGTCCACCCCTCATCATGTGCAAGAGAGTTATTGAGAGAAATCACTGGGACTTGAAATAAAATAATGGTACTTTTGTAATAATAATATACTCATTATGTTTTAATGGATGTATGGGCAGAGCTGTCATTTATATAAAAATTCAAGACAAATCTTACTGTGGATGCCCATTCTTATTAGGAATATTGATTTTGGGGACATGAAAGGTATTAAAAAGAAAATGCAGGGTTTTTTTTACAACTACTAAAACCTCAGGGTCTTATTTACAAATCCTACAAACCTTAAGGAGGTATATACAAAAAAAAAGCTCTTTAATTTAACCATCCAAATATTTAGGATTGAAGTGGATTTTTAGGATCCTATGTATGGTTTATTTTAAATTATTTGGATTTCAATAGGTTGGCTCCACATTGGAGTTCGGGCTCTTTTTAACATAAAATTTCTCCCAGTTAAAGCCTATGAGTATTCTGCCTTTGGTATTTTTTATAATCTTATTTAAATAGAAGTTGGTCATACCATAAGATTTATTATCATTTGATAAAAAAAGATAAATAAAATCTTTTATGAAATATTCATTGTAATGGACAGTCAAGAAAACAGGAATATTTGGCCTCTACTAAGTGCGATTATTTAGATAGTGGGACCATGGATTAATATTTGAAATCTAAATTGTTGATATAGTTGGATGAATAATGGTATTGTGGGATACATGGGAGGTCTGAAATTCCAATTCTACCATTTCGTTTTACCACTCAATGAATGAACGTTAGCAAGTTTTTCATTTTTTTTTTTTTAGCACCGGGTTAAAAGATGCCTTGCCAGAGTTCTTTTTTTAATCCTTTTTTGTGTTACTTAATATCTATAGGATCTAGCGCTATTATTTGAACTTGTTTGTTTGCATGAAATATATAAAAATGATCTAACAAAAAAAAGTACATAGGAATGAAATACAGAAAGATTCATGGTGAAATAAGCTCCATTAAAGAATTAATGAAGAGATGAGGCGTAAGGAGAAAAGATAGAAATATAGATGGAACCTTAACTTTCTTGTGTTTTAATTGCAAGGTAATGGTCAGTATTCATTTTCCACCTTCTTTTGATTTAATTTTCATTAAATGGGAGGTTTTCTTATGGTCATTTTTTAATATTCACCTTTAGTCCTTCATTTTTAACTAGTTTAAAAGTACATATTCAATTTTATGAAACAAACCCGCGCTAAGTCTTGGTGTGGTCATTCCACATTTAAGAAAATCTATGTTAAATTAGCTACATTTAAGTATATATTCCATAAAAAAATTCAAAATACATTAAAACTTTGGCCATTAGAACAAGAAACACCAAAAAGTTGGATACACAGTTTAGAGAGGAAAATATTATGTTTTCATCTGCAAGTTCTAGAAAAACAAATTTCTATGTATGTTTGTCTCTATGTGTTTAGTAAATAGCAACTTATATAAATTTTAATACAATTCTTCAGATTTAGCACATTTGATATGATTTTATATGTGAGATATTTAATTTGTATATTAAATTTTATTGTGTTAAAATCAAGAATATTGATATAATATTATTTCTATTATTCATATAAACATATATATAGCTTGTGTATATTATGATTTCATTAAAAACTTCGAGTATGATTCTATCTTTTAAAAAAAAATGCATCATATGAATTGAGTTTTTAAAGGCATCACGCATACACCTAATATTATCAATTTTGACTTTTGTCACATGTCTCACTTCCTAGAGTTTTGAACGTGAATCTGTCTACGGTTGCCCCAACAAAAAAAAGAAAAATCTGTCTATGTTAGCAATTTTGACTTTTGTCACATATTTGACTTATTTGAGTTTTGAAATCACAAAAATGACTTCCTAGAGTTTGAAAGTGGATCCATTCTCTCCTTAGTTTCTTCTTCTAATTGGACACTATGGAATATGGATAATGGAACAGTACCTTAAGGAATCTAACTACCATTTGAATAATTGGATGGGTGGCACTGGACAAGCAACCCCAATTTTCTTCCCTTTGCTCATATCTATACGAATCCAATCTAGAAGGAAATATTAGTGAAGTCATTGAGGAAATCTAAGGACATAAGCAGCTCATTCTACCATAGGTTTGATTTTATATTGTTTGGTGCCAACGGTTTTCTGTAAGAAAAAGCGACTTTTCCACGAAAAAGCCTTCTTGATTAGGTTGGGGGTTTTGTGCTGTATTAGCGTATAGAAAAAGATAAAGCATTTCATGAAACAACACAAGCCCATAGAGTCCTATTCTTGTGGATGCTACACATACGTGCTTAAAAGTAAAGTAGTTTGTGTCCCTTTTCATCTTTAAATTATTTGAAGTAGGTTAAATATGTTTGAGCCCTTGTAGTCAATCGCAAATCTATGAAAGACTTCCTTGCATCTTACCAAATGTTTGATTAGTTACTCACAATCACATCATAGTCATCATAGGGGTGGTCCAAAACTTCAACACCCCCAAAGTCTATCATATTATACTGAAGCTAATGATAACTGTCAAGCCCTTGTCAAATAATGACGTGCCCATTCACTTGTATGTTTTGGACCCTGAAATAGAAAAGAAGTTTTTTGAGTTTTTTTTTTTCATCTTTTTGGAACCCAGTACCATTTTACGAATGATGATGGTGTCCAACCTCTTTGAGAACCCGATATTTTTCGGGGCACATGAAATCCTTGCCTCAGTGCCTCCCCCATGTATCAGTAAGTCAGTCTTTTGCTTGGACAAGAGGCCTAAGGAATAAAATACAAGTTTGAATTTTAACACCTTTGAGTATTATTTTAGAGTGGATAGCAAACAATGATTAATAGAGATAATTCTATTTATAGCTTTAAGGGGTAGCTCAGTTGGCCTGGGACCACGGTTTGCATCCGGAGGTTGTGGGTTCGAAATTGCACTACCACACTGAAGATACAGGAGAGTTCATTCGGCTTCCCTCTGGGCCCGGAGGGATTAGTCCTTGAAAACCCTCCAATTTTAAAAAAATAAAATAAAATAAAATTTAGAGATAATTCTATGAATAACAAACACGAGTATCCTACGCATGCTTTATATGATTAATAATTTGAGAGGTTGGAGGTTTTGGTTGATGATCAACCTCACCCTTTGGAAATCCAATTTGACTTTAATGGTATCATAAGAAACTAAGAAACGTGAGATTCCAGAGGCTTACTTGTCAGAGTGAAATCTCATATTCTGGCTACTTTGAAAAATATATGGAACCCATGAACTAATAATGGAATGAGCAGAGCAACCCAAAAGATGTTGACATGAGCACTCCAAATAAGCAGACCTACACGTCAAGCATTTGTTATCCTGGCATCACTTGTGCCCAGTGAAGGACACCCACCAAATTATCAAGTATGATATCAAATATATACCTCGGCTCGAGCAGAGGATAAGGGAGTCCACTCAATAGCTTAGCCCACCTAGGGACCCAGATGGGAGTGGTGATGGAGGATTTGAAGGACACACAGGGGCCCTCCTCTCTACAAAAAAAATCAGTCATATCTTCGATTTCTATCATCTCCATCTAGGACACAAAATTTTAACAGTAAATAGTCCATTCGGATGGGTGTCATTCAATCCAAAGGTCCAATTTAATCAGATGGTGGACACGTGCAATTTAAGGGGCCCCAGTGTGCGGTCCATTTGGATGGACAGAACAGTGGGCCCCACCTTAGGCAGAGGACAACCCTCTACTTGCCGAACCTGACCCAAATCACATCGAATCGAATCAAAATGACGTGAATCGACCCACCCCCAGTTGCCAATGTCTTCCAAATGGACAATGAGTCCAATTAAAAAAATTGTTGGAGCTTTTCCAACTCCTATAATGATTAGAGATCGATCAGGTCATGTCATAAAATAGGGTCTATTAATTATTTATGGGCATCCATTTGTTGACTTGGGCTGATTGATTGGGGCAATTGAAGCTTTTGGACCCGGGCAGAAAGAGTTCTCCTTCTCCATGGCAAACAAGAGAGCCTAGTACAAAAGGTATAATATTGTATTCACCAAGATAACATAAACAAATACGAGTGAGAAGGCAAAGTCATCTATGGCGTTTGGAATTTGAGGACTTTCAACTTTAGAATTGGGAGGCAGCTAGCACCTGTCTAAATATAACACCCCTCAAAGCAGTCCTCCAAGTTAGATTGAGAAATATTCATTGGCCTTTGGATATCTTGAAAGCTAGATGTTTCTTGAAAGCTAGATGTATGAGAATTTGGAGAATTATGTAGTTAAAAAAACCTCTTGAATATATGATAAGCTTGCAAATCAAATTAAAAATTTGAAACAAGCAACGAGAAGACACCCACACACGAGATGACGGAAGATCCGCACATGCAAAGTGAGAACATCCACATTCATAAGGAGAAAAGATTTGAACATGCAAGGAGGGAGAGACCCAAGGTTCAATCCCTGATCATCTGGGTGAAAGGCGGGTTTCTGAAACGTATATCTAATGTATTGGACCAAGTCCATACACATATCTAACCGTACACGTATCTAACTTGTAGACCCGATTGGAGTACAACCCAACTCAAAGCAAAGAATATTATTATACATTTCTTCAATCTAATAAGATATTATTATCAGCTTTGTTCAGGTGAGAATTGTTCTCATGGAGTCACCATGAGAACTTTTTGTGGGGCCTAAAAGTTGATTTCATCTGGGATGAGATAAGGGGGGTGGAAAGAACTATATGGGACCACCCCACGTACCTAATTTAACATCAATCACATGCACCTAACCCCTTAATCCATTGCTTACAAGTTTAATGAATTCATATTAAAAAAAAAAACCTTTCATCAAGCCGTCTAGTCCATTCAATGGGTGCCAAACTTTGGGATCGGTGACTATCATGGAAAAGTCTATGTTTGTGTACAGCTTGAATGGATTGCTGGTGGGCCACACCAATAGTTCTCACGGAAGTACGCTAAGAACCGATTCTCGTCTTAATATTTTCATACTATTATATTGAGAAAGAAATTGTCTCTTTAGGGCCCGTTTGGTAAATTTACTAATAAAGTCAAGTTAAGTTAAACATCCCATCAAAAACACATTTTACAAAAATTCCCTCCATCTTTTCCAAAAAAAGTCAAAAAGCAACTACATTTACTCACTAAAAGACAAAAAATCTACATTTCCCCATACAAAAAGTCAAAAATATTCCATTCCAAACAACTAAAAACAAAATATCATCATAACTTACTTATATTTTATTCATTCTTTTCATTTCACTTCACTCCACTTTAGGGGTAGCTGAATGCGGAAGAAGCGAATGGTCCCGTTTGTCACAAGCTCATCCACATTGGGATGTGAATTGTAAGCTTGCACGTTTCCCTGTAGGAGAATATTCTCCTTATCATATTTATACATACAAAAATCCGATTTGTAGATTTAATTGGGTTAAAAAAAAAAAAAAAAGAGGGTCTATATCCATGGGCATCCCCAAGTTTGACTTGGGCCCGAGCCAAGTGGAGCTTTTGGACACATTAAAATCAGTGGGCCTATGAAAAAAAGTTGGATGAAATGAGCAAGGTGTGCATGGGCAGCAAACTGTTTTCCAGTTCTGTTGGTTTGAAAAAAAGAACATTGTATTCACCAAGATAACAAAACAAACACTTGCAATAAGAGTAAAGTCAGCTATGGCCTTTTGACACTAAAATTTGGAGGCAGCATCAGTCAAAACATAGACCTCAAGTTTATCTGCTGAACTTGTTTGCCCATGTATTTAGCTGACATAAATCCTTTTTCGGTTACAGGATTGCTAAGAATTATTGTTTAGAGGTATCAAATTCCCTCAAAACTGTATTCCAATTTGGGTCGACAAATATTCATTTATTCATTGGCCTTGAATATTTTGAAAGTTAGATATATGAGAATTTGTAGAATTTTGTAAGGGAACAAATCTCCTCAATATCTAAAGAGTTTGCAAGCTAAACAAAAATCTTAGAAAGTGTTGGAGACAACTATTGCTCCAATGGCAATATTTTTTTATAAGAGATTCTTACAAACAAGTAGGGTTTTTAATCTTTACAAGCAAGAACCTTTTAGGGCTCATTTGATACTTTATTAGATTAGTAAAAGTCAAGTAAAGCCTCCATTTTTTAGATAAGGAGTCACATTAATAGCACTTTAATTCAAAATTCCCTTATCTTTTCTTTTTTAAATTAAAAAATCAACCCCATTTTCCACTAAAAGATAAAAAGCTCTACATTTTTATATAAAAAGTAAAAAAGATCACATACCAAATAAGTAAAAATTAAGTACCATCATAACCTCATTATATTTTATCCTCTTTTAATTTGATGTTTTACTAGTTGTTGCACTTTATTTTACATGTAAAATTACCAAATGAGCCTAGGAGTCGGGCATATTTGTGCAAGATCATGCATATCCTACCTTTTTATTCAGGGGCTGTTTGGCAAGTCTATAACCTAGCATCTATTTCTCTTAATGAGGTTTAAAATAGATATTTAGACATTAAGACTGTTTGGATGGTGCAAGTAGGTGTCTTTTTTAAACAGACAAAAAAACATTTTATGTTTGTATGAAGAAGACCCAAAACCTATCATTTTTCAGACATATGTATTCATCTAAAGCGGGGAGATGTGATGCTACAGTGCTCATTGAAGTCATTCCGTGTTTTTGTATTTTTTTTTGTTTTGAAATTATGGGCCCCTAGGTGAAAACCCAAACCATTGTATGTCTTAATAACCTCAATAACGGCTATGACATCAAGTTTTAATCGTTGATGTTGCACAAATCACGAGATGTTCTCAAAGAGATGTAAACCATTGGATTTACATTTCTAACCTTTTGCGGGACCCTCTATCAAGATCAAAACCGTTGATCCTCTTCATAAGCCTAAGAACGATTATAAGATCAAATTTCAGCCTTTGATTCCTTGAGAATTTCGAGAAGATCATACAAAATCGTGAGACCATTGACATCAATGCTTTAAAACTAACTGGGTTTCACGTGATGAAACCTAGTCTTTTTTTCTTTTTAATAGTGGGGTTCTCAGCTTCCATCAAAATATTGGTTCTCTCCATTACGTTAAGAAAGACTATCGTATGAAAATTGAACCGTTGATTCTTTGTCAACCTCGAGATATTTGTGAAAAATTATGGACTATATGATCTGAATTCTTTCATTTTGTGGCCCTAAATATCAAGATCTGAGCCATTGATCTTCTTCCTAAGCCCAATAGGATTTATGGGGTCAAATCTGAGCTCTTAATTCCTTCAGTATCTTGAGGAATCAAATCTGAGCTCTTAATTCCTTCAGTGTCTTGAGGAATTCATGAAAAACATTGAACCGTAGGATCCTAAAACGTCTAATGTGAAATGGTCTTGCCAAACTGTCTAAATGTAACGCCCCAATTCCGGATACCGAGAAAGTCGTCAGAATACCCGAAGTTGGCGCGCTACTTCCCGGAAAAATCCGAGAACTTCCAAGATCGTAGGCCCGCAGTGAGGTTCAATTTAAAACTTTTGAACAATATACTATCAACAGTTAAATTTGCGGAAGCATAAAAAGTAAAGCGGAAGCATCGGTATCAATATGTATATCAAATGTAAGCTGAACTACAGTCTAGTTTAAATGTATCAGTGGTTAAGATCAAATGTTAATTACATAATTGATAACTACCCGACTCACTACAAAATTTCGCTCAAAAGCCCAAACAAAATAACGCTCAAAACCCTGGTAACGGCTCTCCACCCTCCGACTCGACTTCCGGGTCGGCCGGGCCCCAAACGAAGTCTCCTGCGACGGGCGCCTCTACGAGCGCGAGCACGTCGTCCGCGATCTCTGGGTCAAGGCCTAAGGACCAAAGATGGGTCAAATCTAAAAATCTAGCAAGTCAGAGTATACAAATAACATAGGACATATATATCAAAAGAGTAGAGACAGATATATAATTTAAAGAATAATAAGGTAAATGAACTAGGCAGTTGAGCTAGATAAGCATAAGGAATCAGGAGAAATATATAAAGCATTTAATCTAAAATAAGGTGGCACATTCACACGAGCTGGAATACTGCGGGATATTATGTCGCGGCCCTCCCATACTGAACACAGTTGCGGCGGGGAATCTCACCAATGCTGGAAATTACTAATCCCGCAAATCACTCATCATCTCATCACACTCATCACTCAAGACCGGGCCCGGTATCACACCGTCCGTCTAACAACAGCTCATCATGATAGCTCACTACAACACTCATAATAGCTCCTATCGGAGATGATCAGTCCACAGGCTGAGCTTAAATCAACCGAATGAATGTTTATGCCGACTCGAGAAACTCTAAGGGTCTGTGTCTGTCTAGGCTTTGCCTTGCGTGAACAAGGTCCTAACCAAATCTCTAAAAGATCTATAAATCAATTAATCAATGGATTACAATTTAAGTCCATGCTCACTCGTTGGATTCATACCAAGGCCCATCAACACATGGCCTGGTCTAAATCAGTCCAAACGAGACATCGTATCCATTACTACTGATAAACAGCTCCTTCTAATCCATTATGAGTTGTAATCCTAATATAAATTACCTCTTCCATCTAAGGGTACACATATCCATACTTAGGCCCAACAAGGGCCCGCCTAGACACAGACATGGGTCAATGTTTTCCCATTCACACCATCGGGTCTCCTCTAAGATATCCTAGGTTCAGGTCCTCAATTTTCATTTAATTAACAGTTAAATTGCTACACTAAGGATATAAAAGCAACAATAAATAGGAAAGGTGAAGTATGAACTTCAGTAAGAGAATCAACGGGAAATAACAACAGTCCAACCCTAGGTAATGGACCACGTTCAGGTTCAGGTCCATCTCCGATAATTTGATCTCTAAATAAAGTTTCAGATGCCATAGGATACTGTGTTTGGTGCTCGTAAGGTTACGGGCATCATTGACGACGTTTAGGGGTCGAATCATCTTAGATTACATGACCAAAACCCTAATCGGTGGTCCCCACGAGTCAAGGTCGAGCCACACCATTGATTCGTGCTTGAAACATTGATGGAAGTTCATTTAGATGGTCAATGGGCCCCACAATCGATCAATCATAAAAACAAAGGCTAAACTCACATCTTAGTGTTCACAGTGTGGCAGGTCGACCTGGCAAGGGTCGGGTCGATCTGCTCCACGGGAATCAAAGTTGGGACTTGGTTTGGATTCTGGAATTTCCAGTGTACCCAATAGACCAGGTGGTCAGCCAGTCGATTTGGTACACAGGTGTACCTGAGTCAACAGATTCCAGGCCAAATCTCAACTTCTGCACTAAAGTCTGGGTTTGATGGAAAATCAAGGTCATACACAAACTATTCAAATTGGGTTCATTAAAAACTAAAAGGCATTAATCTAATTCTAAAATCTATTGTAATTTCTAAAAGTATAAATCTAAAGGGTCCAAACTCAATTTAGGTTAAATAAAGACTAAGGGATCTATAATTTCTAATTTCTAAAATTAAAGAGGTCAAGAAATATTATTTTAAAGGTAACAAGTTAATTTATTCTAATTGGGTTCCATAAAGGCTAAGGGCCCTACTTTCCTAATTTTCCAAAACTAATGGGTCCAATTGTACACATTAGAAACTAAATGTTTTATTTTAATTAATAAAACTAATGGGTTATGGATTAGTGGGCCCCACTGGTCCCGGCTCCAATTTGGTTCAATAAAAACTAAGGGGTCTATATTTCCAATTTATGAAAATTAATGGTGCTAATTGTATACATTAAAAACTAAAAGATTAATTTTAATTAATACAACTAGTGGGTTATTGGATCAGTGGGCCCCACTGGGCCCAGTCCTAGATCAGTCCTCATCATCATGGTCACTAAGCAGCCCCGGATCCAATGTCCGGACCTGATCTGAAATCAGGGACCCACCTGGGCCCCATAATTTCAGTGGATCACACTTTCCCATACTCCTGCGCGTCACCTCTTTTCCCAAGCTCCTATGGACCACCCTTTCCCCACTCATCTCTTTCCTCTCTCCATCACTAAACACGTTCAGCAACTAGACTTGAAACAGAACGTGCGCCTGCGATATGGAGTCTCAGCGATCGTGGGCCCCACTGATCAAGGGCCCACGATCAGCCCTCATCATCCGGGTCGCCCAAGGTGTCCCTACATGATGTGTGGTCCGGATCTCCAAAGGTGGCCCACCTGGGCCCCACCGTTTACAAAAACGGAAAGAAAACTACTCACGGTTTGGGTTTAATAGGTTAGTGTCCAACGCTTGGATTAGGGTCCTACCTCTGATCAAATTCGGATCAGATTTCAACCCTATGGTCGCCCCACCAAATCAGGCCTGATGGACGGACTAGATCTGTGATCAGATCAGTCTGTGGGTCCCGCAACAGTTCAAGCCAAAACTGGGTTTCTTTTTAAAACAATTCCTTCTCTGCTCAGCTACTGGATTAGGGGCATGGGGATGTCCACACACTATGGGACTAGCCCATTTAGGGTCGCCCGTGGGTCCTCTATCCGATCCACGGTTCGGATTGGTCATCGGGTGGCCCACCTAGGCTCCGATTTCGATGCCAGAAACCAAAATCTCATTGTTTCACTAACAGTGACTATTACAGTCACCCTCTACAATATCCCATTTCTAATCAAATAGATTCTACAACACATCGATTCATCAAATAATCAAATAAAATTATAAAAACACTACAATGCCCAACCATCCATCAAGAAATAGGCCCATTGATCTTCCAAATGGGGTGAAAACCCATCCATCAATGTCCAACCATCCATCTATTCTAAGCTCAATGTTGTTTCTAACACATGAAAATAGCTTAACTTAAAATTAAATGAGTCAAATGCAACAGAATATACAAATGCAACAGAATATACAACCTAAGTTAAAAGTATAATGCACTTGCCTTTGATTTGGAATAGAAGGTTTGTAGAGAAATAAGAGAAAAAAGAGAGTCAAATCCTCAAGAAGATGATAACAGCTCCTAGGTCTTTTCCTCCAGCACAACAGTAGCTCAAGCCTTAGCTCTTAGGGAAGAAATGAGAGAGAGGAAGAAGAAGAATGGAAGAGGAGTGAATAGTTGCTAAGGGTTTTGGGGAAATGTGTTGGATTTATAGGGTTTGGGGGTGGCTAAAGTCTGAAATGGCCTTTGGGGTTGTATAGGATTAGGGTTAGGGTTAGGGGCAAATGGGTCTTTAGGTGGGGAAAGTTCTAGAATGATGTTTTTTAGGAAAACCCCCTATAGAAACCACAAATACCTAGTTAGGGCCTCCAACACTAATTAACTCTAGAATTACACAAGACCCCCAAAACCCTAACACTAACACAACTAAACTAACCTAACCAAACTTATGAAAATGTATTTACCCTTACTAACCCCTAATTAATATAATTAACTAATATTTATTATTAAATAGTATCCAAATATTCAATTACAGGGCCCACAAGGGGTGGGGCCTCACACTAAATATAAAACGTCTATTTTAGACAGATCTATTCTACACAGATCTATTATTCATATGTCCGTTTCATACCAATAAGATTTGCCAAACAGGGCCAGTTTATTACAATATGTTATTCATAATTTCATATAAAGATGGAAAAAGAGAAACTAATACTCATCATTTGAGTGGAAAATCATTTTTATGGACATCTCATAACCACATAAAAGAAAGTACTTGCCGGGTTGGTTCGTATAACCATGCTTTCGCAAAGAAGGCAAGGAAAAGTGGGATGCTTTCAGTAGAAAAAAATCGCTATTGTTTGGCACAACCGCTTGTATGCAATACAAAAACACAAAAATGGCCATGATTTTCCACGATTCCGCTCAAAAGCAATATTTCCAATGGGGACGGAAAAGAATTAATTAGTTTTTTTTTCCTGTATAATTAAGGAGGTGCAACTTGTCGTTTGCCGAGCCCTAGATTAGCACGGGCATTTACTAATGTAAATGATAATATAAGCCTACTTATATGATTACATCTCGTTTAAATCTTCTGTAGGTAGGCTAACAATTGGGTTCCACCATGAATCCATCTTACATCTCCTCACTCCGAGCTTCAAAGGACAACTCTAATTGAATTGAAATTTTTATCCCAAAGCTAATACATGAAATACATTAGCTTTAAATTGATTGGATGTCGGATTATGATGGTCTAGTTTTAGGCGTCAACTTGCGGTCGAGGATTTATTTATTTATTGTTGGATTAAGAGGTTCTATAATTGTTTAAAAAAAAACCTCAAAAATAATGTTCTTGGATTTGGAGAATCTCCAATTCTCGGAATGCATCTTAATTAGGAAAGATTAAGTGAGAAGAGTGGTCCATATTAGGAGATCTAAACTCTCTTGTGTAAATAATCCTACTTTGGAAAGACATAATTCGTTAGAAGACATTCTATATATGTACTACAAATACTTCAGTAAACAATCCTAATTTGTGGATAATTCTCCTAATTCCACTTGATAACATTCAAATCCCACCATAATCCTGAGATTGGAGTGAAGATTAACATTAGCTTTAGTGGGGCCCACTTCAAGGTGGTTCAAATATGGAAACCAACCTCTTTCATAAAAGAATCCTAGTTTAAAAGACTTTGTGTGTTCTACTCCATGCCATCTGATATCATCTTGCTCTCTCCTCTTAGCTAGACTGATCAATATTCAACCAATCAACTACAATACAATTCAGATTATATGGAGACAAAGATGGAAAGAAAAACAACAATACAAGATCTGGGTGACGATCTTATGGTGGAGATTATTAGTTGGTTGCCACTTAAATCCATTGTGCTATGCCTTGGTGTCTGTAAACAATGGCAATCTCTCATCAGTGACGGCCCATTCTTCCTCACCAACACCATCAACGTTGCTCATCTTCACTACGATGACACATACATATGCCATCGAAGATGCCAAAGAGGAGGAGGAATACAAGATTCAGAGCTTCCCTTCTCTATTAAATCTTTAGACAAAAGTCTGTTTGCTCATGTTTATGATTGTGGGGTTTTCGCCGGTTCTCCAATTTATGATTATGGGATTTTTGCCACGTGCAATGGATTGCTCATCTATGGTGTTTTCATCCGATTAACAAAAGAGCTGCGTGAGTGCTACATCTCCAATCCATGGACCAGAGAGTATGTTCCTTTTGAGAAACCATCCTACCCAAGACCAATTGCTGGATGGGGACTCGCCTTCGAAAACAACCCCATCAATTCAAATTCAAGGAATACCAAGAGCAGCAACAACAATGCAGCCTTGTACAAAATTGTGGTCGTGCATTATACATTTGAAGACAACACTTACTTATTCGAGGTCCGTTCATCAGATAAAAATAGGTGGCGATTGATTCAGTCGGCCATAAAATTCTGTTATCTGCGGTTAAACAGCAATGCCTTTTATTGCAGGCGAGTCTTGTATTGGCAGTGCTGCGAGAAGCAGGCTCTCATGTTCAATTTGGAAAAAGAAACCCCTGACTACTTGGAACTTCCAAGGGACGCCGACAACGACCATGCAACGGCACACTCGTTCCTCAAAAGCAAGTTGGTGGAGTGTCATGGGCAGCTACACTGCATTCGACTAAGCTCCGGTGGCAGCAGATTAAGTATTTGGAAGATGTCGACAACGTCGATGAGTGATGGATGGTTGATATTGCATAATGTAGACCTAAGAGGAGCAATGGAGAGAAGTTTGGATGTTTTAGATCCAGAGCATGAGATAAAGATTAATAACTTACTGCTTGCTTTCAGTCCTATAGACATGAATTGCGAAGGAGATGATAAAGTTCTCCTGGACTGTGTTTTTTTCTTAGAGTACTGTAATTACTGCATGATTGTATCATATGATCTGAAGAGGGCTGCGTTTGAGTTAATATTCAAGAGAGACCCTTGTCGGGAGGTAAAGTTCTTTCGATATACTCCGACTAACAAGACCATCTCTGTGAGGTAAACATGTTATGTTGATTGTTCCTTGTTTTTTAGAATTTTAGTTTTTGAACATTGTTCCCAACAATACAGATTTATGTATTGTGCTGTGGTGGTTAGAGCTGATTTTTAAAAGCTCCATGAAGTGAGAGGTTGTGAGTTTGAATTGTATTAGCTATAATAGTTTAGTTATCAGAAAAGTGGTAGAGATTTATGTGAGCTTCTCTTTTCAGTTTTTTTCTATTAAGGATCTTCGTTATGAGACGGAGAAAATTAAAGATGAAACATGTATAGAAACAAAACCTTAACACCCCACGGGTGCGTTTGTATGACAAGAGGATTCTCTATCAGGAGGAAAAGGGAAAAGGTACTTACCTAATTCCATGCATCCCTTTGGAATCCTCGTGCTACACAAACGCACACTCAGGGAACCTTTAATAAGGAGTAACTCTTTTTGTCCTTTGAACGCTACAAATTTTCCACAGTATGGGCTTCATTTTGTTATTCTAAACTAGTGAGAGAGAGAACCACATGCCTTTTTCATTGTTGATTTTAATTTTAGAGGCCCCCTTTTTGGCGAGCTTCTTAATCAATTTGAACTTCAAAATTTATGGCCTCTTTGTTTGCATAAAATACATGTCAATTGAATACCTAAGAGTTCAGGGTGAAATGAGCTCCACCGATGTGTTATTAAGGAGATCATGAGCGGCTATTAAGGAGATCATGAGCGGCTGAAAGACATTAGTTCATGCACTATGAATTTGCCCTAGCCAAGGACTTGAGCGAATTGGCAGAAGTTTGGAGGTTGTTTCCTTTCAGAGGGGTTGGCCTAATCCTATGAATACTGATTCATTTCTCTATTCTTTGGTTGTTTTGGAAGGAAAAGAATAATAGAATCTTCAACTGCAAGTCAAAGGATGCGAAAAATATTATTTTCACGATTATTCTTAAAATAGCTAAATGGGCGGGTATTAAAAAAAGAGTTGGAGCACTTGAACATGAATAATATCTTAAATAATTTGGAAGCTTGTTTGAGAAATTGATGCATTAAGAAGAGACCTTTAGTCACTTTGTCTCTCCCCTCTTTTAATATTCTTAAATTTAATGTGGATAATGGGGCAAGAGGTAAGCCAAGGCCTGTAGGTATAGATGACTAGGGATGGTAACGGGGCGGGGCGGGGGCGGAATTGGGTTGCTCCATCCTCGCCCCGTCCCGCAATTCGATGTATGTTATATACCCCGTCCCAGCCCCGACATGCCCCGTGGGGCCCCTCCCCGATGTGGTACAGCCACAAACATAATAAATTAATTTTGGATTGACTACAAAGAAAAAGGTAAATTCATTTATTTTACATGGTAAAAAGCACATGAATGATTCATCTATGTTGTCTCCATGCCTTTAATAATATTTAAAAAAAAAACCCTCAACCATGTTGACTTATTTACTCGAAACTCAGGCCCCTCTCAAAACATCAGTCTTCCTAGGGACCATGTCGTTTTTCCCAAAATAGAATAAAAATATCTCCCCGCATAAATATTTTATAAGTGTGGGGCACTGTTAAATTGTTTAAATTTTTTAAAATTATCTAATATTAATATTATAAATTTTCCTTTACCTAAAATTTTACCTATTTAAAGTGAGATTTATTCTTATAAGATTTTCTTTAAGCCCTTGAAGGCCACTAACATACACTTGAAAATATCATACATACTTTGAGACATTCTTTATAAAAAAAGATAATATCTCTCTAAAATATCATGAACTCCATCAATACATTGTTTCACTTCATTTATGGTATTGAACTCCACCCACTAATAAAGAGGTTGATTACATATAATTAAAATTAGTATAATTTATAGTGTTGTTAGTATAATTAGAATCATATTAAGTTACTAACTATAATTTACCTTGCTATTTCTAATCATATAAGTCAATATAAGCATATAGCATGATATATCTTGTAATGTTATATCAAATTAGTATAATTTATATTGTTATTAGTATGATTAGAATCATACCAATTATAATTTACCTTGCTATCTCTAATCACATATATTATTATAAGCTTAAAGCATGATCTATCATTCTATTATATTCGTTTTATTTAATATGATTTATCATGTCGCAATTTAACATTATATATGATTAAAGTCAAATAAGCTTAGATAGATTTTTTAACAACTTTAATTTCATTAAATTTGAATTAGAGGGATGGGATCATATTATATGCTTTTATAATGTATAGGGTTCATTCAATTACAAGTTTAACTTTAAAAAAAGTCTTCAATCAATCTACTTAACCCTTAATAACAACATAAAATCAATATATACATTTATATATAAATATGTTTATTTATTATAAAAGAAATCTAAAATATATATATATTTATTTATTTTTTAGAGGGTTACTAATTTCGGGGAGGGTTATGGGGCAGGGCAACGGGGCAGGGTAAGAAACAGACCCATCCCCGCCCCAGATTCGGGGTATGTTTTTTTGCCCTGTCCTCACCCTGTCTAAGAGTCGGGGCGGGGCGGGCACTCCGGGTTGTGGCGGGGTGGGTTAAAAATGTCATCCCTATAGATGACATCTTAAGGAACTATAAGTGAGAGATATTTTTTATGTTATTAAAGTATATAGGCATCAAGAATTCTAGTGAAGCAGAACTGTTAGATATATTGAAAGCTCTAAGGATTTGTGCCTCAAATAATTTTCATCACACAATGGGGGGAAGTGATTCTTTAAATGTGATTTCTTCGATGTGTTGTTTGGAGAAGGGTCTATGGAAACTCCAACTCCTTTTCAAAAATATAAATGCTTGGTCATCACCTTTGAATGTTGAGTTTCAATATGTGTATCCGTCGGCGGATGTCTTGACTAAGTTTGGGGTATAAAGAGATGTAGCCTTTATTTTTGCTCCTTTGTAATTTGTTATTTTTGCATGGGTATTTATCTCTTCTTTTTCTCCTTTTTCTATAATTGTACCCTTCTTAAGTCTTTAATATAATTTACCGTTACTATAAAAAAAACAATAAATATGTAAGTTGGAAGGTGATTTTCTCCACAACCCCCTTCTATTGTTGATGGTACAGTTCTTCTTTTATAGATGTTTTTCAAGTATGAAGATTAGGAACCATATAAGCCAGTAGGATTTTACTTATTTTTTTTTATCATTACCTTTATGGTTATAAGTGGTCCAAAATATTCTGTCGTCAGTTCACGCTCATCCAAATTAAGTTATTGTTGTTGAGCAAGGTGATCAAATGTTGGTTTTGTAATTATTGTCAACACTCAGGCATTTGTTGTTGAAGATTATTAGTTTAGACCCAACTGGGGTTCAGGCCCAACTCGAATTCTGGCCCAAGTGTACACATATATAAATCCCAGTGAAGAAAAAAAGATCTTCTTGCCCTAGCCCTAAAAGAAATCATTCTATCCTTTTGGCTGGAGCTCCAAGACGGCTGCTGCTACTTCTTCATTCAGCTGGCTGCCCCTGCATCTGAAGTGCTGCTGATACATGGCTGGGCCTCTCTCTCCATTCTGAAATTGTTGCACAGCTGGTGCTCCTCTCACTACTGCACAGGTGCTACTATTTCTTCTTCTCTGTTTCAGCTGGTCTTCTCTGTTTCCTGCATTGCTGCTGATGCTGCCTCCAAGCTGAGACATGCATGAATTATCTACATGGGTGATGTGTGAAGGCTGGACAGTGATTGAAAGGGCTGCAATTTGTTGAATGGTGCTGGGTATATGAGCTGAAATAGGAATTGTGTTTTGGTGAAGTGCAGCAAAACTTTATCAACAGTAGCATGAATAGTTGTTTCAGAAATTTGGTTTGAAGACTTTGATTGACTCAAATGTGGTTTGAAGACATTGTAATTTGTTGGGCTGATTTGTGAAGCATTGTCTGTGTGCTATTTTTTTTTAAACATCCTTGTAATCATTCAAGTGGGTGCTTGAGTATAGGGGTTGGTGCCTCTATCCGTGGGTGCGGATCTTATATTGGAGTGGGTGCTCCTATACTGTAGTGGGTGCTACAAGTTGAGAGTGGAAGTGCTTAGCACATCGTGGATGTAGCCAATTTGGGTAAACCACGTAAAAAATCTTGTGTCTGTGTGGTGCTTGATTTTTAGTTTTGATGCATGTATGTGATGTGAAGTGGAGTAGATGCACAGGTATTTGTAATTGTCTGCACTAGCCTTGTTTAGAATAGGTGATTTTGGTTGTCACTGATTCACCCCCCCCCCCCCCCCCCCCTCTCAGTGACCTAGTGGACTTTAACAATTGTTTGATGTTAAAAACTTGTACTCGTAATATATCAAACAAAACCCCCACCATCTTCCAATTGCAATCATGGAACCATCTCCTTAAATTAACCCATATGGGCACTGATTGGCCATCTTAACCACTAATCCTGTTAGGTTGAAATAAACAATGGGACAGACTTGAACAAGCTTTGACCTGGCCCAGACCACTAAAACCCCTAGTTATTATAAAATTAAAGGAGACACCTTCTAATTTTTATCACATGAATGCCAAACAGGGAGTTGATTCCATGATTTCTTTTGATTAACAAATCATGAGTTGACATCTAAATCATATCACGAGAAAACCCATTACAAACAGCCTATGAATGCTAAGAATTTCTAGATATTTGAACTATCCCAATAAAAATTAGCCACAGCTCCAACAGGCCCTTTGTTGGCCATGCTATGGATGTAAGAATCAGCCCAAATCGTGGCCCTTTATTGGACCTCTTGTGGCTGTAAAGCACAACTAATTTATTAAGCAACGGTTAGTCGATAATCATATTCAACAGTTTTGATCACCCTAATGCACCCAACTTAATCACAAATCGATGAGTATTTCCTCCCAAAGAAAGAAATAAAATTTTTAAGATTTTAGAGAAATGATTAAAAGGTTTAAGATCAAGACATTAGAATTGAGATCTAGACCATTGGAATGAAAGGTAAAATGGAAAATTTAGAAAACTAATTTCATGTTTAGTGATATTGAACCCTGAATGAATACAACTGACTAGGAACATTTTCTACAAAACCAGTGTATATAATTTTCTTTTGATGTCTTTAACAATGCTGCTGATTCTATTATTTCCTCCTTCCCTTCACTTATCCCTGATGCTGAATTTGCTTTAGAAATTTGTCCAATCGGTGAATTTGCCACCACCTAATTCTTCCTACAGAATGTCAGTATTTGATTGATTATGTTTCAAAAAAAAAAATTATAGTAGCACCTAGAAGATGCAATGGCAGCACCCCAGCTGGACATTTTCCAAGTTTTTCAACTAAGATTTGTCTTTGAGAGATTAGGAACTCAAATGTTAGTTTTCAGGATTTGAGATTTGCTTTGTGATTTGTAAGTGGGTGGGCCATTAAATGAACAATCAAGCTAGTCTTATAGATTGACTTATATTCATGCAGATGCTAGTGTTGTGTACTGCTAAAGCAACCATTAAAAAAAATTAAAGGTGTTGCTAAAGCAAATAGTGTATTGTGAGTATAGTAAAGGTCAAAAAAAAAAAAAAAATTTTATGGATAACAGAATTATCCATCCACTGGGGGTAAGGGGCCTTGTTTCCTTGTCATGCCAACAATCAATATATATAGCAATGAACAATACAGACATTTTAATGAAAACGGAAGGTACAAATTGACTATGAAAGCATGTTTGTCTCAACTGATAGATACTACAAGGTTGCACTTATATAATCACTTCTCAGGCCTATACCAGATCACTCATATTTGCCGGTCCCCAAATATAAAAGAATTCCATACTAAAAAAAATGAGTAGTTATACACATAAAAAAAAAAAAAATTTGCTGAGTTGCAAAGTGAATTGAATTAAAAATAGGTTAAAGAAAAAGGCCCCAAAATATACAACCAATTACTGGTTTAAGAAAACCATGAAAAAATAAGACAACCAGAGAGGGAAAAAAAAAGAGAGAAACGGCCAATCAAAAATAGGACAGGAGGAGGGCCAACCAGTTGAAACAACAGGCAAACCAACTATGCTGGGAAAGGAACCAAGCCAGTAGCACAGAGAGTCAATGACCAGCACCAAAAAACAAAAAGTAGAATCATACACAGGAATAACACATAAGAAGAGTTCACTTGTTCATGGAATTGATATCAATGTAAGGAAAGTAGAAAATTGCAACATGTGGATAGGTTATAATATTTTTTTAAAAAATAAACTGGCTTTTTTTTTTCTTTGCAAAACCTTGTCCAAGCACTCAAATCTATATAGGATAATGAAGAAAGTTCCATCAAATCAAAGAAGAACGAACCATTTAAATATGAGTCAGAGATTTCAATTCAGGGGTTGGGGATTAGGATTTTGGGTTTAGAGATTTGAGTTAGCACTTCAGGTTTAGAGTCTAGGATCAGTGATTAGGGTTTGGTAATGAGTTTGATTTCAGATCCCACACAATCAGTTCGCAAGGTATGATGAGGGAAGGATGTATGGGAATATTTCCACACAGAAACTAATGTGCAGCTCATTGGGTCCAAAAAGAGGGTCTATATTAATTGTTTGACTTGGGTCCATATGACTGAGCCAGGTGGAGCTTTTGGACCATGATAGTTCTACTATTACAAAAAAAAAAAAAAATGTAGAATGCAATGAGCAAGGTGTACATGGGCTGTTTAGATTATAAAAAAGAAAAAAGTACACATTGTTTCACCAAGATAACATAAACAATAACTTTTTTTTTTTTGGTAAAGTCAGTGTCACTCACCTATGGACTTTCAAAATCAAGAGGTTTTATAATTTATGTCAAAACTCATGGGCTCGAATCAGTGGGGATTAATTGTCTCCAAATTCATAGATTTATTATTTTTAAAGGTTTTTCTTTTTTTTTTAAATCTCTAATAATGAAGAGCTTCTTAGTTTGGAATACTTGCTCCAAAATTCTAGCTAGAGCATCCTAGACTCCTAGTAATAGGGAAGACTTTTCCTCATAAGACTCTCTGTATGTACTTTGCATAAAGATACTTACAAGTAATGTAATGGATTGGCCCCTCCTAATTTTGAAAATCTCCCTAACTTCTCTCCCTATCTTGAAGAAAATCTTGCATTAAGGAAACAGAACTCTTTTGTAAAGAATCCTAGTTTGAAAAGACTTTCTTTAGAACACTTTCTATTATGAGTAGTACTCTTTAAATATTTATTCCATACAATGGATATCCCTATTAGCAACAATAGTATGTAGGCAGTCAACATTTCTTTGTTGATGCGAACTCGCAAAATACGTGTCCCGTGACTCGGACATCCGACCTACCAGGCTCTAATACCACTTGTAGGATCTTACACCCTATTGAGCTACCACTTATCTCAAAACCAATTGGTGATAGGAAACGGCACAACAATAGTTTTATGGTGAGGGCAAGGGCTTGACCACAATTATGACCGCTCAGGAGCGAGGGTGGACGTTGACCTCAACATCCTTTCTCCTTTCTCCTCTTGATTGATCATACATTCAACCAAATACAATACAATTTCAGATTAAATGGAGCCAAATAAGATAAAAAGAAGAAGAAGAACAACAACAACAACAACAACAACAACAATGGAAGAAGTTTTGGACCCTGAAATAGAAAAGAAGTTTTTTGAGTTTTTTTTTTTTTTTTCATCTTTTTGGAACCAAGTACCATTTTACCAATGATGATGGTGTCCAACCTCTTTGAGAACCCAATATTTTTTCGGACACATGAACTCCTTGCCTCAGTGCCTCCCCCATATATCAATGAGTCAGTCTTTTGCCTAGACAGGAGGCCTAAGGAATAAAACACAAGTTCGAATTTTAACACCTTTGAGTATTATTTTAGAATGGATGGCAAACAATGATTAATAGAGATAATTATATTTATAGCTCTAAGGGGTAGTTCAGTTGTCCTGGAACCACGGTTTGTATCTGGAGGTTGTAGGTTCGAAACTTCACTACCACACTGAGACTACGGGGGAGTTCACTCGGCTTACCTCTGGGCCCGGAGGGATTAGTCATTGGAAACCCTCCAATTTAAAAAAATAAAATAAAATTTAGAGATAATTCTATGAATAACAAAGACGAGTATCCTACGCATGCTTTATATGATTACTAATTTGAGAGGTTGGAGGTTTTGGTTGATGATGAACCGCACCCTTTGGACATCCAATTTGACTTTAATGGTATCATAAGAAACTAAGAAGCGTGAGATTCCAGAGGCTTACTTGTCAGACTGAAATTTCATGTTCTGGCCACTTTGAAAAATATATGGAACCCAAGAACAAATAATGGAATGAGCACAGCAACCCAAAGGATGTTGACATGAGTACTCCAAATAAGCAGACCGACACGTCAAGCATTTGTTTTCCTCGCATCACTTGTGCCCAGTGAAGGACACCCACCAAATTATCAAGTATGATATCAAATATATACCTCGGCTCGAGCCGAGGATAAGGGCGCCCACTCAGTAGCTTGGGCCCACCTAGGGACCTAGATGGGAGTGGTGATGGAGGATTTGAAGGACACACAGGGGCCTTCCTCTCTAAAAAAAATCAGTCATATCTTTAATATCTATCATCTCTATTTGGGACACAAAATTTTAACGATAAATAGTCCATTCGGATGGGTGTCATTCGATCCAACGGTCCAATTTAATCAGATGGGGCCAAATTTTGGTGGACACATGCAATTTAAGAGACCCCCGGAATGCGGTCCATTTGGATGGACAGAACAGTGGGCCCCACCTTAGGCAGAGGACAACCCTCTACTTGCCGAACCTGACCCAAATCACATCGAATCGAATTAAAATGACGTGAATCGACCCACCCCCAGTTGCCAATGTCTTCCAAATGGACAATGAGTCCAATTAAAAAAAATTGTTGGAGGCTTTCCAACTCCTATAATGATTAGAGATCGATCGGGTCAGGTCATAAAATAGGGTCTATTATTTATTTATGGGCATCCATTTGTTGACTTGGGCTGATTGATTGAGGCAATTGAAGCTTTTGGACCCTGGCAGAAAGAGTTCTCCTTCTCCATGGCAAACAAGAGAGCCTAGAACAAAAGGTATAATATTGTATTCACCAAGATAACATAAACAAATACGAGTGAGAAGGCAAAGTCATCTATGGCGTTTGGAATTTGAGGACTTTCAACTTTAGAATTGGGAGGCAGCTAGCACCTGTCTAAATATGACACCCCTCAAAACGGTCCTCCAAGTTAGATTCACAAATATTCATTGGCCTTTGGATATCTTGAAAGCTAGATGTATGAGAATTGGGAGAATTATGTAGTTAAAAAAACCTCTTGAATATATGAAAAGCTTGCAAATCAAATTAAAAATTCAAAACAAGCAAGGAGAAGACACCCACACACAAGAGGACGGAAGATCCGTACATGCAAAGTGAGAACATCCACATTCATAAGGAGAAAAGACTTGAACATGCAAGGAGGGAGAGACCCAAGGTTCAATCGCTGATCGGCTGGGTGAAAGGTGGGTTTCTGAAACGTATATCTAATGTATTGGACCAAGTCCATACACATATCTAACCGTACACGTAATTAACTTGTAGACCCGATTGGAGTACGACCCAACTCAAAGCAAAGAATATTATTATACATTTCTTCAATTTAATAATATATTATTATCAGCTTTGTTCAGGTGAGAATTGTTCTCACAGAGTCACCATAAGAACTTTTTGTGGGGCATAAAAGTTGATTTCATCTGGGATGAGATAAGAGGGGTGGAAAGAACTATATGGCACTACACCAAAAATCGAAAATTGGAACGGAAAAGCGTTCCTAATCCTCCCGTTCCTAATTCGTTAAACCGTTCCAATTTCCGTTCCAATTTGGTACCAACCGTTCCTAATCCAAATTGGAACGGAAATTGGAACGGTTTAACGGATTAGGAACGGGAGGATTAGGAACGCTTTTCCGTTCCAATTTCCGATTTTTGGTGTAGTGTGGGACCACCCCACGTACCTAATTTAACATCAATCACATGCACCTAGCCCCTTAATCCATTGCCTACAAGTTTAATAAATTCATATTAAAAAAAAAAAAAAAACCTTTCATCAAGCTGTCTAGTCCATTCAATGGGTGCCAAACTTTGGGATTGGTGACTATCAAGGAAAAGTCTAAGTTTGTGTACAGCTTGAATGGATTGCTGGTGGGCCACACCAATAGTTCTCACGGAAGTATGCTAAGAACTGATTCTCGTCTTAATATTTTCATACTATTATATTGAGAAAGAAATTGTAAGCTTGCACTTTTCCCTGTAGGAGAATATTCTCCTTATCATATTTATACATACAAAAATCCGATTTGTAGATTTAATTGGGTTAAAAAAAAAAGGGGTCTATATCCATGGGCATCCCCAAGTTTGACTTGGGCCCGAGCCAAGTGGAGCTTTTGGACACATGAAAATCAGTGGGCCTATGAAAAAAAGTTGGATGAAATGAGCAAGGTGTGCATGGGCAGCAAACTGTTTTCCAGTTCTGTTGGTTTGAAAAAAAGTACATTGTATTCACCAAGATAACAAAACAAACACTTGCAATAAGAGTAAAGTCAGCTATGGCCTTTTGACACTAAAATTTGGAGGCAGCATCAGTCAAAACATAGACCTCAAGTTTATCTGCTGAACTTGTTTGCCCATGTATTTAGCTGACATAAATCCTTGTTCGGTTACAGGATTGTTAAGAATTATTGTTTAGAGGTATCAAACTCCCTCAAAACTGTCTTCCAAGTTGGGTCGACTAATCTTCATTGGCCTCTGAATATTTTGAAAGTTAGATTTATGAAAATTTGGAGAATTTTGAAAGGAAACAAATCTCCTCAATATCTAAAGAGTTTGCAAGCTAAACAAAAATCTTATTAGAAAGTGTAGTAGACAACTAATGCTCCAATGGGAATATTTTTTATAAGAGATTCTTACAAACAAGTAAGGTTTTTAATCTTTACAAGCAAGAACTTTTTAGTGCTCATTTGATACTTTATTAGATTAGTAAAAGTCAAGTAAAGCATCTAATTTTTAGACAAGGGGTCATATAAATGTACTTTAATTCAAAATTCCCTTTATCTTTACTTTTTTAAATTAAAAAATCAACCCCCATTTTTCACTAAAAGACAAAAGGCTCCACTTTTCTATACAAAAGGTAAAAAAGATCTCATACCAAACAAATAAAAATAAAGTACCATTATCACCTCATTATATTTTATCCTCTTTTAATTTGATGTTTTACTAGTTTATGCACTTTATTTTATATGTAAAATTACCAAATGAGTCTAGGAGTCAGGCATATTTATGCAAGATCATGCAAATCCTACCTTTTTATTCAAGGGCTGTTTGGCAAGTCTATAACTCGACCTCTGTTTCTCTTATTAAGGTTTAAAATAGATATTTAGACATTAAGACTGTTTGGATGGTACAAGTAGGTATCTTTTTTAAACATACAAAAAGACATTTTATGTCTATACGAAGAAGACCCAAAACCTATCATTTTTCAGACAGATGTATTCATCTAAAGCGGGGAGATGTGATGCTACAATGCTCATTGAAGTCGGTCCGTGTTTTTGTAATTTTTTTTTTTGAAATTATGGGCCCCTAGGTGAAAACCCAAACCATTGTATGTCTTAATAACCTCAATAACGGCTATGACATCAAATTTTAATCGTTGATGTTACACAAATCACAAGATACTCTCAAAGAGATGTAAACCATTGGATCTACATTTCTAACATTTTGTGGGACCCTCTATCAAGATCAAAACCGTTGATCCTCTTCATAAGCCCAAGAACAATTATAGGATCAAATTTCAGCCTTTGATTCCTTGAGAATCTCGAGAAAATCATACAAAATCATGGACCGTTGATATCAATGCTTTAAAACTAACGGGGTTTCACGTAATGAAACCTAGTTTTTTTTTTCTTTTTAATTGTGGGGTTCTCAGCTTCCATCAAAACTGTTGGTTCTCTCCATTATGTTAAGAAAGACTATGGTATGAAAACTGAATCGTTGATTCTTTGTCAATCTCGAGATATTTGTGAAAAATTATGAGCCATATGATCTGAATTTCTTCATTTTATGGCCATGAATATCAAGATCTGAACCGTTGATCATTTTCCTAAGCCCAACAACATTCTAAAAAGTCTAATGTGAAATGGTCTTACCAAACTGTCTAAATGTAAAACGTCTATTTTCTACAGATCTATTCTACACAGATCTATTATTCACATGTCCGTTCATACCGATAAGATTTGCCAAACTGGGCCTCAATTTGTTACAATATGTTATTCATAATTTCATATAAAGATGGAAAAAGAGAAACTAATACTCATCATTTGAGTGGAAAATCATGTTTATGGACATCTCATAACCACATAAAAGAAAGTACTTGCAGGGTTGGTTCGTATAACCATGCTTTCGCAAAGAAGGCAAGGAAAAGTGGGAAGCTTTCAGCAGAAAAAAATCGCTTTTGTTTGGTACAACCGCTTGTATGCAACAAAAAAAATACAAAAAATGGCCATGATTTTCCACGATTCCGCTCAAAAGCGTTTCCAATGGGGACGGAAAAGAATTAGTTTTTTTTTTCCTGTATAATTAAGGAGGTGCAACTTGTTGTTTGCCGAGCCCTAGATTAGTACGGGCATTTACTAATGTAAACGATAATATAAACCCACCTATATGATTACATCTCGTTTAAATCTTCGGTAGGTAGGCTAACAATTGGGTTCCACCGTGAATCCATCATACATCTCCTCGGTCCAAGCTTCAAAGGACAACTCTAATTGAATTGAAATTTTTATCCCAAAGCTAATACATGAAATACATTAGCTTTAAACTGATTGGATGTCGGATTATGATGATCTAGTTTTAGGCATGGACTTGCAATCGAGGATTTATTTATTTATTTATTGTTGGATTAAGAGGTTCTATAATTGTAAAAAAAAAAGCCTCAAAAATAATGTTCTTGGATTTGGAGAATCTCCAATTCTCGGAATGCATCTTAATTAGGAAAGATTAAGTGGGAAGAGTGGTCCATATTAGGAGACCTAAACTCTCTTGTGTAAATAATCCTACTTTGGAAAGACATAATTCGTTAGAAGACATTCTATATATGTACTACAAATACTTCAGTAAACAATCCTAATTTGTGGATAATTCTCCTAATTCCACTTGATAACATTCAAATCCCACCATAATCCTGAGATTGGAGTGAAGATTAACATTAGCTTTAGTGGGGCCCACTTCACGGTGTTCCAAATATGGAAACCAATTAACCTCTTTCAGAAAAGAATCCTAGTTTAAAAGACTTTCTGTGTTTGACTCCATGCCATCTGATATCATCTTGCTCTCTCCTCTCTCCTCTCTCCTCTCTCCTCTTAGACTGATCAATATTCAACCAATCAACTACAACACAATTCAGATTATACGGAGACAAAGATGGAAAGAAAAACAACAATACAAGATCTGGGTGACGATCTTATGGTGGAGATTATTAGTTGGTTGCCACTTAAATCCATTGTGCTATGCCTTGGTGTCTGTAAACAATGGCAATCTCTCATCAGTGATGGCCCATTCTCCCTCGCCAACACCATCAACGTTGCTCATCTTCACTACGATGACACATACATATGCCATCGAAGATGCCAAAGAGGAGGAGGAATACAAGATTCAGAGCTTCCCTTCTCTATTAAATCTTTAGACAAAAGTATGTTTGCTCATGTTTATGATTGTGGGGTTTTCGCCGGTTCTCCAATTTATGATTATGGGATTTTTGCCACGTGCAATGGATTGCTCATCTATGGTGTTTTCATCAAATCAACAAAAGAGCTGCATAAGTGCTACATCTCCAATCCATGGACCAGAGAGTATGTTCCTTTTGAGAAACCATCCTACCCAAGACCAATTGCTGGATGGGGACTCGCCTTCGAAAACAACCCCATCAATTCAAATTCAAGGAATACCAAGAGCAGCAACAACAATGCAGCCTTGTACAAAATTGTGGTCGTGCATTATAAATTTGAAGACAACACTTACTTATTCGAGGTCCGTTCATCAGATAAAAATAGGTGGCGATTGATTCAGTCGGCCATAAAATTCTGTTATCTGCGGTTAAACAACAATGCCTTTTATTGCAGGCGAGTCTTGTATTGGCAGTGCTGCGAGAAGCAGGCTCTCATGTTCAATTTGGAAACAGAAACCCCTGACTACTTGGAACTTCCAAGGGACGCCGACAACGACCATGCAACGGCACACTCGTTCCTCAAAAGCAAGTTGGTGGAGTGTCATGGGCAGCTACACTGCATTCGAATAAGCTCCGGTGGCAGCAGATTAAGTATTTGGAAGATGTCGACAACGTCGATGAGCGATGGATGGTTGATATTGCATAATGTAGACCTAAGAGGAGCAATGGAGAGAAGTTTGGATGTTTTAGATCCAGAGCATGAGATAAAGATTAATAACTTACTGCTTGCTTTCAGTCCTATAGACATGAATTGCGAAGGAGATGATAAAGTTCTCCTGGACTGTGTTTTTTTCTTAGAGTACTGTAATTACTGCATGATTGTATCATATGATCTGAAGAGGGCTGCGTTTGAGTTAATATTCAAGAGAGACCCTTGTCGGGAGGTAAAGTTCTTTCGATATACTCCGACTAACAAGAGCATCTCTGAGAGGTAAACATGTTATGTTGGTTGTTCCTTGGTTTTTAGAATTTTAGTTTTTGAACATTGTTCCCAACAATACAGATTTATGTATTGTGTTGTGGTGGTTAGAGTTGATTTTTAAAAGCTCCATGAAGTGAGAGGTTGTGAGTTTGAATTGTATTAGCTATAATAGTTTAGTTATCAGAAAGGGGTAGAGATTTATGTGAGCTTCTTTTTTCAGGTTTTTTTCTATAAAGGATCTTCGTAATGAGACGGAGAAAATTAAAGATGAAACATGTATAGAAACAAAACCTTAACATGTATAGAAACAAAACCTTAACACCCCACGTGTGCGTTTGTATGACAAGAGGATTCCCTAACCGGAGGAAAAGGGAAAAGGCACTTACCTAATTCCATGCATCCCCTTGGAATCCTCATGCTACACAAACGCACACTCAGGGAACCTTTAGTAAGGAGTAACTCTTTTTGTCCTTTGAACGCTAGAAATTTTCCACAGTATGGGCTTCATTTTGTTATTCTAAACTAGTGAGAGAGAGAACCACATGCCTTTTTCATTGTTGATTTTAATTTTAGAGGCCCCCTTTTTGGCGAGCTTCTTAATCAATTTGAACTTCAAAATTTATGGCCTCTTTGTTTGCATAAAATACATGTCAATTGAATACCTAAGAGTTCAGGGTGAAATGAGCTCCACCGATGTGTTATTAAGGAGATCATGAGCGGCTATTAAGGAGATCATGAGCGGCTGAAAGACATGAGTTCATGCACTATGAATTTGCCCTAGCCAAGGACTTGAGCGAATTGGCAGAAGCTTGGAGGTTGTGTCCTTTCAGAGGGGTTGGCCTAATCCTATGAATACTGATTCATTTCTCTATTCTTTGGTTGTTTTGGAAGGAAAAGAATAATAGAATCTTCAACTGCAAGTCAAAGGATACGAAAAATATTATTTTCACGATTATTCTTAAAATAGCTAAATGGGCGGGTATTAAAAAAAGAGTTGGAGCACTTGAACATGAATAATATCTTAAATAATTTGGAAGCTTGTTTGAGAAATTGATGCATTAAGAAGAGACCTTTAGTCACTTTGTCTCTCCCCTCTTTTAATATTCTTAAATTTAATGTGGATAATGGGGCAATAGGAAAGCCAAGGCCTGTAGGTATAGATGACTAGGGATGGCAAAGGGGCGGGACGGGGGCGGAATTGGGTTGCCCCATCCCCGCCCCGCCCCGCAATTCGATGTATGTCATTTACCCCGTCCCCGCCCCGACATGCCCCGCGGGGCCCCTCCCCGATGTGGTACAACCACAAACATAATAAATTAAATTTTGGATTGACTACAAAGAAAAAGGTAAATTCATTTATTTTACATGGTAAAAAGCACATGAATGATTCATCTATGTTGTCTCAATGCCTTTAATAATATTTTAAAAAAAACCCTCAACCATGTTGACCTATTTACTCGAAACTCAGGCCCCTCTCAAAACATCAGTCTTCCTAGGGACCATGACGTTTTTCCCAAAATAGAATAAAAATATCTCCCCACATAAATATTTTATAAGTGTGGGGCACTGTTAAATTGTTTAAATTTTTTAAAATTATCTAATATTAATATTATAAATTTTCCTTTTCCTAAAATTTTACCTATTTAAAGTGAGATTTATTCTTATAAGATTTTCTTTAAGCACTTGAAGGCCACTAACATACACTTGAAAATATCATACATACTTTGAGACGTTCTTTATAAAAAAAGATAATATCTCTCTAAAATGTCATGAACTCCATCAATACATTGTTTCACTTCATTTCTAGTATTGAACTTCACCCACTAATAATGAGGTTGATTACATATAATTAAAATTAGTATAATTTATAGTGTTGTTAGTATGATTAGAATCATATTAAGTTACTAACTATAATTTACCTTGCTATTTCTAATCATATAAGTTATTATAAGCGTATAGCATGATATATTTTGTAATGTTATATCAAATTAGTATAATTTATATTGTTATTAGTATGATTAGAATCATACCAATTATAATTTACCTTGCTATCTCTAATCACATATGTTATTATAAGCTTAAAGCATGATCTATCATTCTATTATATTCGTTTTATTTAATATGATTTATCATGTCGCAATTTAACATTATATATGATTAAAGTCAAATAAGCTTAGATAGATTTTTTAACAACTTTAATTTCCACTACTAGAGATTTGAGCATTGGCGCATGAGAAGGCGGGCGACCGCCAGTGGCGGTCGCAAAAGGTCCATTAGCGACCGCCATAAGCGGCCGCAATAGGCCAAATGGCGGTCGCTAAAAGTCCCGTTTATTCATCCTCGCGCCAAGCCCTCTCTTTTCCTTCCCACTTCTTTTTCCACAGCTCCCGCGCTCTGCATTTCTGCTCCTTCTCCGCGCGTCCTTCTCCTTCTCTGCCTCAATCGCTCACATCTCTCTCTCTCTCCCTCTCCCTTTCCTCTCTCTCTTTTCTCCCTCTCCCTCCCTTCTCTCTCTCTCTTCTCTCCCTGCGTTCAGTACCCTCTCTCTCTCTCTCTTCTCTGCCTGCGTTCAGGACCAGCAGCCAGCGCTGATCCTCCCTTCCCACTGATTCTCTCTCTCTCTCTCTCTCTCTCTCTCTCTCTGCACGTCCCTCACCTCACAGCTTCGTCTCCTTCGGCAGCTCTCTCTCTCTGCACGTCCCTCACCTCACGGCTTCGTCTCCTTCGGCAGCTCCCTCGCCAGCGCATCCTCACTATCTCTCTCTCTCCGGCCGGCATCCATCAGGTATTCATCACCTCACACGCACACAAGCCCTAAATCCCTAAATCCCTAAATCACTTTCTCTCTCTGCCTCTATCTCACACATCAAACCCTAAATCCCTAAACTTCTAACTCTATCCCTGATTTTTTTTTTTTAATTTTATCTTCTCATATTTCCATATTTTTGTGATCTAATTTAAATGTGGTTTAGATGATCATACATGAATCTTATATTATGAATGTTTATGTGAGAGGCTGATGAGCAATGGCTTAACAAAAGCACCTCTCATGCCTGAATTTATTTATGTTAAGAGGCCGATGAGCAATGGCTTAACAGAAGCACCTCTTATGCCTGATTTCAATATTTCACAGTGGAAGGGACGTGGATCCAAGGAAGCATGGTATTTCATTCTTTATACAGAGAAATATAACATAACCCAGGTTGCAGTGTTGTGTCCATAGCTGCTTCATTCTTGGTAGTGTTACAGAAAGAAGTGTTGTTCTAAGGGCCCTCTTTGTATATTGAGCCACTAGTCGATAGGTGTTGATCCTCTGCTTTTTCAGTTTGATTAATTATAGTTGTCGTCTTTAGGTATTCTTTAATTTCCCATGTTTCTTCCTCCCTTACCCACACCTGTAGCTGTTTGTCTTGGTGGACAGGAGGTTGGCTATTGTTATATGATAATTTTTTATATAACCTACTACATCAAGGGAATCATGTATCATAGACTTCTGGTATATGTGCAGCAGATTGCCTTTTCGCGATTTCAGTTTTAGCTGATTTTACAGTGAAAGTTTTGTGTTAAAGCCTAAGGGCAAGATTGGTTGAGAGAATTGGGTGCAGTTGTGTAATTTAAATTATAATCTCATTTTATGTGATCTTGGTGCTTTTTTTTTTTTTTAGTCATTCATGTATCCACATTAAAGGTCCAAGGAAACTTCTTGGTATTTTTTTTATTCCTCCAGCGATTCTGCTTTTCCTCATAATCTGTCTTATTTATGTTGAACAGGATAATTGAACAACCATAGTCATCTGATTAATGGATCTATGCATGATTTTTATTATGAGTAACTTGTGGGTAACAAGTTCACTGCAAAGACAGACGGGTATTGGATCAAACCAACCCATTTTGTGGCCTTTAGAATGAACAGCCGGCTACACTTATTGCATGACTGGATCCTCATAAGCCCAACCAAATGGTAAATGAACTCTGAAATAGAATGGGTGAAGTGATGGAAAAGGAACCATCTTTTTTAAAAGTGAGATTTGTAGGGAAGACAGGCCCCCACTGGGGTTGTGAACATGGAAATTGAGTCACTTGATGTTTCATCTATGCAGCTGCTATCCATGTTTCTCAAACACAAGACAAAAGGTTATGGTGTTAGGGTGTTATGGTGAATGGTGTTGGTGCCGGTGCTACTCACCTCACAGAATGGAAGTTGTAAAGAGACTTAATAGGAAGAGGGGGTGAGGGAGAGTTGAATTTATAGGAGTGTTTGCCTTTTGTGCATGTGAGTGTGTGTGTGAGCATTGGGTTTTTTATTTTGGTTTAGGGGGTGGGTTTTGATGTGGGTCAACTCATTGGATGGTGGTGGGAAGATTCATGGGTAGAGGTTCCATGTCTGTGTATGTGAGTGGGGTCCACCAAACAAGTTGATGTAATTCACATGACTGTGGACCTTGGATGTATGTAAGTGCATCCCCCCCGAGCTTTGTTGCTGGTGCTGACTTGTAGCATGGTCTCTCTGCTGTTTTTATCTTTTGTTTATCTTTTCTATCTTCAAATCCCCTCCCCCCACCCCCTACCACTCCTTTCTATTATTTGTAGGCTTTAATGTTCTAGATATGCTTTGAGTCCCTTCCAAGGGTGGGCTGGGGATGGGCTTAGGGGCAATGTTCACTACAAGAGAGAGAGAGAGAGAGAGAGAGAGAGAGAGAAATGCTCATCCAACATGAAATTCCTGTGCATGGGCATTAGCTAGTTTCCCCCAGAATTTGTCTTTATTGGATAGGTTCATCTCAGCCTGCTGTGGGCTGTGGCTATTATTCAATTGTTAATAACAGGGTCTTGAATAGTTTATGCATTAAGTGAGATTCCCATGCACAACTTTATAATATAAATCTTAGATTATAGGCCTTCCTTTGTAAATTCCAAGGCATGCCTTAAATGATGTATGTTGCTAGCAATTAAAATATCTAGCAAATGATCTCTTTGGAATATTGTTAATCCCCAAGAAGCTGCTCCTAGGAACTATCCCCACTTTATGCTTCTATACCTTGTCTTCCTTTAGTAACATGACAAATGCCAGAGTCTAGGCTTCCTTTACAATGAGGGTAAATTAAAGAAGAAGAAAAAAAAAATGTAATGTATGGTTTTGTACAGGTGTATGGGTATAGGATATATAGAAAGCTGTCATAGTATGTAAGCTAATATTGTGATGATTTGTAGTATTGGTTGTTCCGAAATTGTTCTAGCGAATTTGGTGATTGTGGCAAGTCCAAAGGATGATCATCTTTTCCCTCATATGGCTTTCTCAAGGCACATTCAGATCAAAAGGACCTACACCTTTCATATGGGTCATAAAGCTTATAGTATTTCAGGAAAGACTTTGTAGTCTGTCATGAGAACCAAGAATAACACGAGAAAGGCACCATGGGTCAATAGGTTTAAGTCTCGCAGGGTTGAAATCATTCTTTAGCATCGGCAAATCAATGAGAATCTTTGGTGCAATTTTCTTGTCTCTTTGATGGCAGCAGGATTCTCAGAGGTGGACCTGTTTATGTAAAATGTGGGTCAGCAGTTAAAGATGGTTGGTTCTATTGTAAAAAGGCAAGGGCTGGTTCATTTCCATATAAGTAAAATTGCAGGCTCCATTATGAATTAAAATTCCTTCAGCCTGTCAGATTCACATTTTTACCAAACCTGTTGGGTTATTTTCTATCTGCAGTGGGATTCAACAGTCTAGATCGGGCCTTGATTGGTATGCCCTATGAATGATCTGTGGCTTATTGTTTTCTAGGCCTGATTAAATAAGGATCCATTTGGCTGGTTCTTGTCACAGAGTAATGATCTCAGTCCAATATTGGTGTGTAGCCATGATATGACTCTTTTTACTCAAGAATTTTTAACTTGTATTGTGGTTGATATGAACTGATGCATTGGACGATATTCAGCTGCATAGTGTTCCTTTCAAATATCTAGTTGAGTTAAGATTAATAGCAGTATTTACTGCTTGTTTATTGATTTGTATTAGTTAGTCCTGTGCCATGTTTCTTGCCTGTGCTTAAAAATCTTAATATATTGTCTTGTTGGTGGATGATAATACATTTTGTATTGTTTCAAAATGCAGATGGGTTAGGCTTTGGCCCATGTGGGTTAGGCTTTGGCCCATGTTGTAGTAGTATTTATAAATGGTCAGGTTGAATGGTCTCCTGCCCTGACCAGAGCCTATTGTGGCAAGTTTTGGTAATGGTGTTGATGTTTCTAGTACTCAAGACTTCCTCCAATGAGCTTAAGTTTATATTATTTTATGTGAGAAAAGTTGAAAACAACTCCAGATGAATACAACCAGAAAAACTCCAGATGAATACAACCAGAAAAGTTTTTTTTTTTTTTTATATATGCAAATGCCCCTTAAGAAATCAATAATGATTTGTTTTGAGCAGAATTTCAAACAAGGCCCTAGGTTTTAGGCTTATTTAAACAAATATTTCGTATCAGGGTTTAAGGCTTCCACGAAGATTTCAAATAAGGACAATGGGCTAAAATGTTCCATCGGTGGTGAGTTTTTTTTCCCAATTTTAGATAAAAAAGTGCCCTTGGAAATTTTAAATTTAAAAAAAAAAAAAGAATCCGGAGTTGACCAGAATACAGTTGTTCAACATGATGAAGATATTAATTGGGTTCGGGAAACCATTAAAGGAGATACAGTTGACTTACATGACCAATAAACGGTTGGGAACTATTTCAGTAATGTTAAATTTTAGTGTAAATAATTTTTAAATGTTAATTTCAATTATCTTATTTAATGAAATTTATCTTACAAACATTTGAACAGATATGTCAGGACGAAAAAGGAGTTTGCCATCGGCATCTCAGCCGAGTCCATCCACTCCAGTGGATGATGCTTCAGCGTCGTCCAGTGCAGCAGCTCCACCATCTTCAGCACCACCATCAGGAGATACACTGACTGGTATAAGTTGATTTAATTAAAACACTTTAATTTTAGCAAATTATTTTATTTCAATTTAATTAGATTATCTCGAATTTAAACAGGTGCTACGAGCACGGGCCCATCTTCCAGCAGGGGGAGAGGCCCTGCTAGAGGGATCCGGACATGGAATTCCGAGCATCCCATTGACGTAGCGTTTGATGAGTCATATCATCCGGTGGGCCCTCATGCTCGCCAGCTCATCAGCCAGTTAGGACATATGGTCCGGGATCCATATGTATTTCCTTTGACTACACATGATTGGGACGCATTCCCAGTGGCGACCCTAGATCGGACCTGGCAGCAGGTCAAGGTAATAATTTAACATTTCTCCTCAGGATGTGTCAATTTAAACCATAACTTAATGAAAAATAATTTGTCAATGAAAAATTATTTGTCCTTTTCAGGACAATTTGAGAGCATGTCCTGAGCTCTTCCGGCCAGTTTGCATGTCTAAGTGCCGGAAGATGTGGAAGGATCATAAAAATAAAATAAAGATGCAGCACTGGAAGCCTCATCAGGGTGCGCCTGACATACTCCAGCGAGTTCCGACTGGCGTTCTCCCTGATCAGTGGACTCAGCTCGTCGGGTACTGGTCGAGCGAGGAGGCTCAGGTGAGAAACTTGTACTTTTTTTTAAAAATTTTAACATTTTACTAATAACTAACGTAACTAACAAAAATCCCTACTAATAAATATTGAAAACAGAGAGTGTCTGCTACGAATGCGCGGAACCGCGCATTGCAGGGTCCTGCACATAGGTTGGGGACTCGACACATCACCCAGGTCCGCCACGAGGTAAAAAGTTATATCGTATATTTAATTTATGTTTTTGTCATTCTGTATGATATTATACTAGTAATACATTCCTCCACCAACCAGTTGCGTACCGAGGGTGTTCCGGTGGATAGGATGTCCGTGTGGATGCGTTCTCGAGATCCTCACCATCCAGATGTTGCAGCTATCTTCGTAAGTTTTTATATTGAACTGTTTAAATTATGTTTCTATTAGTATGTCTTGTTATGCATGATAATATACTAAATGAATGAACTACGCAGGCCCAGTATCAGTCACGCCTCGAGGAGTTACCCGAGGAGGAGCGTGCTTTGCCATCGCGGAGGGATGAGATATTCCAGTCCGTCGTTGGCCGGGATGGGCATGGATACACGCTGACGTTTGGGACGGGCATTCCACGCTCTCACATCACGCGATCAGAGTCATCCGGTGCTAGCTCCTCCCAGGGCATACGCTTTCGTACGGATGAGGAGGTTCAGGAGTTGCTGACTTCCATGAGGGCATCGATCAGAGAGGACCTCAGGGCGGAGATGAGGGCCGAGTGGAGAGCGGAGATGGCAGAGCTTGAGAGTCGTCTATCACAGAGTCGCGCCCCGCTTGCTTCAGACACACCACCCACCACTCAGGTTAGTAAGAAAAAAAATTTGTACGTATAAATTGTCAATTATGTCTTTGATGCATCAATACTTATGTCTTTTTTATTGTTTTTAACTGTATAATAAATAATTTCAGGCACCTGACGCTGGCAGCGGCCACAGGGCTAGACATGACTTCGGTGGAGAGGGCAGTCATGATCCATCAGGCTCGACTGATCCTGACCAGGTATAATTATTTGTTTTTTAATTCAATATTTTAATTAGCCTCTGTATACAATCACCGAGCAAACGGGCTCCGGTGAGTTACATTCATCCATTAATAATATAAGAGAAGTTCCCACATTTTTTGATGAATCCAAGAACATAGTAACCAAGCAAATCTACAAGCAAATCTCTCATGTGATAGTCTCAGCTGTCTTCTTTTTTGTGCAAACTCTGTAATTTGAACTCCATATATATGGGATTTCTTCACCCAACTACTTACAAGGATTTTCTTCTCTGAACTATCCTTCTTGACAAGAGATTGGTTGGGATTTCCCTATGCAACTGCTTGAGAGTTGAGACCCCAAGTTACATGTGTAAGCTGTAAACTATCCACATGCTGAACTTCATACTCTTCTTATTCCACCCCCTTCTGTGATAGGAATGAAGAATTGGCAGTAAACTATTTACTAGAGCATGCTGGTGACTATGAAGATTGACAGGTAAATGACATTTGCAATTACCATCTCTTCATCCTATTATTTTTTTGAATATTGAAAATTTCTCATTTGGATATTTAACTTAATCATGACTTGCAGCACTCTTTGTCAATTGTGGACAGGCAATTCGTATTTCCTTTTGTTTCTTGGAGTATTTAAGTTTGTTCAGACTTGTGTGTCTGAATGATTTTGTTTTCTCGGCTGAAGGTCGTTGACTGCCGTGTGTGTGGGGATCCAAACTCTGTTCTTCGTTTTGCTTTTATAGAGTTTACTGATGAAGGTAATATTTGATACTTACATGGTTGGCTGGTGTACATGTGTATGAGTATTCTATGTTATGCTTGCAGCCAATAGTCAATAATCTAAATGGGTTTTGATACTCCAGAAGGTGCAAGGGCTTCTTTGAGCCTGGCAGGAACAATGCTAGGACACTACCCAGTAAGAGTGCTGCCTTCAAAAACTGCAATGGCAAGAGAATGGTAGGAACAGATATGAAGTCAGGTGGTAATTATTTGGACTTTGAGTTCTTCAAAATTTTGGAATTGTGGATTATTAGTTGCTGTAATAGTATATGATCAGTTACATGAGTGTGTATTGCTCAATGTTTTTAGTGCAAGCAGTGCCTGACTTATGGAAGCTAATGTCCAGTTCCTGTTTGATCAATTATTACATGTTGAGCTGGCAAATGTGTGTGTGAGGGTCTGGGAGTATGAGGAATGGTAGGATCTTTCAATCGATTCCTTTTTTTCCCTTTCTGTCACTTTATTTTTTGCTTTCTCCTATAGATCTGCTTTGAGTTTTGTTATCATTGCTCACTTGAAGATCCATCCATGTAGCTTTTGCTGATCGGTTGTTTTATGTTCATCTAATGATTGATGTGAGATTTGGGCATAGTTGTTTATATTCATACAACTTTTTTTTTTTTTTTCCTCTTCTAAATGTGATTGATGTGCTACTGTTGGTTATGAATTTTTGTGCATCTTTTCTTCTTTACTTTGCCATGCCCCCTTTGAGAAAAATCAAGTTTTTATTAATACAGTAATACAATGTTGAATCTACATAAGATCATTGGACTAATGTGGGACACACCCTGAGCTGCCTTTGGTGGTAATGTGCCATTAATTTTAGTTTCGACCAACTTTGGATTACACTCTGCAAATGATGTCTCTTGGTTTGATGGTGGATGAGTGGTGCCTACTTGCCTAAATCATGGACACATGAGCAGAAGAGACTCTGCAGAAACATGTTTATAATAATGATTTGTTCATGAAAATTCTAGGATGATCCTTTTACTGATATCTTTCATTACACAAGGACTCTAAGTTAATTCCCAAGAACTATATTGCACCACATACCTCAAAGAATCCATGAAATAGTGCTTGCCTTTTGAGTTTTGCTGCTTGTCACTGATAATGCCTGTTGGGTTGATTAGCGGGAAACTTTCACTATTCACGCATGTTTAATGGTTCTTTTAGGAGTCTCATTAGTTCTTTTAGGGAAATTTTCATTATTATTTGCTGCTATCTACTTTTTCTTTTCCCCTTGAATGCTTACTTTATTTTTTTTTTCTTTGGGATTCCAAATGATAACATTCTGTATTGAAAATCTCTTGGTACTTCTCTCCACCTAATCTTTTTCTCCATTTATATATTAGGGACTGTATTTATGCCTCCAAAATGGTCTCTCGGCTATCATCAATGTCGCTGGAGCTATGATTCAGATGAAAGAGTTCTTAAGGTGCAAAACTTGTTGCTATGCTCCAATATTAGCATAGCTGTCATAGTCGTCTGTAAAAATAACAATTTTTTTTTTTTTGTGAGGCAATGCTGGTAACAAATGGCTCTTGAAAATGTCATGTTCTTATTCATTTTTCTCTGTTTTTTTTTTACGGGAGAAGCAGAATATTAGACTTTCTAAAATTCGTTGTGGCCTTGAGTTTTACTATCTTATCATCACAAATCCTATCATTCTTTCTTTTCTTAAGTTTCTGACATTTATACTTGCAGGTTGCAAGAACATTTCGAGAGAAGGGCATACCTTGTGATGTAATATGGATGGACATTGACTACATGGATGGCTTTCGTTGTTATACTTTTGATAAAGTATGCATTTCTAAACATACTTTTGATTTTCAAACATAATTTATGATAGTGGTTCTAAAAGTGACATATGGATTCTAAAAGAAAATGGAGAACTTTATGTTGGTAAGGCGTAATGGCACATACTCTTTCGATCTCATTGTTGATTCTAAGTGGATTGAAATATTTTTCTTGCTCCATTGTCAGGGGAGGTTTGGCCTGGGTCTTGTGTATTTCCTGATTTTACACAAGAGAAAACCCGATTGTGGTGGGCACATTTAGTTAAGGAATTCGTTTCTAATGGTGTTGATGGCATATGGAATGATATGAATGAGCCTGCTGTTTTCAAGGTAGGGTTCATTAGTCTGCCTCTTTTTTTTTTTTTTGTTGAAATTACTCTGCCACTTTATCTAGCAATTTTTCTATTTGTGTTTGCCCTTCTATATTTGTACTCGACCTAAAATTATTTTTATTACTTCTCAGACTCTAACAAAAACAATGCCGGAGAGCAACATTCATAGAGGTGATATTGAACTTGGGGGTTGTCAGCACCACTCACATTATCACAATGTAATGTTCTTCTACTCTGTCAATGCTATCTTATGGTGAAAGCTTGCCCATAATGAAATTTTGTAGTAGATTTTTCTTTCATACCGATATCAGTCCTGCTCAGGAATTGAAAATCTGGGAGTGCCCAAGAATGAGATTCCAACTTTCGAATTGCTCGTAAAGTTGAAATGTAGGTTTGAGTTAGAACGTTAACTTAAAACTTAGAAAACGAGCATCCGGACGGCCAAAATGAGCAAACGGGCTCTATTGCCAGCGAAACTTGACGGACACGGGCCCCTAGTCATTCCTGACTTGCAGGAACTGACGGAACGAGATTCCGACTCTCGGTTTGATCGTACAGTTGAAAAGTAGGTTTGAATTAGAACGTAAACTTAAAACTTAGAAAACGAGCATCCGGGCGACCAAACTGAGCAAACGGAGTCTCTTGCCAGCGAAACTTGACGGACACGGGCCCCTAGTCATTCATGACTTGCAGGAACTGACGGAACGAGATTCCGACTCCCGGTTTAATCATACAGTTGAAACGTAGGTTTGAATTAGAACGTAAACTTAAAACTTAGAAAACGAGCCTCCGGGCGACCAAACTGAGCAAACGGTGTCCGTTGCTCGTGAAACTTGACGGGCACGGGCCTCTAGTCATTCCTGACTTGCAGGAGCTGACGGAACGAGATTCCGACTCCCGGTTTAATCGTACAGTTGAAATGTAGGTTTGAGTTAGAACGTAAACTTAAAACTTAGAAAACGAGCCTCCGGACGCCCAAACTGAGCAAACGGTGTCTGTTGCTCGTGAAAGTCGACGGCCACGGGCCCCTAGTCATTCCTGACTTGCAGGAACTGACGGAACGAGATTCCGACTCCCGGAATGATCGTACAGTTGAAAAGTAGGTTTGAGTTAGAACGTTAAGTTAAGACTTAGAAAACGAGCCTCCGGGCGACCAAAATGAGCAAACGGTGTCCGTTGCTCGTGAAACTCGACGGGCACGGGCCCCTAGTCATTCCTGACTTGCAGGAACTAACGGAACGAGATTCCGACTCTCGGAATGATCGTACGGTTGAAAAGTAGGTTTGAGTTAGAACGTTAAGTTAAGACTTAGAAAACGAGCCTCCGGGCGACCAAAATGAGCAAACGGTGTCCGTTGCTCGTGAAACTCGACGGGCACGGGCCCCTAGTTATTCCTGACTTGCAGGAACTGACGGAACGAGATTCCGACTCCCGGTTTGCTCGTACAGTTAAAACGTAGGTTTGAGTTAGAACGTTAAGTTAAAACTTAGAAAACGAGCCTCCGGGCGACCAAAATGAGCAAACGGTGTTCGTTACTCGTGAAACTCGACGGGCACGGGCCCCTAGTCATTCCTGACTTGCAGGAACTGACGGAACGAGATTCCGACTCCCGGAATGATCGTACAGTTGAAATGTAGGTTTGAGTTAGAACGTTAAGTTAAAACTTAGAAAACGAGCCTCCGGGCGACCAAAATGAGCAAACGGTGTTCGTTGCTCGTGAAACTCGACGGGCACGGGCCCCTAGTCATTCCTGACTTACAGGAACTGACGGAACGAGATTCCGACTCCAGGATTGATGTTAATGTTGAAACATAAGTTGAAATTTTAATTTTAATTCTTAATTTTTTATATTTAGTATAAATTTGCCAATTTTTATACTAATCTTTTAATATTTATTTTTCCTTTTCTGTTCAGGTTTGAGAGCATCGGACATACCACGGCACCCGGCAAATTTTTTTTTCTTTTTCCTCTAAATGTAATGGATATATGTTATTGAAACTTTTGTAATTAATGTTTTGAATGAAATTAATATAAGATTTTATTTTTTTATTTGTGATTTTAATTGATGGTAGTGGTTGTATGTTATTTGTAATTTTAATTGATGGCATGATTTGTATAGGTACAGGTACAGGTACAGGAACAAAAACAAGTAAATAATTTGAAAAAATAAAAAGTATTTTTTTTAAAAAAAATAGACCTTTAGCGGCCGCCATTGGCGGTCGCTAAAAGCGAAATTGGCGGTCGCTAATAGCATATAAAATAAAAAAAAATAAAAAATTTCAAAATAAATACTGTATTAGCGGCCGCCATATAGGTATTAGCGACCGCCAAGGCGGCCGCTAATACTAAATAAATTTAAAAAAAAAATAAAAACTCGAAAAAAAAAATGCTATTAGCGACCGCCGTCCGAGTATTAGCGACCGCCAAGGCGGTCGCTAATACTAAAAAAATTTCAAAAAAAAAATAAAAATTCGAAAAAAAATGACCATTAGCGACCGCCGTCCGAGTATTAGCGACCGCCTTGGCGGTCGCTAAAAGTCAAAATGTTGTTTTTTTAAATTTTTTGGCGACCGTCATATGGCGGTCGCTAATACTATTAGCGACGAGCCTTTCGCGGCCGTGGAAAGGCGGTCGCTAGGCGGTCGCTAAAGAGTATTAGCGACCGCCAAAAGACCTTTAGCGACGGCAAATGGCGGCCGCTAAAAGTCAATTTTCTACTTAGTGTTCATTAAATTTGAATTAGAGGGATGGGATCATATTATATGCTTTTATAATGTATAGGGTTCATTCAATTACAAGTTTAACTTTAAAAAAAGTCTTCAATCAATCTACTTAACCCTTAATAACAACATAAAATCAATATATACATTTATATATAAATATGTTTATTTATTATAAAAGAAATCAAAAATATATTTATTTATTTATTTTTTAGAGGGTTACTAATTTCGGGGAGGGTTATGGGGCGGGGCAATGGGGCAGGGTAAGAAACAAACCCACCCCCTCCCCGGATTCGGGGTATGTTTTTTTGCCCTGTCCCCGCCCTGTCTAAGAGTAGGGGCGGGGCGGGGCGGGCACTCCAGGTTGTGGCAGGGTGGGTTAAAAATGTCATCCCTATAGATGACATCTTAAGGAATTATAAGTAAGAGATATTGTTTATGTTATTAAAGTATATAGGCATCAAGAATTCTAGTGAAGCAGAACTGTTAGATATATTGAAAGTTCTAAGGATTTGTGCCTCAAATAATTTTCATCACACAATGGGGGGAAGTGATTCTTTAAATGTGATTTCTTCGATGTGTTGTTTGGAGAAGGGTCTGTGGAAACTCTATTTCCTTTTCAAAAATATGAATGCTTGGTCATCACCTTTGAATGTTGAGTTTCATCATGTGTATCCGTCGGCGGATGTCTTGACTAAGTTGGGGGTATAAAGAGATGTAGCCTTTATTTTTGCTCCTTTGTAATTTGTTATTTTTGCGTGGATATTTATCTCTTCTTTTTCTCCCCTTTTTCTATAATTGTACCCTTCTTATGTCTTTAATATAATTTACCGTTACTATAAAAAAAAACAATAAATATGTAAGTTGGAAGGTGATTTTCTCCACAAACCCCTTCTATTGTTGATGGTACAGTTCTTCTTTTATTGATGTTTTTCAAGTATGAAGATTAGGAACCATATAAGCCAGTAGGATTTTACTTATTTTTTTATCATTACCTTTATGGTTATAAGTGGTCCAAAATATTCTATCGTCAGTTCACGCTCATCCAAATTAAGTTATTGTTTGATGTTAAAAACTTGTACTCGTAATATATCAAACAAAACCCCCATCATCTTCCAATTGCAATCATGGAACCATCTCCTTAAATTAACCCATATGGGCACTGATTGGCCATCTTAACCACTAATCCTGTTAGGTTGAAATAGTATTAGCCTCCAGCAAAGTTTAGGTGTTTGAGAGTGCCCTTTTATACTTTTTTTGGTCAGACGTAATGCCAGACTTGTTTTTTCAATGTATAAAGGAAAAAATGTTAATGTCAGTAGTGTTACCACAACGCCAATAGAGAATCAGAGAGAGTGCCGAGTTCTTGCCAGATACTCTTTTCCAACTTTAACATGGAGAGAAACATTAGTGATCCAAATAAACAAAAGATGCAGTTAAAAAAGGATAGAAAAAAAAAACATGTAGAAAAAAAAAAAACACAGGTACTAGAAATTGATAAATGACAACACTGTGCAAGGCCTTTCAAACCAGTTCAGATTTTTTTTTTACTGCCAAGCCTTGAGATGTAATTAGTGGCCCCATCATCATCTTCTTAGGAGGGTGTGGCGTACTCGATCATATGCTCTCTTTTCCAGTATAGTCATACGCATGCCGCATATGTCCCACCATACAATTGCCATAGCCAAGATTTTGTCCACATGTTTGTAATACCACCGTCTACCTCTTGGCCAAAATATAAGTGGGCCCATGACCATCCAATTACCGAAGCCAAATCCCAATCCCATGCACATGTATCTCCAATCAAAATGCTTTCGTGATGGAAAATTTGCACCGGTAGGCTCCCCAGGTGCCTCAGGCTCCGGTGGTTCCTCACATTGCATTGACAATGGGGGCCCACATAATCCTGGATTACCTTCAAAGGAATCATTCCCAAAGGTTAGAAATTGCTGGCGCTGTGGTATTCTTCCACTAAACCGGTTCTGCGAGAGGTCCAAGACAGAGAGAAATGTGAGAGCTGTCAGCTCTGTGGGGATCTCTCCCGACAGTTGGTTCGATGATAAATCTAAGGATTCAAGCTGCAGTAGATTTCCAAATGATGATGGTATAGGACCAATGAACTCGTTGTGGGACATGTTGAGTGCATAAAGAAATTTGAGATTCCCAATCTCTTCCGGAATGCTTCCATGGAATCTATTGCTTGAGAGATCTATAGAGGTCAAGATGGTTAGGATATTCAAATACTCCATTTCTAATCGTTTCAATGTAACTACAACACTATCCTCATGGTACTGCGGATTTAATCTAAGACTTGGCCGTCCAACCCCACCATCATCCATCATTGCCTTGAAATTTCGAAAGCACTCTGAGGACAAATTTCCTATAAAACCATTAAAAGATACATCAATGATTTGCAACTGCGAGAAAGCATTTTGATGCTCAGGCCACTGAATTGGACCATAAAATTTGTTGGCTCGCAATATGAGAACCCGCAATTGCTTCAAAGACCCCAACCAAGAAGGGAAGGAATCGTTTATCCGATTACTCCCTATGTTTAGAACTTCTAGCCCTGTGCAATTAGCCAACGATTCTGGCAATGAGCCCTCTAACAGATTTCCATTAAGTTTGAGTGTCCTTAGGCTACATCCATGTTGAAAACTGTGAGGAATGACACCACGAAAGCTGTTCTTCCCAAGATTTAGTACCACAAGGTTGTTCAACTGACCCAAACAAGTTGGAATCGAGCCGCTCAAGTTATTGAGCGACAGGTCAAGGACCAATAAATCTTTTGCAGCACAAATGGATGGAGGAATTTCTCCACTGATATTATTGTTGGAGAGCGAGAAGAAAATGGTGAAATTAAGGTATAGAGAGATGTTAGTTGGAATCACAGATGTCAAGTTGTTATGAGAGTAATCTAGAAACCTAATGTCGGAAAGTGGAATTGAAATTGAACCTTGAAGCTTGTTGGAGTGAAGATCGAGAACACCTACAAAATTACTATAGGAGCTATCAACAGCATGTGGTTCGAGACCATATAGCATGTTGTGAGAAAGGTTCAGATGATCCATTGACCCATCTCCCACCTTCCATATCCAACTAGGAATCTCACCATCGATTTGGTTGTTGGAAAGGTCAAGGAAACGCAAGTCTGATTGATTTCTAAGAAACTCGGGGAATTCCCTAAGGTTGCAAGAAGACAATATCAGCCAGGAAATTTGAGGAAAGGAGGTGTTGTTACCTCTACTAGCATTAATTGACAAGTTAATATTAGAGAGATCAAGACTTGAGAGACTCATGAAATTTTGGAACATGGATAAATCTACAATGCCGCTGAAGTTGTTGGAAGAAAGCTTGAGTACTTCTAACCCTGTGAGATGAAAGAGTGATTTTGGAATCGGTCCTTGCAGCTTGTTGTTACTCAAATTCAGCCTGATCAATGGCGAAGGAGTGTTACCAAATTCATCAAGTGGTGCATCAAAATGGTTTTTGCTGAGATCTAAGTAGAGCAGTGATGGAAGCCTAAATAATGACGACGGGATCTTTCCATCGAGTGAATTGTTTTGCAAATACAGTTTTGTAAGATTCAAAAGGCCCTCTTCTCCATGAGATGAATCCATTCCACCTGAGAAATTGTTATTTGAAAGGACTATTTCAACCACATTCTTCAAGGAACCCAAGGATGGAATCCTACCATTGAACCTGTTTGATGAAAGGTCCAAGAGTACAAGTTGTGTAAGGTTTTCAAGTGACAAAATCTCACCGCTGAAGCTGTTGTGCGAAATGTCCAGATGAAGGAGTTGGGAGATGCCACCCAAAGACAAGGGTATCGTCCCTGAGAAGTTGCATCCTTGGAGCTCCAATCTTTGGAGGTGCCTGAGATTCCCAAAAGAAGAAGGCAATCCTCCAGAAAAATTCGTGCCTGAAAGTGACAAGATCTGCAACCTGCTCACCTGAGGAAATTCGGGCAAAGAACCTGTGAGATGCGGATTGTCCGACAGGTCTAGAGTGTCCAAATTCCGCAGCTGAAAGATTTCCACAGGAAATGCTCCAATCAAATTGCACGAACTGAGATGGAGGGACCTGAGATTGGCCAAACCCGCCAACGATTCGGGCGCACGAGAAGAGATACCCACATCATCCAAATACAGCTCCCTCAGCCCAGAAAGATTCCCCACCACATACTCAAAATCAGGACTGCTAAAATAAAGAAAAGAGAGACTGTTGGGCTGATAGGAGAGATCAAGCGATTCCATACTCTTGATGCGCGAAATCTCGACCGGAACCTAGCCTGTGAAGCCTGAATAGGAGAGATTGAGGTGGGTCAGATTCGAGAGAGCACTAATAGAAATTGGGATGGAAGGGTTGGAGAAGAAATTGTAAGAAAGATCGAGATTTCTGAGACTTGAGAAGGAGATTAAGGAGGTGAAGTTGATTGAGGCCATGATCCCATGGTTCGGGAGGCCTAGGCCCGTCACATGACCAGTGGAGCCGTCACACGTGATGCCCTCCCAATAGATGCAGCAGTCGGTGTTGGGTGTCCAAGAAGGCGGGTGGGCAGAGTCGAAGAGGGTGAGCAAAGAGGATTTCTGGTCGTCCAGGCATTGGGCAGAAGTTGGGTTTGTTGAAACAAGGATTGACAAAATGGAGAGGAATTGAAAAAAAAGTGCAAGTTTCATTGGAGAAGATTGGTACAGAAGGCTGTTATGACTTATGAGTAGTAAACAGAAAGTGGGGCTGAATTTGAATTGAGAGGGAAGAATGCAGCCATTACAAGGTCGGGAGGGTATATAATAAAGAATGTGCAGGTGACTATTACAGAGTATTGGACACGGTCGAGCGAGATTTGTGGAATTTGAGTCTTGTGTCTGATGGCAGACGGCAGGAGACTCATGTGTATGGCTTGTTTGGAAACTCTGATCCTAATTAGGTCAAGAATTTGATAGGCTTGGGAGAAATTAGAGATGATTAACAGTTTAAAACTGCTCGAAATAATTATTATGATTTGGAAGAAGACCAAATATTAAAGTAACCCATTTCAGACGACATAATGATCCACCAAATGACCATTGCAATGTCATCTTCTTAGCTTAGGAGAAGGAAATTTTGAATTTATTTACTTTTGATATAACCACTTGTCTTCTTTTGTCCGGATAATGGAGGCTTTATCTCACCTCAAACATAATAATACCAAGTGATTTTATGTTCTTAAACTGGTATTTGAGTGATCAGTGTCGTCTCTCTCGTACATGAGGATGCCCACAAAATTTATGAATTCCGTGGACAAAATCATGTTGATGTGATTATGGCAACGAGCGTTTTCGATGCTATGATTTGATGCACACTTTGAAATAGGGGCCCAAAGTAGAGATGCCCGTTTGAGAGAAAAGTGGCAGATGACTACTAAAGGCAACGATGACTTGGACTTACATGCAAGGCGTGTTCTTTGCCCATTAGGGAGTCTTTCGGTGATTTACATTGACTTGGACTTACACGCAAGGCGTGTTATTTGACCATTAGGGAGTCTTTTGGTGATTTACATTGACTTGGACCAATTGACCTACCCATTGGGGTGGAAAGCGAAGGGGTCTTCTCTTTCCATATATATTTGGCATTTGGCCAAATCAACCCTGCCGAGTCTGCATTGGGCTTTGCTTTAGGTCAATGGGCTGCATCTGGATCTAATTTTCTACCCAGGCTGTTGCATAAACCAGGCTTGGGCTTTTACATGGTTAAAGGAACTACTTGGCCCGACATATTTCACAAAGGGTTTTTTATGTTTTGCAAATGGGCTGGGTGATTTCAGGCCCATGGGACAATATCCTCATTATTTGGACAAATAAACAAGGGGACAGACTTGAACAAGCTTTGACCTGGCCCAGACCACTAAAACCCCTAGTTATTATAAAATTAAAGGAGACACCTTCTAATTTTTATCACATGAATGCCAAACAGGGAGTTGAATCCATGATTTCTTTTGATTAACAAATCATGAGTTGACATCTAAATCATATCACGAGAAAACCCATTACGAACAGCCTATGAATGCTAAGAATTTCTAGATATTTGAACTAGCCCAAATCGTGGCCCTTTATTGGACCTCTTGTGGCTGTAAAGCACAACTAATTTATTAAGCAACGGTTAGTCGATAATCATATTCAACAGTTTTGATCACCCTAATGCACCCAACTTAATCACAAATCGATGAGTATTTCCTCCCAAAGAAAGAAATAAAATTTTAAGATTTTAGAGAAATGATTAAAAGGTTTAAGATCAAGACATTAGAATTGAGATCTAGACCATTGGAATGAAAGGTAAAATGGAAAATTTAGAAAACTAATTTCATGTTTAGTGATATTGAACCCTGAATGAATACAACTGACTAGGAACATTTTCTACAAAACCAGTGTATATAATTTTCTTTTGATGTCTTTAACAATGCTGCTGATTCTATTATTTCCTCCTTCCCTTCACTTATCCCTGATGCTGAATTTGCTTTAGAAATTTGTCCAATCGGTGAATTTGCCACCACCTAATTCTTCCTACAGAATGTCAGTATTTGATTGATTATGTTTCAAAAAAAAAAATTATAGTAGCACCTAGAAGATGCAATGGCAGCACCCCAGCTGGACATTTTCCAAGTTTTTCAACTAAGATTTGTCTTTGAGAGATTAGGAACTCAAATGTTAGTTTTCAGGATTTGAGATTTGCTTTGTGATTTGTAAGTGGGTGGGCCATTAAATGAACAATCAAGCTAGTCTTATAGATTGACTTATATTCATGCAGATGCTAGTGTTGTGTACTGCTAAAGCAACCATTAAAAAAAATTAAAGGTGTTGCTAAAGCAAATAGTGTATTGTGAGTATAGTAAAGGTCAAAAAAAAAAAAAAATTTTATGGATAACAGAATTATCCATCCACTGGGGGTAAGGGGCCTTGTTTCCTTGTCATGCCAACAATCAATATATATAGCAATGAACAATACAGACATTTTAATGAAAACGGAAGGTACAAATTGACTATGAAAGCATGTTTGTCTCAACTGATAGATACTACGAGGTTGCACTTATATAATCACTTCTCAGGCCTATACCAGATCACTCATATTTGCCGGTCCCCAAATATAAAAGAATTCCATACTAAAAAAAATGAGTAGTTATACACATAAAAAAAAAAAAAAATTTGCTGAGTTGCAAAGTGAATTGAATTAAAAATAGGTTAAAGAAAAAGGCCCCAAAATATACAACCAATTACTGGTTTAAGAAAACCATGAAAAAATAAGACAACCGGAGAGGGAAAAAAAACAAGAGAAACGGCCAATCAAAAATAGGACAGGAGGAGGGCCAACCAGTTGAAACAACAGGCAAACCAACTATGCTGGGAAAGGAACCCAGCCAGTAGCACAGAGAGTCAATGAACAACACCAAAAAACAAAAAGTAGAATCATACAAAAGAATAATACATAAGAAGCGTTCACTTGTTCATGGAATTGATATCAATGTAAGGAAAGTAGAAAATTGCAACATGTGGATAGGTTATAATAATTTTTTTAAATAAACTGGCTTTTTTTTTCTTTGCAAAACCTTGTCCAAGCACTCAGATCTATATAGGATAATGAAGAAAGTTCCATATAATCAAAGAAGAACGAACCATTTAAATATGAGTCAGAGATTTCAATTTAGGGGTTGGGGATTAGGATTTTGGGTTTAGAGATTTGAGTTAAGACTTCAGGTTTAGAGTCTAGGATCAGTGATTAGGGTTTGGTAATGCGTTTGATTTCAAATCCCACACAATCAGTTCGCAAGGTATGATGAGGGAAGGATGTATGGGAATATTTCTACACATAAACTAATGTGCAGCTCATTGGGTCCAAAAAGAGGGTCTATATCAATTGTTTGACTTGGGTCCATATGACTGAGCCAGGTGGAGCTTTTGGACCATGATAGTTCTCCTATTACAAAAAAAAAAAAAAATGTAGAATGCAATGAGCAAGGTGTACATGGGCTGTTTAGATTATAAAAAAGAAAAAAGTACACATTGTTTCACCAAGATAACATAAACAATAACTTTTTTTTTTTTGGTAAAGTCAGTGTCACTCACCTATGGACTTTCAAAATCAAGAGATTTTATAATTTATGTCAAAACTCATGGGCTTGAATCAGTGGGGATTAATTTTCTCCAAATCCATAGATTTATTATTTTTAAAGGTTTTTCCTTTTTTTTTTAGATTCTCTAATAATGAAGAGCTTCTTAGTTTGGAATACTTGCTCCAAAATTCTAGCTAGAGCATCCTAGACTCCTAGTAATAGAAAAGACTTTTCATCAGAAGACTCTCTGTATGTACTCTGCATAAAGACACTTACCAGTAATGTAATGGATTGGCCCCTCCTAATTTTGAAAATCTCCCTAACTTCTCTCTCTATCTTGAAGAAAATCTTGCATTAAGGAAACAGAAATCTTCAGTAAAGAATCCTAGTTTAGAAAGACTTTCTTTAGAACACTTTCTATTATGAGCAGTACTCTTTAAATATTTATTCCATACAATGGATATCCCTATTAGCAACAATAGTATGTAGGCAGTCAACCTTTCTTTCTCCTTTCTCCTCTCTCCTCTTGATTGATCGTACATTCAACCAAATACAATACAATTTCAGATTAAATGGAGCCAAATAAGATAAAAAGAAGAAGAAGAACAACAACAACAACAATGGAAGATTTGAGTGACGACCTTAATAATGAAGATCATACGTTTGTTGCCACTTAAATCCTTTGTGCTATGCCTTGGTGTCTGCAAACGATTGAGATCTCTGATCAATGAGGACCCATTCTTCCTCACCAACACCTTCAACGTTGCTCGTCATTTTCAGGATAACAGATACATATGCCTTCCAAGAGACCAGAGAGGAGGAGGAATGCAGGATTCAGAGTTTTCTTTCTCTGTTAAATCTTCAAACAAGTTCCCTTTCTCTATTAAATCTTCTAAAAACTGTCTACACAACGATCAGTTAGTTTACGACTTTGAGATTCTTGCCTCATGCAATGGACTGCTCATCGCCCGTGGTGTTATCATATTAGACGATCTTCACAAGTACTACATCTCCAATCCATGGACTAGAGAGTCTGTTCCCCTTCCACAACCATCCTATACAATTACAAGGCTTTCTGCATGGGGACTCGCCTGCGAAAACAACCCCACCAATTCAAATTCAAGGGATAACAACAGCAACAGCCAAATTCAAGGGATAACAACAGCAGCAGCATTAGCAACAACAACAATGTAGCCTTGTACAAGATCAAGATTGTGGTCGTGCATCAAATATTTGTAGGCATTTATAGATTCGAGGCATATTCATCAGAGAAAAAGAAGTGGCAATTGTTTGAGTCGACCTTCAATTGTTTGAGTCGACCATCAAATATGGCTATTATATATGTTGGCACTTGGCAGCTTTAAGTTTTATTTTGCAAAAACAAATCGGCAGTTCCAACATGTAACAAATCGAGTATGGAACCTATTTGAAGTGTCAATTCATAAATGAGTCTGGTCCGGAACCCATTTTTGTATCTGATTGTTAAACGGGTTGAGTTTTAGGTCCATATAGGTTCGACCTGTGGATCTGAGACCTGACATATAAGTCTTTGATATTGCAAACAGTACCTCAAAATTTAATTTTTTTAATTTTATATATAATATTAGAAGTGGTAGACTTAATACACTATTATAAGTTGAATGACATGCTTGTTTTAAGAATGCACTATTATAAGTTGAATGATACGCTTATTTTAATAAACAAATTAAAATAAAGAGAAATTGAACCAGTTTTGGAACCAGATTCTAGTCCTTTAAGTGGACCTGGTTTCGGAACAAGAGATGGGTCCGGGTGTAGTATGGTTCAAGCTGAAGCCTAATTTTAGTCCAAATGATAAGAAGGGTTGTCAATGGGTTGGGTCGGTTTAGTTGAACATTCTAGATAACATGAACAGGCCCAACTTGAACCCCAGCAGTTTATTAATCAGGTTGGAGTTTGAATCGAAAGCCAACTCGACAGTCAAAAGTGACAAGCCAGGCCCTATAGGCCCATTCAGTCACGCCCAACCCCAGTAGTCAAGGCAAGATCAGCCCAAGAGGCCCCGGCCTTTTCAGGACCATCAGAACAAGACAGGCCTATAGGGACTAGCTTGTTTCCAAGGACGTACATGAACCTAAAAAAAGAAAGTCTTGAACTGGCCCAACCCAGAAGGACAAAGGCCGACCAAGCCCAATACAGCCCAAGCCCCAAATAGTAATAGAAACATGCAAAGAGAAATCCTTTGTCATTCAACTCTTCAAACCAAACCTGTTTTTATCCCTGGATAGGCCCAGACTATTTCCTCTTCTCCACATTTGCTTAGAAATCAATCTTTGATTGGTAGGTCCCAATCAGGATCAGTAAATTTTTTTCATTACTTCTTTATTTTTACTATGACTACTTGTGAGGGGTCCGTGATATATAACTATACTAACCTAACCTAACCTTTCCTCCCCGATCAGTCTCATAAGGGGCATAGAAATCGGATCAAGTCTTTGTGGGGGCACATCACTCACATATTTATGTCCCAATCAGCTGAACTACAGTTGAAACCCTCTTAAGTTATAATTACTACACGACTGTATTATATGATTTGAAGATGGATGTGTCCGCATATCATAAGCCATCCACAGTAAGGCCCGCAAGATGGATGGTCTTGATTCACCTACAGATATCCACATATTAGAAAAAAAAAAAAAAAAAGAATGCGACGAACCCAGATTGGTCAGTCGCGTAATGGACCTAAAAGCTCCACCTAGTTCAGATAAGAGATAAGGTTTGAAAACCACCCATCCAATGAAAAGTGTGGAATTGAGCACCTCATCCCCACACACCCAACTCCCATGGTTCACAAATTTTTTTTCTCCTTCTGATTGATACTCCATCAAACATATATCTGTTTCATATCACCTTTACTTCATTCTCTGGTATTTCTCACAAGCTTTGCAAGGAAGCAATGGCTACAGCCTCAGCTTCTCCCATGGTTAGCCAACTGAAGAGCAAGTTCCCCACCTCCTTTACAAGAGGACTGATCACTCCTAGGGGCATTTCAGGGTCTCCACTGGGAGTTGTGCCTTCAAAAAGAAGGCCATGCTTGACCATCAAGGCTGTCCAAACAGACAAGGTGAGGATGCTTTGGGTTTAGTTTTGTGATTGTTTTAGATTTGGGTCCTAGCCAAAACATCAAACCAGCATTTTAGTGCATTATACACTGATAAAACTATACACTTACTATTATTCAGGAGTAGATTGTATATTGTTACCGTATCAACAAGGTCAAACGAGCCTGAAGTTTGATTTTATGCATGTGGAGGGCTGTCTTCCTAGGACATGAAGTGTTCACATGATGATTTAACCATTTTTATCAGGCAATATCTACCATTGGATTGAGAAAGAAATGTGATTGAGATGGTGATCATGATGATAACCTTTTTTAATGAATTATGACGTTTTGTGCAAAGAACCCACCTTTTTTGGATCCAAACATTCCATGTGATTTGTAGTTGGTTCATCCATCAACAAGTGAAGTCTTATTCTAGTTAGGATGATTTGGCCTCTGGATTCGACAATTATTATTTGTTTATCATATTTATTTATTTATTTATTTCAATATGTATGATCAATGGCCAATAGTTCTTGGAATGAACCAAAGTCCAAGACATCTGAAATATTGGATGGAAGTATGAATCTATGATTCAGATGAATATTGCAAGGCCCCTCATTGTAGGAAAAGTTTGGGCTTTCAAATGACAGCCATGTATTCTGGGACTCAATCTCAATCACTTCTTGATGACCCCTCCAACCCAATGATGATAACTCGTACTACTACAAAAGTAAACACTGGTATATGCATCTTTTGAATGGTTTAAATCCTCATAAGGTGGTTCCAAAGTTATTGTTTTTAACTTTACCTTATCAGTAAAATTATAATGATTCTTCACTGTAATTTAATGGGAAACTCAAATTAGTAAAGGCATTTACTCGAGTTATAGTAAGTGCCAAATTTAGGCCCCATTTGGATCCTTGGAACTCTCATGGTTTCAGGATTAAGTAATTGAGTGCAGGTAAGTTGTTTTAATGTATTTGGATGGATAATTTAACTTACCTACAAGTTACAGTTCTTTTGTTCTTCGCCTAAATCATTAGAAATTAACGAAGTCCAGAGTAATTAGATTTACAATTACACTGCATGCAGGGCAGTTGATTTCCAAGGATCCAGATGTGGCCTTTTATTAATTGTTGGGTTTATGTCTTATATTTCGATTTAATTGGGTCGGTTCATCTGGATTAGACTGCCGCAGTACTTCTCCAACACTCAGTTATTTGTAATTCAAGTTACCTAGAGTTAGTCATGACAAAGAAGAAAAGGCTTGTGACTAGCAGGTAAATCTGGTTATCCAGAAACATGAATGTTTTTTTCTTTTTTGTTACGACGACATATGAATGTTAATCTAAGGCTAACTTGTCTAATAAAGTTTTGGTTGATCAAGTTCTACTTCTTCTATTGTTTCCTATTTGGGTTTACCTGTAAAATCACTTCACGACCTAACATGATGCTGCTTTTCAGTAATTTCTCTCTTTTCTTAGTTTCTTGTACTTGTAATGACGGGCTCAAGTTATAAATCTCGCAGCCGTTTCAAGTGATTGAGCCAATTAATGGCGACCCATTCATTGGTAGCCTTGAGACCCCTGTAACATCAAGCCCATTGATTGCCTGGTACCTCTCCAACTTGCCGGCCTACCGTACTGCAGTGAGCCCACTTCTCAGGGGTATTGAGGTGGGCCTGGCCCATGGGTACTTCCTTGTCGGCCCATTCGTTAAGACTGGTCCTTTGAGGGACACACCATATGCCGGGGCAGCTGGGTCACTGGCTGCTGGTGGCCTGGTGACTATACTTAGCATTTGCTTAACCATGTATGGAATCTCCTCCTTCAAAGAAGGCGAGCCGTCAACTGCGCCAACACTAACCTTGACCGGAAGGAAGAAGGAAGCCGATAAATTGCAGACCGCCGATGGCTGGGCCCAGTTCTCCGGCGGGTTCTTCTTCGGGGGGATCTCGGGCGTCATCTGGGCCTACTTCCTACTCTATGTCCTTAACCTTCCCTACTACATCAAGTAGATGGTTCCATTGTTTGTTATAGTTGCAATGTTTCTACCTTTGTGTGTTTATTTAGAAAGGATCTTTGGATTGTATATTTCATGGATGATGAATACTGAATTTTATGGAAATCAATGCTCATGCATCTTCCATTTCTCTCTCTCTCTCTCTCTCTCTCTAAAAGTTATTGGGCGTAAAAAGGAATTATAATATGAAACTTGACTAGCATCATATATGGGCCAGATAGTTTATAGATCTACAAGAATTTGGATTTGGATTTGTATTCTTTTTACAGGATTTGAGCTGGGTCTGGTCTAAATGCCAAGATTTAGAGTCTTCACAATGAGATGTGATCAAAGTCTATCTGTTAAGACCCAATTTGATTCTGGAACTTGATCCAGAACCGACTCAAGTGGATTCCAAATCCTAGACATGAATTTGGATTTGTATCCATAGAGTTTTACTGGATCTATGGTAAGTCCAATCCAAAGCCTTGCTCAAGACCCAATTCGACGTCAAATCTAGATCCAGATCCAACATCGAGTCAAATCAAAATCCTAAACATGGCTGTTAGAGTCTAATGGACCCATTGTGCCTCATTTAGGGGGCTCATGGCACCAAACCAACCTAGACATACTCATGTTGATGTTTAAGTAGATGTGCCATGCTTCCACTTCATTTTGATCATAGATGGTTGACTTGATGATAAAAATACAGTTCTTAATTTCTATATTTTTTTTATATTAAAATGATCTAATGTCCACTGTCCCCTTTCAATCCAAAAATGAGTCCCAAAATGATTTGATGGCTAATGGGTGGGAGTGTGGGACCTACTTCCTATTGAAAGTGTTAAGATTTCTTTTTTCATTTTTAATTATTGTATTATCAAAAACTCCAAAAAGACATTTTCAAATTTGGGCATTGACACAAGCATCTCAATTTCCCTACAATTACATATCTGATTATAACAATTATACATGAAAAATGCCATTGAAATGGTTTTTGTAAACATTCATTACATGATGTTCAATGTTTGTGAAATTTACATGGGCATGGCTTAATATGCAAATTCTATTTACATAGAAAGAGAAATTTTAAAAGGGACCAGCTCTCCAAAGCTCAAGCTTAGGATAAGGTAAGTTCAAGTGTGTGGTGGAGCCCACCTTGAAACCTACTTGGGAAAAATGCTTCCCTGGGATCTTCCTCTCTACAAAAAATCAGCTTCAAATGTAATTTCTATTATGTACCCAAAAGTTTAACGGTCAACGGTCCGTTTGAATTGATACATAGTCGATCCAAAGGTCCAGTAAATTCAGATCTGACCGAAAGTTAGTAGACATGTGCAATTTAGAGAGGTTGTATGTTTGGTCTATTTAGATGGACCAAAGGTAGACCCCATAAGCATGAGCTTACGAAATTTTATCATAAGCTTGAGCTTATGAAATTTTATCCTAAGCTTGAGCTTATGAGAGCTTATGATAGAGTTCATGTGGCCATCCATCGCACATCACATACGTTAGAAGGTATTGATGGATGGTAATGGATGAGATTTTAGGCAGCTCCCACCACATCAGTTTTTAATTTCTCTCTCTTGTAGAAACATTCAAATTGGGGGCTCCTTCAACTCAGTTTTACACGCAAGTCATGGGTAAGAACGCTTCAACATCAACCCTAATACGTAAACTCAGATTAAACTCAATTGCAACAAAAACCTTATTAGGGCTGATAACACCCTTTAAAGCTAGGAACGCATATGGGACAAAAATGGGAAGTTGCAAGCATCAAATCTAAATAGATTCATCACACACCAAAACCGTGCCTACCTGCAGCTTCTTGCAACCTGTAGATAAGTTCTAGCTAATCAGATTTAACTGGTATAAATAGAGATACATGGGATACAGAAGCTACAGTCTCAATAACTACATACTTCTCCTGCACATAAAAGATGTTGCGACCTGAAGTCTTTCAAGCATTCAGTCCTCAGATCAATTCCAGCATCCAGTTCCGAGTATTGGAACTACACTCTCAGAATGTAGGGCAACAATGCAAGCTAAGATTTACATTACATAGACTAACCAACTGAATCTATTTTGATCATCAGATAAGTGCATGTTTCGACCAAAAACGATTAAAACATTATAGCCATTGGTTGGAAAAATAGAAACGGGATAAAAATAACAAACTCTTAGATGTTGAGATCATCCTTACATGTGCTCCAATTGTTTCTAGGAAGGTTCTCGGAAGTCGCATTTGAACTGATGATTGTAGTTTAATTAGAGATAAATATATATATATTTCATCATTGTTAAAATCCCCCAAAATTGCCTAAACACAAATCTGCTATTATTTGTGTCTGACAATAGTTTAAATAGAAAAGACAACACTAGAGGAAGCTGACTGCACATTCCAACTACAGGAGAATGCAGTGTTGAGACAGGGATCTACCAGCGCTCTCAAATCAGTCTTCATGCAAGGCCTTCGTTAAATATAATCTGCTGAAACTCTGGCCCGCAGCCCTGCAAAATTCAATTGAAGATAGTAGTGATCATTATTGTGATTTCTTCAAACCAACGAGAGAAAGATAATACATACATACATATACACACACATTTATATATATATATATATAGGTTATAAGCCGGATGAGATTTTCCTATGTACCTAAAATGGGCAAGGACCAAAACACAACTTTCTAATTCAAGATAATTATAACATCCTACTTATAGATTAAACCAGTAAAATAGTAGACTATACAGTCAAAAACCAGGGTTTATACTGCTTCTCTAGTCCAGCACATCCTATTTGCAGGGCCATGGAAAATGACATCAACCAGATGATCCTAAATGCTGAGATGTTGACCTCCTCAGTCATAGCAATCCAAGTTTCCAAATCACAGTCAGATGATTACATCAAAAGATGGATGTGATTTTTGAGGATCATAAGCAAACCAGTATAAGTTGCACCAAACCAATATACAGAATGATGATAGGATCTACTTTGTTCCAAATGCACTAGGCCATCCATTATGCATGCAACTAGTTTGATAGTGCTATTGTCGGATGATGATTGGATCTACTTTGTTCCAAACACAATAGGCTGTGCAATTGCCAATTGATGATTGGATCTACTTTGTTCCAAATGCCCTGCCAGCATCTAAATGCCACTCAATGCCCAGCTTTGCTAAGGAATCTGCATTTCCATTATAACTACTAGCAACAAGGATGAAGGACTCTTGTAGAATGGGGCTCAGATTCAAAACCAAGATGCAAGTCTCCAAGTTGGCATGTTTGACTGGAAATTGTGGCAGGAATTGGCTGTTAAAATCCCAAGGAAAAATAATTGTATCTATACAGCAACTCTCTGTTATAAGACAAATGGTCATTCTTAGTCAAGTTTCTACTTTCTGTTTTTTCACCTTTTGTGTGCTTTATATTTCAAGAGGGTATATAACGATTAAGGAAACATATTAAGATAAGAATTTGTGGGATTTTGGAAAGGTTTTAAAGAAGGGAATACACATTTGAGCAGATCATTCAACTGTGGATATGGGTTTCATACTACATTCTGTTTAGTAGCTTTTCATTTCTTTTTTTACCCACATATCACTTCTTTAACTCAGGAACACTGCATACATCTTAACCATGCAAAATTGATGATAAGGGCTTATTTATTTGAAGGAGGGAAAAAGAACCTTAGTTTGTTTTTCCCAGTAATGTTGATATCTTAAATATGTTAATCATGCATACACCATCAATGATACATTGACATGTGTCAATGATTTCTCCACTAAATGTATCATAATCTTAATTATCACTGTATTGATGTGGATATGGGTGTAAAATGGATGGACTATAAGTAGTTCCTTTTTTTTCCACTCTGTTAGTATTTTTTTTTATTTTTAAAAAAAAAAGACTTTCATGATATGATTCACGATATGATTCTATTTGCCCCCTTTAATTTTTTGAAAATGATTTCAATTTTTAAAAAAAATGGATGAGCTTTGATAGCAGCAAAGCTCAAGATGTCCAAACAGATGAAGACAACTTAAACATAGAAAGCCGTAGACCATGATGACGAAACTCTTAATACGAGCGATAGTGTTGTTCTGAGATCTGTAGGGTCAAATCAGGATCAATTCAAATTTAAACCAATCAAATGAATCAAAGGACGTAGAGCAGATTTAATAACCACAGACTACAAAAGCAGCTCCAAAACCATATCCAAATAGGACTGGCCGACTGGGTCCATCAAGCCACTTGGTTGGTCCAAACAAACTCTCTCCCCCACATTAAAATATCATAATTTGGTCATATAAGGGCAAAAAATCTGACCATGACTTTGATTTGACACCAGTGACTGGACCTGGACCTCAATTCAACATGGACCCAAAATGTAGATAAAACCACAGATAGGAGCACTACCACAAAGGTGTGCACAAAACAAATCATTGGGCAATTAGTCTAAGAAGATAGTGATCATTACCTTCAGACCCATCTCTTTCACTCCTTAAAAAGTGTCAATCACAATTAACAAGCATACAATAGGAATTGAACTGTCTCTCCAGTTTCCTACTAATAGAGAGATTATGCAATGCAGTACGTCGATTTTGTAAGCATAATTTGCCAGAATTTCATTGATCATAGTTTCTTTGGAATTCAAATATATAGAAGGAAACACACTAAGCAAATAGCCGAAAAAGGGAATTGCTAGTGGGGGAAAAGAAGCAATACCCATTCCTAAAGTCTCGCAGATCATCTTAATTCAGAATAAAACAAAATAAATGCACTGGTTGAAAAACAAACCAAATGAGTTTTAAGAAATTAAACAGTAAGAATATACAATACCCATTGATTTGGTTGCAGTAGTTGGAAACTTGATTTGTAAAGAGATAGCTTTCAAGTCTTGATGGCTCAGGAACTGGCTTAAAGATGGGATTAGACGGATCCTCCTCAGGTAATGGTTCTTCACCTGCAGCTTTCCGTGCCATGTTCTCTGCCCTATGAAGTAAATTCAAAGACAAATAAGGCATTTAAGACAATGGTTTTGAACCAAAAATCTAATTAGCACTACCAGTAAGAAAAAAATAGATATCAATTTAAAAGAAAATTTTTGTGACCCACCAAACTCTTCCATCAAGGAACTACAGAAAAATACTTCCAATGCCTTGAAAGCTGGTGGAAACAGCTATATCAATGGCTTACCTTCGTTTTTGGAGCCATGCTTGTTGTTGGGCTTGTTGGCGTGAGAGATTTCTGTAATAGAATTGGAACTGGAAAGAAGGTGGCTTATGTTACTAAGTCAAAAATAAAAACAAAGCAATTGAACAAAAGCAGATAAAATTAAATTAACCTTCTGTTGTTCCATGGAAAGATCATCCATGCATCCAATCAAAAATTCAACATTCTTCTCCATAAAGGGATTGGTGGACAATGACAGACGATCATAATCACACTGCCACAACAATTGAGATTTAGATAGGCTGGGTAAGAAAGTATTCAGAAATGACGTTAAATATAAAGATCTCCTGGCAGTGAATAAAAATAAAACCTGGGTAACAGGTGTATCAGCTTCCAACTCTGTCATAAAAGCACTGATTAGTGCAGAATTAGAAACTTTAATCTGTTACGAAATAGAGAACAAAAACATTAGTAGTGACAGTAATATTCGTAATAAAAACCATTCAGAAAACAATAATAATAATAATAATAATAATAATACTAATAATGACCTACATACATGCATGCTTTATTAAGGGCCTATTTGGGGCAAAAGAATGACTTTTTCAAATTCTTGAGTAAAATGTATGGAATATGACCAAGTAACATGATCTTCAGACCAAGGATAGGTTTCGAAGCATAAGCATGCACATTAGGTGCATTTTCTGAGATTCAGACTATGGGTTTGACATGCCCAAATGCAACTCATTCATGTCATAGAAATAAAAATACAAAATAAAGGGATGACCCTAACCTTCATCAATAGCTGGTCTCCAAAGTCTAAACAGAACTAAGAATTAAAACAATTGTTCACAGTAATGGATAAAAGGATAAATTCAGACAGGTGTTTTGAGGCAAACTCCACAGTAAGGCCCATCACATTAATGATTGGACAACCACGCTGACAGGTAAAATTACATCCCCATGGATCAAAGAACAATTATTGTTTGTAATTATAAAATAAATTATTCACTAACAATCTAGAGATCAATAGCTGGCCTTCATCAAAATATAATATTTATTTAAGATAGCAATCAGAGGAGGAATTATAAACATACTGGTATTTCCTCAAAGATATCCACCCAAGTCAAATTTTTCTCTCTCAACCTATCAAAACAAAAGACAGTATCAGATTACCAAGAAGAGCTCATGTTCATAAAATATTTTTTGCAAAGTAAAAAAATTCATACTTCTCTCCAGTAAAATTGTTGTTGCGGTAAAGATCCATGAAGGAATCTGAAAGCTTCAAGGCCTTGAGAGCTAGAACTCCTTGATTGGATCTAGATGGATCATAAATAATGCACACACATCGTCTGATATTCTCCTGCAATGACAACACACAGATATATAAAACAGCAATCCTCAATTTTCTGGAGTAAGCAGAACCAGAAAGAAATATGGAGATGCGGCAAAGGAAAAATGCCATACTCAAAACCACAACGTTGAACGCTCGAGTCATGTTACCACAAAAAAGAAAACATAGTTATTGATGCGAGCGGGGTACCAGACGTGGGGCGGGCAGATACGAAGAGACGATAGATGGAGGGTGTGATGCAGAGCAAATGTTTATTTTTAGTAACTTCTTAATTTTATTGTAATTAGGATTAGTATGCTGATTTATTTGGTTTCCTAGTTTGATTAGGATACTTTCTATTATTAATTAGGTTTTCTTTGGCCCAAAGTTACTTTGCCTATTTATATTACAATGTAGAGATAATAATCTCAGATTTGGAATTGAGTAAAAATTGGGATTTTCCCTTGGAGAAGTTTTCCTCGTGTTAGAAATCTCTGCAGAGATAATTTGAGGTGTCTTTGACACGTGCTTCAGCATCTACGCAAGCCCTAACCCTAGGGCCTGCATCCGGGTGGAAGGGATAGGTCAGGCTTCCGCTTGAGAATTGGCATCACGCCAAACTCCCCATCGCGGGCGAGGAAGAGGAGATAAGTTGGGCAGCCCCAAAGTCACTTGAAGGAAATTTCCCTAATCATCAACTCTACAGCTTAGGAGCCTTTACAATGCTTAAATATGTGAAAACATAACTCTAAAGCTAATATGGACCATCCAACTACACTGATGGCCAAGATTAAAACATCTAAATTTAAATAAACTAAAAGACATAAACCATCAAAACAACCCTAAATAATATAAAACAAATATAAACTAATAGCCTGATAGGAGGGCTGGGCCCACTGACGGGTCGACCCAAGGAGACCACGGGTCTGTCCTACATCAGTTATTTCCTCTTTAACATAATCGGCCAAAATAAACAGCTAAAATGCAACATAAAAGCCACTAAGATTATGCTCTAGCTTTCAAGCTTTGGTTAACATTGACCTTAGAGGCTTCTTTTAGACATCGGCCATCAATCTTGGAGAAAAGATAGGCATCAACAATGAAGGCCAAAATGTCCCAGAAAACTAATTTAATCCTATTGTTCAGTATAATATATATCTTCTTGTAGTTGTCTTAATGGAAGTAAATGGAAGCAGGTGAAGCTGATAACTAGCAATGTCCCTATTCAAGCTTGCAGCATTGGTTGCTTCAACATAGTAGAATGAAGATCTATTGAAGAAGAAACAGAAGGCCCATACACCACAACAAATATGATAACCATAGATCAAAATTTAATTACGTATTGTCCGTGCCATGTTTGTGTCTGATACTTCTTTGCTTTTCAATAAGCAACGAGTATTAAGTATAGAATTCATATTAATTTTATGTCAATATTGTATCCTCTTATAATCAGATTCTTTTTCCTTTAATTTACGAGTAAAACTTTTTTAGAGGAAGGGATGGAGGTCACTTAATATTAAGTGAAGGATGAAATAGTCCTTGGTTAAATGCATCTGAGAGTTTATTTGAATTTGTAAGAGTGAAAAGGAGTACATAACATGGCGATTATTAATATGATATTTTTCAATGTCATATGAAAAATATTGGAGGATTGTCCATTGTCCACTTTGTATAAGAATATCAGATGTCACTCTTTTTAGATCATGTGAGATTCTTGTTACATGGGTTAAAAGTTAAAACCAAAGAGTATAGATTTTTTCCAAGACAAGAAGCATGGATCTAAAATAAATAAATAAATAGTATTGCAAACAAATCAAAACAATGCCTATGTATATCCACCAACTCTACAAATAAGTAAAAAGATTACCTGATAATTCATGAATGTCTCTATCACTTCCACTGTTAGGAAAGATGATAATAGATTTGATTGATACCTGTCAAAGTTCCAAGAAGAAGAGTTGATTGACACGTGCTCACAACAGAGAAAAAAAATTTAAGTAGTGCACCAAGAATCAAAAAATGTGTGAAAAGGCTATGATGAAATAGAATGCTGAAGAGGAAAGTTGAAGTGGGAGCCTAGATTCATTGAGTACATGTACCAAGTTATCAGCTTGTTGGGACCCTAGCAAGAACACCCCCTTGTGAGCTTTGCTCCATAATCTCACTTAAAGTTGATCACAACAATGGTTTTACATACTCTAATGGCACATGAAATTGCAGCCATTGACTTACTTTTCCACATAACATTTACTGAGACGTTCTTTTCAAATCATCAAGCCTGTTGGCATTGCCCCAGCCCCTACTTTGTATGAATCGCCTGTGAATGAACTCACCTTTTAACATCTTACTGCACCTGCATTCCAAATTCACCTGGATTCTGTCACTCACTTTCACAAATATTGAGAATCTATAACCCCACATGGGGACCATCCAACTAAGATTTTGCTGTAAGGATCAAAAACCTTTTTTTTTCCCCATTCCCATTTGAGGTCCACTGCCATCCCAACTTGAATCCCTAGAACAAGCCCCCACTGGCCCACTCTCCAAGAAAATCATTTTCTTTCATTTATACTGTACAGTGAAAATATGGCATCTCCAAAATGCACCACCCGCACCCACTCCAAATGCTCCATATGATAGCATAAGGGATTATAGACTCCACAGAATTCTGCCCCATGCTTTGAAAGGAACTACAATTCAAAACCTAAGCAGGTGCCCTAGAGGGGCGACATCAATCCCCAAATGTGCAAGTCCTCAAAAAATCTAGACAGTAATTGGCTCTGGGGTGCAATATATTTACCCTTAGAGTCTGTTATGAGATCGACAGAACATCTGGAATGCATAGACCAGATGACCGATTACAGTGTGCAGATTTGTCCAACAAATGCTGAATAAATTACTAACTGAATGTTGTTGCTATAGTTTCTAAATAAACCTGTTCTATGCTTCTTTTTTCTTTTTAATTACAGAACATATATGTAGGACAAGAGGCATCTTTACTCTTAACTCTCGAGCAAACAGGATCCCAGTCCTTTTAAGAGACTCTCCTAATATATAGAACTTGGTGAAATTACTAGGCAGGTCAACCAAACCAAAACTGCTTTGCCAGACAGTTCCAGTCCAAATGTTTCCATTGGACATTCTGGTTCAGTGGTTCGTGTTATATTGTTACAAAATTTGCTTATCCCCCAAAACCCAAAGCACAGGATGATGGGAGAATGTAGCAATCACATAATGCATTCAACTCAACCAATTCTAGGCAAAGAGGGGATTATCATTTGTCATTAATTAATCACATCAGGTAATGCATTCAATGCATCAATTCTATATAATTGATTAACCAATAAATTTGATTGCACAAGTGTCCAAATTCTACTGTAGTAGCTTCTGTCCCACCAAGCCCATCAAAAAGCTCTCAGCTATCTTGTTCTAACCATACCATTTTGATTTTTGACAGTGAAAGTCTAGCTAGTGCATCATTATGTTATGCTTAAGGGATAAGGCCAAACCAAAACCTACTTCTAACTGTATCAGCAAGAGTCTTTGCATTGAGGTCCCACTCAAGGGTTAGAAAATCACAATTTCAAGACACTTAGTTATATAGTTCACCTAAATTCTCTGCTCCAGCACCATTTCAAGATTTATGGCACTCATCTTACAATGCCTACTACAGTTATCATCAATATCAATGATTATTTACTGAAACAGTGCAACAGATGATAACACAAAAAACTTATATATCACACTGATCCTCAAAATCAAAATACACAAGCATTCCTCAATGGAAGAAAGGAATAAATGAAAAGTGCCTAAGACAATCAACGTATTTGGAAGCAATTCAAGGGCTCAATATGGTAACAATTAAGGTCCACAACATCGATTTTTAGGCACATTCATACTCAATAAATCAGTTTTACACATGTTGACAATGAAGGAGAACATACCAGCCTACAGTGTTATTGTCCACATTGACCTCTCTCAAGCATCTCATCATTTCAAGCTGATAATTAGCACCATCTGCCTCAATCTCCTCATCGTCATCTCTGGTCTGCAAAGGTATAAGTTAATAATGAGAAAACATGAACATTCATCGATTTTTGAAAAAAGATCGTTCTACTAGTATGATAATGAATATTCCCGCCTTCACCATTCAAAGAGAGAAAAGGGAAAAAAAGAAAAAAGAAAGAAAGAAAAATGGCATATATTATTCCATAAATACCCAAAAACCAGAGAAAGAAAATCAAACTTAGCATACCGGGAAGGGGAAACAATTGGTAACTTCGAGAACGCTACCAACATCCAACCCAAGAAGTTGTCCTGTGACCACAGTTTGAGAAAATTCCTTGCAGTGTTTAATAATTTTCAGAATAACCTGCCATGCAAAAAAAAAAAAAAAAAGAATCTGGATCATAAAATATTCCTATAGAAAAAGGGATAATCAGCATACCATGTCTGAATCAGAAAAGACAGTGAATGGTACATACTAATTCCCCACAAGCCCACCATAATTTTTCCTTGGTTATTTTATCCTAACTAATAAACATAAGGGACTTATGGTTCATTGAGTTATGATTGCTAAAATTACAATATAGATCTTGAGAATTTATGACATTAAATGGATTCCTTCATGCACAAGCACAACTATTTTCTTGTGTGTGTTAGTGTGGGGAGGGGGCTGGGGGGGGAAAAGATGAATGAGCTTTACATATGCAGATCTAATTATATTGGGGCGGGGGGCGGCACGAGAAAAAAGATGAAAGAGCTTACATATGCAGACCTACTTATATAACAATGATATCCCACCTTCTAATCCATATCAGGTACACAAATACACCTTAATACTCTAATAGAAGACAATATATATTGTTCCATATAAGAAATTGTTGAGCCTGTACACTAAATAGACACATTGACATATGAATATGCAATTATGCACATAAAATCCATGCATGAATCCAGATAATCAAAATTGCAAACCCGTCGCCTTGCAACCCTGAGGGTGTTGGTTCAAATCATTACCAATTAAAAAAAAAAAAAATTTGAGAGCTCATCACCTTTGGCATCATGCAAGAATTAGAAAACACAACAATCAGACAGTAATAAGTAATAACCATTTCATTATGCGCATTGAAAGTAAACCATCTACCACAACTACAATTTATGACATCATGATTCCTCCATAGTGAGCCCAAAACTGACCACTACATGCATAAATTTGCAACGTACGCGCATGTATCAGTAGGATCAACTGTAAGTTCAGTTGAACAAAATATGCACATTGCATCAAGCCCTCAATCAGCACTTCATTTTAAACAATCTTTTATCGCCAATATACTCATGGTTGAATGGTGTTGGCACCGCATGATCCCTGGGCCCTCAAGATAAAGTATCACTCTAGGACCAATAGACCAATACATGAAAAAATAAAAAAGAAAAAAAAATCTTTCACCACCACCTAAATTAATTTAGATGAATCTATCAAGCCCATCCTTTTTACAAACATATTCTCTGTAACTCCATCTAAATGCCAATAAAGGATGCAAAATCGATCAACTAAAATCATCCAAAACCACAAATTAACCCACATCACCAATTACTTTCATGACCTCTTTGTTTGGACTAAAATACATAGGAATTGAAAAATAAAAATGAAGATGAAGGGTAAATTTTAGGTTAAATCACCCCAATAGTTAATTTCCCATCTTCTTTCGATTCTACTTCCCTAAAAGGAAAGGTTTTTTATGCTTAAATTCAAAATTTCCACCTTGGGTCTTCTTTTTTAACCACTTATGGTATGAATCCTATGAATTCAAATGCCATGTATTACAATGCAAACAAACAACACTTCAATCTAACTCATCAATCAAACATGCCCCATTAATAAAGAAAAAAGATAACTTGGAGGAACACAAGCAGAGGCATACCAGGCCTTCGATCTGGACTACCCGCAGCGGCGATGCCACCTCTTCTGTGGCCGCAACTTGAAGAAAAGAGCGCGTCATAGCTGTAAACAACAAACAAACCATCACACACATATAGAGAAAGAGAAGGAGAAAGATTTAACTGTAAAATCAAATACGGGAAGAAGAAGGAGAGAGTACGGACGATTTGATGACATCTTGCTTCGCTAGGGTTTCTGCGAAAGATGAGATGTGGGAGTTGCAGTTGGAAGAGATAATAGATGCTCTACTGCTTTTATAGGGCGTTCTCCCTCTCTCTCCCTCTCTCTCTATATGGGGATTGAGGAAAGACGACGCCCTTGGAAACCCTATTTTAGCGTCCAAGCCAAGAGCCCATCTAAGACAAGGAGTGATAGAGCACACTTTCTTTTGGGCCCACCTGAGGATGGAGATTCGAATGAGCATCCTAACCGCTCTTATCAAAATGATAGTGGGAGAAGGGCACCTTATCCAAGAGTGGTAAGGAGAGTCCTCACTAAACCTGTCAATGGGATGGGCTGGCTTGGACTTGGATGTTCCGAAAATAGGACGGCCCGGCCCGGTGTTGTCCAATCCCGGTCCCAAATTGAATAGGCCTACATCAAATCTCGTCTCATATGGGCCCGGGCTGGGACAAGGTTAGGCCTGGGCTTAGCCCTATCCTGGACATAAGCAAAACATTCTTTAATTATTCATATTGTTACCAAACACCCGGTGTGAACCAGACTTTAAACCCTCCTTTTTTCGGACTTAGGATCGGCAATACAATGCAACAAGCAACATGGAGTTAAAAACTTTTTTTCTTTTTTCTTTTTTCTTTTTTTTGCCGATGACAATAGAAAATCAATAGAAATGAATGAGTATCTCATACGCTATATGGGTCAAGTAATGTAGGAATGGTTAAAACATATATGAGTCAAGTTAAAGCAATATAGGATCGGTTAAGACCTAATTAAGCCTTTTTTGCTGTTAGTGAGGGGCAGTTTCAGTAATATATAAATTATTATTATTAAATGACTTTGCAGCGGGCCGAGCCGGGCCTGGAAGAGCTGGGTTGTTTCTACCCAGTCTCAGTCCCATTTTGGCTGGGCTTTAAAATATATTGTCCAAGCCCAACCCACTAGACTCAATTTTTTTTTAAAAGCCCTACATTTTAAGGCTTGGGACGGGCCGAGCCGGACTTCTTACTCATTTCAACACGTCCCATTGACCGGCCTAGTCCTCACCAAACTCAAACTGCTCCAAGTTTGAACCATGTGCACACCACCCCACTCTTATGGGCGTTTTTTTTTTTTTCCACAGTGTGTGGGCTCCCTTCCCACTTGTGTGGGCTTCCTTTCCCATTGAGTGGGTTGTCTTCATGTGTTCTCGGGTTCAATCCGTGTGTGCGCCACCCCACTTTTATGGTCTTGTTTTCCAACATGCGTAGGCTCCCTTCCCATGTCTGTCTTTACAAATGTATGCACAAGCTCTCTCTTGGGTCCCAACCAAACTAAAAAAAATGGCTAACAAATATTTACCATTTGAAACAACTGCTATTTGATCCAATGGTCTACTTTAATCCAAAAATGGGTACCAAATCCACGAGAAGTGACTATCCAGGGGATTTTCATATTTTATTGTGTATTGGGATGTATCATAAGATTTAGCCCCAATAAGTGTTTTGGCACGCAGTGCTCACCACCTCTTAAATGAAATCTATATAGGGATTTGAAATGACCATAGGATTTCACTTTGGTTTTCTATGACTTAATTCAAGTCTGGCCCAATATCATATGGGGCCCTGGCTTAAGTACTATTACCAAGGTCCAAACATTTGGTTGGGCCAGACAAGGACCAATAAGTGAACCCAACCCAAATTGATCTAGGTCGCTGGGACGCCGTACTGGGTTCAAATTGAAGACCCAACTTAAAAAAAAAAGACTCTAGTACAAGTCTTTGATTAGTTATACGCTAATCAAATATCATTTTATAGAGAAGATGGTGTTGACCAAGGGATTGGGCTCATCCAGTGTCATGACAATCATTGGGAGATGAAAATATCTTAATCAGACCTTAAGCGTGCTTGTTTAGAGAAATTTCACGTGATAATGTCAATTGTTATGTTTTCAGCATTTGAAATTCATTGTATGATTTGTGAGAATCCAGAAATCCGGCCACTATAATATCTCCTTATTGATAGCTCGGTATTTATTTTTCATCTCTCCTTGATTCATTTTTCACTGAAGTGGATATTTTATTTGATCTGCATTTATAGATATTCACCATTGTTTCTTCACTTTTAGCAACGTTTAAGAAGAAAAGTCTTTTATTCCCCCACAAAAAAAAAAAAAAAAAGTCTTAAAATTACTAAAAAGTTATATTACAAAATTCAAATAAGCCCTTTCGTCTATAAAAACAATCATCATTTGACTTGAGAAAATTCATAATTAAGTTTTCTTATTAGGGTTACAAAATATGGAACCAGGGTTCAATCTTCCTTGCATGTGTTGTTACACGTCTAAAATTTCAAAGCTAGCCGGAGTAACATTAAGATGGGATGGAGTCGGACACAAAAAAAAAAAAAAAGGGCCAAATCATGCATTTCCATTCCAATGGTAAATGCAACTTCAATTATATTAAAATTCTACGCGATTAGGGGAAGAAAATATGTATCCAACTGAGAAAAAAAAATGTGGACTCTATCATGCAAACGAAATAAAGTTTTTTGATGCAATTACTGAAAAAATCACCTTAAATATTATGTTAATGGATAAAAAAGATCCTCATAGTTCATCTCTGTAACAATAAAGGTCCTCCCACCTATTTTTATTTTTATGCGTGGGTCATCGTCAAGTGGGCCCATGACTCATGGGCTAAGTCATGTCTTTTGTGTCTTAAGTACAGGCTGTATACGGATGCATGCCTCTATTAAAATAACTATCACATATTTTTCCCTTATTTAGTTTTCTCTTGTGTGATTTTTATTTCAAGAAGAGGATATCCATGTACTATAAGATTAGTTTGTGTAGCGTCAGTTTCCCCGAAAACAAAGGAGACAGGGCACCACGACTTCTATTGAGTGCATAGATGAATCCGCATCCCCTTGATTTCCAGCGCCTTATAATCGCCCGATTTTTCTGGCCAGAATGCATCCGCAAATCCGACCTCCCTACAGTGGAATCCATTGCCGAGAAAGAGGAAAGGCAGGTTTTCTCTTCCATGGCTATGCACAAACAAACCCTAAGAAATTAATTCTTTGAGGTTCTTAAGACCAAAGAGGCGTTTTTAAATACCTCCTATGTATTGATAAAAGAATATTAATAATATATTTTTGAATTTTTAATTCTTCGAACCTTTGAGTAATTGTGTTGGCTTGAATGTATCTACATTTGGATGGTCCCATTGCATCAACTAGTTCAAACTGTTACATGCGATCACCATTGAAGGCTACCCTATGACTTTGATAAATTACTTGTGTGAATATTATCCTTACCATGTGATTAAATCACCATGTGGTACGTATGTCAACATCTACAATAGATTCAGTGCAGGCTATGTAGCATGGTTCAATTCAACAGTGAATATTACTCATATATTGGCGATATTTAGTTTTTTTGACAAAGTCGTTATTATAATAAGACTTTAGTTAAATATTTTATAAGATCATATATAAAATCTCAAAGGTAGTTCAGTTGGTTTCGGACTACGGTTTACACTTAAAGGTTGTGGGATTAAAACTGTACTACCATATTGAGGCCATACGGGTATTTTACACGGCTTCAGCTGATGAGCTCGTAGGAATTATTACGTTGATGGTTCCTCCACATGGAGACAACCTGCAAAAGAAGCTCAAGCCGTCACCAGGTGGAGCCCACCCTTGAACGATGGACGGTTTCAAATCACCATCTTTTGATCGGACGGCTGACCATGCTGTACAAGTAGCTAATACATCCCATTCAGATTTTGACTGGATAGGTTAGTGGGGGCACGTTGATTAAATGTCACTCGCTCTTTATTCCACCTCTGTTCGATTGTGACCTTGCCCCATTTTATATACTTTGCTATTGCTAGTTGGGACTTGGGAGCATCCCCTGGTAGATCATGCACCCGATATGCGATTTGTGCCACTTTAGTTTTATTTTTGTCATTTTTTTTTCTTTTTCCTTATCTTTTTCCTATATTGGGCTATTGATGCAGGAGTGGTAGCTATTACTTGAAGATCCAAGGACCGATCCATAGACATAATGGCAGATTTAGAATTTTTATTTGAGCAAGGTGAACGCCAATGGATAATTGGATTTTATAGGCAAATTTAGGATTTCGATGTGGGCTTTGGAAGTGGATAAAAGGCTTTTTTCTTTTTTCTTTTTTTTTTGTAGATTTTTGCATGTAGAACCAGAATTTTCATGTGAACTTTAGAGGTGGACCCAAGCCCGATGGGCCGACCACCCCGATTTCCATATATGTGGGTACACTTTTGGTTGGGCATGTATGAGACTAAGGTGATAACACCATTCAAGTATGATTATGTTGGCTAGGTACGGCAAATGGTTGAGTTTAAACGGGGACTCACCCCCGCCCACTCCTATTAGGGGTGAGATTGGTAGCGTGTTGGTAGGGTTCAATTTGGGTATTATTTTCCATATATTAATCCGAGTTGGGTGCATCTAACCCGCCCAAACCACCACCACAGAAAGGATTTTTTTGGTAAACCAGTCAAAGGGGGTGGGAACTAAGAGAGAAAACTCGCACACAAAATGGAAAGACAGCCCGTACAAAAGAGAAAAAGGCCCACACAAATGGAAAAATGTGGCGTACCCGAGATTCGTACCTTGGGCAACCAAGTGAGAATGGCCGCACCGTTCTCTATAGAAAGTTAAAATATCAAGACAAAAATGTCATAAGTAGAAATCAAAATAGAGAATTCATAAAAAAAAAAATGCATTTTATATGTATTTATTTTATTATTTAATATCCCGAAAATTAACTGATTTTCCAAAACATGGACCAGATCATATCCCAAGCAAAGCTCCGAGTTTGAAAAATCTCAGCCCATTTTCCCAATAGGATAATAATTAGATGAGAACAATATTTGTGACAAGGACCAGTGGACCCCCACTACAATGCGGAGATAAGAATTCATTAATTTTGCCAGGCTAGCAGGACTCTTTTGTATATCTATTTATATCATTAAATCCTTCACCTATATTTTTAATGAAAAGCCGTAGCATGGTGATGGTTGACTTGGGACCATACATGTGGGGTGTGGTCCACCAATTAAGTGGGTCCTACTGCTCAATGGGGCCTTTGAATTTCAATGGAAAATGAGCCAATGTCACCCACTCTTTTTGCATAATAATATATAGGGAAAAATTCAAATAAGTCTTTAAGTTTTTACCTTATTTTAAAATATGACACAAGTTTTAAAACTTTTTAAATTAGTCCCTAAGTTTTTCATGAAGTTTTCAATTAAGGACATTCATCCATTTAAAACTATTTTTCGGCAACTTTTTTCTTCAATTTTATTAAACTATCCAAATTATCCTTCAAAAAGATAGAACTCCCGTTCACTTCTTATGTATTTTTTTCCTTTTTTCCACTAGTAGTCTTATAGTGATCGAGGAAAACTAGGTACTTCGACTAAATATAGTGGCTGTCAGAATCATGTAATGGCTTTAAAAGAAGGTACTCTGGGTATTTTTAAAATTTTGAGAGAAAATGCCATAAAAATACCTTTAAAAGACCAGACGTCCTTAATTGAAGTTTTATTGAAAAATTTAAGGACTAATTTGAAAAGTTTTGAAACTTGTGTTCTTTTTTTTAAAATAAGGCAAAAACCTAAGACCTTATTTGAAAATTTCCCTAATACATATAAGAATCAGGTTTAAGTGCATATGACATGAGTTTGGTAGTGTGTTGGCAGGGTTTGGGTCGGGTGGTATATTCCATATAATGATCCGAGTTGGGTTCTCTATTTGGAGTCCTTTCCCATAGGAAAGCAAAGCTACACAAGAGGAAAACCCCTTTTTCTCATTCCACAGTGTTGCGCAGATGCTCCCAAAAGGCCAATACAATTTCCCTGCAAGATCTACATATGAGAAAGTTCTCCCTACAACAACGTTTAGATAAACTCATAAACGATTTACAGTGTGCTTCACAGAAATCCTGCTTATGAAAATTCTGTCCCCAAAATTTGATGTATCCATGTCGTATCTATCTTCTACCATTTTTATTTACGAAAATGCATATGGAAGAAGAACCACAATAATATATGCACTTATAGATATTTTATTCAAAAATAAAAAGAATTCATTTGGTTCAATCCAGCCCTATGGCACTCTACTTGGGCCTACCTTTCATCAAGGCTGCCCCCCATTTATTGTAGTCCCGACTTCACAATCATTCAACCTTCACAGACCTTGATTGAATCTAAAGAGGATAAATGGTTAAGATATTATTAAACTTTTAAGGTTGTTAAATCAATGATTAGGTTAATTGACGGGCCTTAAATTTTTTTTGTCCCCTTTTCCATAAGATGACCTCCTCCATCTTCCCTCCTCCCATTAATAGACATGCATGGAAGGGAGCCTTCACCCTTTTGAGTCAGACTCCATATTATTGAAACATGTGGTAGGAGAACATTCTTTTTTTTTTTTTGGCTCATTTTGGGTGATTTATGCCCTATTTGTTTAGGAAAGTTCTTCATAGGAATTTATAATGACGAGATTTTTGGACAATGACGTAATGGCTCTCCTTTCACATTTCCTAATTACATATTTATTTGCTATAAGTTGAAAAAAATTAGAAACGATGCTAAATTTTCTTGTGCCCTTTATTTTACGACCATTACACATATTTCAAATTTCCAACTCCTTGTCTTTCCATTTTTTCTTTGCCAATGAGGATTCGGCCTTTTTGCCTCCCTAATTTAGACAATGAGTATGCAAAAGAGGAAATTAATAAAAATTTAAAAAGAAAACCCACAATATTAAACAAATTTGGGGATTTGACATTTCAATGTTCCTTAAACACTCAATTTCCAATTTCATGACTAAAGGTCTTTAAATGTCACCAAGGTCATTTGACTATGGTATATTTTTTTTATGATTTAGTCCTGGATCCCATAATATCATGGGTGATCAAGGTAGCTTTTCAACTTTTTAACATTCGGATTCCATGATATTATAAGATCAAGGGTAAAAAAGTAAAAAAAAAAAAAAAAAAAGTGTACTAGAGTTAAAGTGGAGACATTTACAAAATTTTGTCTCACACATTCCACATTCCACATTCCACATTCCACATGCCACATTCCTTTCTCACTAAAACTAATTTTTTAATTAAAAAGTCTTTAATTAAAAAAAATAGAAAAGAAAGAAAGGAGAATGATTAAAAAGTGGGCCCTCCACTCCCCGTAGAAAGACTTTCTTTCCGGAAATGGCAAGAGCTCATGTGATGTGTAATGTGTTCCCTCACCCACCTCGGTACTACCGAATGTTCCAGTGGCCCTGCTACCGACACCTCGCACCGCACACACCCCATCCTCTCCTCTCTCTCTCTCTTCTCAACTTTCTCTTCTCTTCCGTTTTCTTCTAATAACTTCTCCTCTCTTTTGCCTTGTGTTTGTTTCATTACCTTCCTCAAAAAAATTCTTTCTATTCTTACAAGAATCTCTGATTCAAATCTAGAAGCTTTACTTACAAAATTTTCAGATGTAGATCTCTTTTTCTTTTGTTATTGCGATTCTTATGATTTCCGATTCACTCCAAAACGGTTATTTGAAATGTTGCTTGTTGTTTTCTTCGATGTTTCGCTGAGACGTACTTGATCTTCCCAGGTATGCAAGGTATGGTTGGTATTTGCTCTTTTTTCCTTCTTTCCTTTGGTTCAGATCTGTGATTCTCGGCTTCCTTTGAATTTTTACTACCTTGGTAGTTGTTGTTGATGTTGATGATGATGATGATGATGATGATGATATTGAGATTTTTTTTAGTTTGTAGAGATTTTTGTAGTTTGTGATTTTGGACTCTTTTGAATTCCTACTCCTTTCTTATATTTGTAAAATGTTGTTCTTCTCTAGTGTTTGGTTGCGGTAGTTGCAAGTTTCTTCTTTTCTTGGTTCGTTTGGATGGTTTGGGTTTGATTTCTCAGAAGGCGGAGATCTGGAATCTTCTTTTCACTTTTTATTTTTATTTTTACTTAAGCTGGAGACATCTGATTCTCCATTTCGTTTCAGTTTGGCAGTTTCAAGATCTGGAATGCTCTTTTTCACGTGTTCTTTCTCATCTGATTCTCTATTTCGTTTGTTGATGTTGATGATGATGATATTGAGATTTTTTTTTAGTTTGTAGAGATTTTTGTTATTACGATTTTTGTAGTTTGTGATTTTGGACTCTTTTGAATTCCTACTCCTTTCTTATATTTGTAAAATGTTGGTTCTTTTCTAGTGTTTGGTTGCTGTAGTTGCAAGTCTCTTCTTGTTTTGGTTCGTTTGGATGCTTAGGGTTTGTTTTCTCAGAAGGCGGAGATCTGGAATCTTCTTTTCATTTTTTATTTTTATTTTTCCTTAAGCTGGAGACATCTGATTCTCCATTTCGTTTCAGTTTGGCAGTTTCAAGATCTGGAATGTTCTTTCTCATCTGATTCTCCATTTTGTTTCAGTTTCGCAGTTTCAAGATCTGGAATGTTCTTTTCACTTTTTTTTTTTTTTGCTTTGCAGAATGCGAAAATCTGGAATGTTCCTTTTGCATTAAATATCTGGTTCTCCATTTCTTTGTAACCATTTACTCTTTTGTGTAGGGATTTTTCTTGTTATGAGTTTTGTAATTTGTGATTTTGGATAGCCAAACACGGCTTATTGAAATTTTTTGTACTTCTTCAATTCGAATTTCTCTTGAGATCTGTGAAACTTATTTTGTGTAAATTGAATTGATTTTCTTCGTGTTTTGGTTGATTTGGCAGGTTAGGGTTTTAGTTGTGGGAACGGGAAGATCAGTTCTCTTTCCAATCTTGAGAAGATGAAGATATGGCTGGGGGAGAGAAAGAGAAATGGGTTTACTTGGGGTAATGGATGACAACGAGAGAGAGCACGGTTGTCGGCATTCATGTGATTGGACACGAATGTTTACGAGCGTGCTCTATCTCGTTGTCACTACTCTTGTTGCTCCAAACATCCATTGAAATGATGTTGGTTACAGGAGTTCTTCATCTTCAGTGTCAAGTCAAGTCTTCTTCAAAAAAATTTCTCAAAAGAGGAAAATGGTATAATTTTCTTCTTCCTCAAGCTTGTCTTTGTAATCAAGTTTTAACCCTTTATTTAATATTGATTCAAGCTCCTACCTTTGGTTTGAATTTTCTTGTATTTGTTATTTGGAAGATGAGAATTTAGGGCTTCAAGCAACGGACACCTGAATTGTGAGCCTTATCTTAGTTGCATCTGTTTTATGATATGGGATATGCATTTGACTAGGTCTTCTTTTGGAGGGTGGGGTGGGAGGTCAAAAAGTTTTAGAACATGCCTAGATGAGCAAACAAACTAGTGTGAGCCGATTTCCAGCCGAAGGCAGTATGAGGCTTTAATAATGATTGATTAGTGATGATAATGTTCATTATAGTATTATGGTTTTTATATGCATTTTTTCAAAAGTTCACCGGCTTTCGCTTTGCAATAAACCTTACAGATACCAAAGGGTTTTTTTTTCTACCATCTGTTCTCACATTTATTCTTATATTTGTTGTTCCTTGCAACCTTTTGCTTTATGCTTCTATGAAATGTCATTCTCCACAACCAGGGTAGAAGATGCTTATGAGAGTATTATTGTTCCCATCAATATCACTCTACATTTTCTTTTATTGGTTTGCCTCTAGTTTCATGAGAAACTTGTATGCTCGTGACTTCCTATCTTGTTCCCATCAATATCACTCTTCATTTTCTTTTATTGGTTTGCCTCTAGTTTCATGAGAAACTTGTATGTTCATGACTTCCTATCACGTGTTATGCATGAAATGCTAAATACCAGGTGGTTCATTTTGTTATATGTATAAAAATTGAAGTTTTGTGGTAATAGAAATTAGAAACTAGTTGTTTCATGAATCCTAACTCTACTAATTTCTTGAAAGGTCGAGTCATGAGGTGAGGTGTTTCAATTGTCCAAAGAGCTAGGTGCAAGCTTCATGAGCATGCTCTTCTAATAAATAAGTAAATAATTACGTAAAATGTATGATTATCAATTTAATAGGAAACTATATTAATGGGGTACATCTCCCTTGATTTGATGTGTCTGTGTGAGACTAAACGCATGCTTTATCTGAGTTCTGAAACATAGGTTGAAATACTTTTAAAAACACTAAGAATGACTATATTAGATTCATTTCCTCAATGTAGGTTGTGCGATTTCCCATGCAGAAATATATAACTTCCTCTCTAAGAAATTACCATCGAAGATAGGCAATATGGGATCATTCTCGTGCCCAATAAAGAAACCATGTTTGGTCAATGATTTTATCAAGGATGGTTTTGGAGATCAAGGTTAACCAAATTTAGAAACACAAAAGTCTTGGATATATAAGTCAACCTCTATTTTTACTAATAAAATAGTCATCCTCTATACCTTTATCTTCCAAGTTGAGATTAACATGATAGTCTCCTAGAGCTTGTAAGGAAATGGATAATTGCTTTGGCCAAGTCTATGGGCACGACAATGTGTTTTTTGCTAAAATTATAGTTTTGGATGAAGTAATGACGCAATCCCTATTAGATGCAATCGGATTGTCTAGGGCCTAAGTAACCAATACCAAAAAAATATATAGCCACTACATAAATATGCAATAAAGAAAACGGAAACCCAGAAATTTATTGGAGGAGGAACAATGCTGAAAAAAAAAGCCCCAAATCTGACCTGTAAAGCCTTCTCAATCTCCTAGCATCCACATGATACAACATGGTTGTAAGCACAATGAGTAATATTCCCATCTTTGCAAGCTTAGTGTGCGTTGCTTCGTGCTGCGAGAAATTGAGGGAGGAAACCTTGTTTTTGTGTGGCATTGCCATGATAGAGAGGATCTAGACTTCCTATCTGAGATTGTAGGAGACGAGTGCCGCGGAAGAGGAAATGCAGGGTTTCCCCTTCCGCTGCCTTTGCCAAATGCACCCGTAAATGCTATTTGCAAGTAGTTTGCGATCAACAATACGAAGATTGATTGATTGGCAAGACAATATTTGAGATTCTTTATGGACACATCTTAATCACAATGCACACCTTCCTTCTCAGTTATTTCACAAAACCTATCAAGTGATGATGCTTGAGGATGTGGTGGAAAGGCTAGAGGATATGTACGAAGGTGCTGATATCTTGGTGCTGATCGCATTTTATTCCTAGGAAATGATATGAAAAGGCCAATTTGCTATACCTTCTCTTGTACATTTTTTTCCATTTAAAGAAAAGGTGAAATCAGAAATGAAGAACAACAACAACAGCGTCGAGAACATCCAAGAGATGGAACCTATTTCAAGCTCCGGAATAACCATGACCAAATATCCTCCGCATATCAATTCTTTAATGACATAGTAAGAAGGAAAATGTAGTTCACACTCTATTTAAAAGGAACCAAGATTGGAAATAGGACTATGGTATGTATTAATTTTGTAGTTTTGCAGCTACTCCAAAAACCCATGGTGTAGGATGTTTGTCTTCCGCTTCCTAGCAGTTAAGCTTTTGGGATGTATTGTCTAGCTGGAATTAACATAGGAAACAAACACACTGACCTTATAAATAGGGTTGCTACTTGTGGGTATACTTGAATGGACAAAATGAGATTTCGCATTAGATAGTGACTAATCAACGATGACTCCTCCCTTTAGAGAACCAATGTCAGCCTACTTGTGGTTATACTTGAATGGACGAAATGAGATTTCGCATCAGATAGTGACTAATCAACGACGACTCCTCCCTTTAGAGAACCAATGTCAGATAGTGACTAAGTGAGAAAACAAACTTTATAATCATCAAAGGCCTCAAATTGGCGACAGACTCTCCCAAGCTACACTTTCTATGACACATTATCCACCAAAACGCATAACACCTATACAAAAGACTCTTCATTGGAAACCACCCTACATAACTTTGGAAATAGACCACACAAATGTCCAACCCTTGCGTAATTGTCCAATCAAAGTGAACACATCTTACTCCCCAACTTTAAAATTCACCCATATACTAAAAATGTCCCCTCTAACATTAGACTCTTCCCAAAAACTTGAGACGATTTCCCATAGACCAAATAGAAGATACCTAGCAGTTCTTTAAGTGATCCAACCCCACTCATTGTCACCGTACTTCAATATAACAATTCTCCTCCATAGAGCTTCTTTCTCTTCTCCAACCCTCACCACCGGTTTCTAACAATGTTCATATTTTAAGCCTGAGGGTTTTCAAATATTGCCCTATGCATATTTAGGCTTCACCACTTCCTTCCTTTTCATTTAAGTGCATTTTCCTTCTGTGCTTTTGCAACTCAAGAAGTTTCTTCTAATGCAATCCAAAACTTTAACCACAGGACATGCAACACACTGATTCAATTGGATAAAGTTGATTTGTTCAGACTTATCCTTGCTCCCCACCCTCAAACGATGATGTTTTTCACACAGGCAACCTTTTTTTCTCTCTCCAAATTTTCATCCCACAATGCTTTCGATATTGGATTAGCCCTGGTTGGCAATTCATAGTAGTGAATTGGTAACCACCCAATGTGCATTGTAATCTATCAAGTATCAACCAAAGGTTGGATGCCCCATTCTATCTTCAAACCTAAAGACAATTAAAAACATCTTAAGAGTGCTCTTCAACGGAACAATCTCCTTCCATCTCACTGAAGAAGGTAGTGCCATCTGCAAACTTACAGTTTTTTTATTGCCTCGTCCCGACTCCTTCAAAGATCTTAAGAAGCCTAGGTTTCTTAGCCTTTAAAATGAGAGCTGCCCCCCCCCCCCCCCCCCCCCCCCCCCCCCCCCCTTAAAAAAAAAAACCACAAACCAACCAAAAAGAAAAATAAGAAAAAAACCTATCATGGACAAAAAGGTCGACAATTGGTCACTCTCTCTTATATTTGCTTTCTCATATATTCCAACATCTACAAAGCTTTGTGAAAGGGAACCTAATTACCAAAATTGTAAAGGATGCAGATGAAATACATTTTGATATTATTACCTTCTTGGCCTATTTTCAAAGACAACCCTACTGCATACAGTCCACAAGCTTCTATCCTGCATGATTTATGAGAACCTTTCACAGCAACCTATACAAACAACCCACCGAACGGATAGGTCTAGAACCTCTAAATTTCACTAGAGTAAGGACCGAGGTATAAGGTTAGAAACTTTGACAATCATTGCTTTTTTCAAACGGCCTTTTTTATGGCATTTTGAAGGCATCTTGCTAAAGCTATCTTTAAGTATAACCCATCCACTCTAATATTGGAGAAATTGAAGCCATGTTTAAGTAGAACTCATTGAACCTTGACTCTATTAAAAGCATCATTATCAGCAAAGCCTTGTTCCAACTATATTAGTGTTGGCTATATGAAATTATGTTTCTTCATTCCAAAGTATCTTGTGCCAAATCCTTAAATAGATTGCATTTTTTCAGATCTATCGTTACTACTTCCATTCTTGTCCTCTTCTATCTACCATTTTAGACTCTAATAAAATAAGATAAGTAAAATATAGGAGATACATGATGATCCTAACAAAGATGTTGAAGGACATATGATTTATTACTTAATTGGGTGCTTATGCCTCCTGCTGTGCCAGCTAGGCTGTGAACCCTGCCATGGACCTAACCCATAAGTTGGGTTGGATCTAGCTCATCTTGTGGCAGCTTTGTTTTGGGATACATTAATTTTATATCTACCTTAGACCATTATTTGTTAGGATTCAAATTGTATCAAGATATACAAATCTTATTTATAAAGAAAGCTGATAGTATAAATAGGGACTTACATCCCTTTTCTTCTTCAAGATTATTCTTCCTCTTGCCCCCTTTTTTTTTTTTATGACATTGGTTTTTTTTTTGGAACAGTTATAACATGGGAATCCCCATGCTATTTTTACTCGATAGGACTATTCCCCCTGGCGCATGCACGATCCCGCAACACGTGCACCATTTAAGTCTGGAGTGGGACTCGAGCACAAGACGTGGGGAGCAAACCCACACCTTACGCCAGTGAACCATCACCCAAGCAGGTTCCGCCTACCCTTTCAAAGACAACAATACTTAATACCACAAATCTTCCGATAATGATGCCTATCCGGCAAATGACTCCAAATGGAATAGGAGAAAGCACAAAATGGGGATAGGTCAGCAATCACTTCCCCTCCTTCCTTGAGATCTGCCATCAAAACCCTCCATGCTAACACCAACAAGCAAAATGCCTTTAGGTGTAGCCATGCCCTGCTAGACTAGAGATCATGGATATGATCAATGGGAGCGGTGTCATAACCTTTCAGAAAGGCGTAGAAGCCTATATAGCTTCCCAACCCTATCATTTGCCTCCTAGTACTATATAGGAAGTAGTTAATAAGGTTATCACTGACAAATAATCAGTGTCATGAAATTTAGGGTTAAACCTTCTGACTAAAACCTCTTTAGATAAAAGGGAAACAAAACCCTTTGACTGTGAACACCCTCATCCCTCAAACTTAACACCCACAAAGTTACAGAAAAATAGTATGGAACATCCTAAAAAATCCAACATTCATATTGACATTTTTCTTTCAGATTGGATTAAACCCTTTGAGCAAGATGAGCAAGCTTTGAACACAAACTTCATTGGTTATTTTTTTTATTATAAAAAAAATCTCATTTTTTAAGGAGGGTTAAGCACTATAAACTTGTCATACAAAATGGAAACGATCTCCAGTTGCATGTTAGGCATGTTTGGAATAAAAAATTATTGAATTGGGGATCAAATGCTTAAATGTTAGTTGATAATCAATTAATCAGATAACAAGCAGTAAAAAACATCCGTACATTCCAAGTCCAACATTGCATTCAGATGGGACTTGGTTACCTCAAAAAGATGATAACTCTTCCTTTCGGGAACTACATTCTATTAATCTTTTTACAAAAAACAATCCATTATGTTCATCTCTGGTTGTAGCTCAGATGGTTAGGTGTATTATGTAGTGGATGAGAGTGCATGTGTTCGAATCTTTAATAAAGCAAAAAAAAAAAAAAAAAAAAAAGAGGAAAAGGAAGAAAAATATTTTAGTCGGGCATTACATAGTTTGGGACGTATTGGTAGATGAAGCAAGAGATGGTGTGAATGCAAAATTCGAGAGATGACGGGAGCTTTTAGAATCCAAAGGCTTTAAAATAAGCAGTACAAAGACAAAATCTATGGACTGTAACTTCAGTGGGCATATAGAAAGAGCTAAAACTACTGTGAGAAATAGAGACCCTGAGATACCACAAAGATATTATTTTTGTTACTTTGGCTCTATAATTAGTAAGGATGGAGAGATTGATGAAGATGTCAAACATAGGATAAAATCAGGATGTTTGAAGTGGAGATTTGCTTCTGGAGTGCTTTGCGATTGCCGAATACCAACAAGATTGAAGAAAATTTTTATAGGACAAGGATTAGACCAGCTATGTCCTATGGAGCATAACGTTGGTCAATCAAGAAGCACCATATGCACAAAATGGATGCAGTACAGATGAAAATGTTGAGGTGAATGTATGGTAAAACTAGGAATGATAAGATTAGAAATGAAAGCTTTCAAGTGAAAATTAGGGGATAAAATTAGAGAAATCCGTTTGAGATGGTTTGGGCATGTCCGGCATTCGGTAAGGAAAAGTTTGGCAACGAAGGTTGATGGCCCACCAAGGGGAAGGGATAGTCCAACAAGGACATGGATGAAGATAGTTAAATAAATTTGAAGAAGTGTAACTTATATAAGGATTTTACTCAATATAGATCGGAATGGAGAAACAAAATTGGTATGGCCAAACCCCAATATAGTTGGAACAATGCTTTGATGATGATGATGTCACATAGTTTGAGACTCCACATGCTCGTCTCATGAATACTTCAAGATAGCATTAGACAAGTGCTCACTACCATTGTTACTACATAATTGTGAATATTTGTTGGAAACTGGTTTTTTTAAGTCATTGTCATTGTCATCATCATCAAAGCCTTTTTGCAACTATGTTGGGATCAGCCACATGAATTTTGTTTCTCCATTCCAATCTATCTTGAGCCGAAATTAGTTTTTTTAAGTAGTTACAGAAAACCTTGAATGTGGAGAACACCTCTTCTTTGCTCTTAAGTCTTGACACCAATGCCAATCCACTAATAGGTCAGTTGGTGGTGAGGCACCTCCCATCCATAGAAACAACTTGGGATCAATCTCTGGTTGTAGCGCTGATAGTGAGGTAGTGAGGGACTTGTGTGAATGTGTGAGTATTTACCTTAAAAAAAAAAAAAAAGTCTTAACACCAGTTATACTAGAAACATCATTAATCAAGGTCACAAAATATTTATACCAAAAAAGGTACTTGGTATAGGGCTCCATACATTTGAACAAGTGTGAAGAAAGATTAAACACACAACTTTATATAGATGACCATGGTACCCTATGATGTAAAGCCACAACACTTCACACAATTTTAAATATGGATAAAATAGTCTGTAGACTAGGATTAGACTCTGTCAAAGAAATCGTTGTCAATTAACATTCAACTATCAATTACTATCAAGTTTTGAGTAGAACACATATGATCCATCTTCTAGGCTCCTCCAATCACTATCTTTACAAGTCTTGAGTGACACGATGAGAGTGAGAAAAGGTTTATAGCTATAGACATTCCACAATAACATTCTATTCTGATGTGTAGTGGCATGTAGTTTGAGACTGTTTCCTCATCTCATGTGTACTTCATAAAGAATTAGACAAGTGTGCACTAAAATTACCACTTCACCAAATATGAAATTTTGTTTGAAACGGGGTTTCAACTAAATCCTTGAACGTGGGGAATTCCTCGTCATTGTTTTTTAACACTAACCATACAAGAAGTGTCATCCATATTATAGGTATTAGGTGTAGGGCGCCGCATCCAAATAAGCAAGGGAAAGCATTGAATAGGTAGCTTTAGTTGGATGTGTATGTACTATGATGCACACTTGTTTCACAATTAAAGTTTGAGCTATTATAAGTTTTAAACATGGATGTAATAAAGCCTTCAACTCAGGACTAGATGGATACCCTGAACGACAATTTCACTTGCAAGTTTTTATTTTTTATTTTCTTTGACATACAGCCACCGATACCAATTAATCTATCTAATTTTGAATGGAACCCAAATTGCAATATTTTACTCTTGCTTTACCAATTACTATCTTCATCTGCAAGTCCTGAATGAAAGAATGAGTGTGGAAAAAGGTTACACTACAAACGAAGATTTTTGTTAGGACACTAAATGACAATAGATTAGAAGACAATTTCAGAACATGCAAAACCATTGTATGGTTCCATCAACTAATTTTGCAATCCCAGTGTTTGAAGTTTGAACCATGAACAAAGGATTGGAAGGACTGAGAAGTATGTAGATATGATTCCCTCGAGCGAATGGTCCAATAGCCTGATGCAGATGACACAAGAAAAGCAGAAAGAATACCTGATTGAGCCAAGTTCACAGGAAGGAATTGAATGCCGTCAAAATTTGATACTGTCTGTATTGGTTTCAAACTAACTCTTAGATATATGAACGGATTCACCTGAAGACGAGGGCACCTCAGGAGTTACCCCTCGTGTCTTTGAACAACATTTTGCTCAAGAGTGACAGTATGGGCAACATACATCAGTGATTTTCCACCAAGGTCTCAACATGTATCAACTGTGTGGTTGTAATATCCACAATGAGTACAAACTGATTTCCTTGCACCCTACCTTTCCCCGGCAATCCCGACACCTCTAGCTCCTCTACTCTGACCTATTCATTTTCTCCTTTCCAGTTCCAGTTAGATGACTTCTATCTCCTTTGCCTCTTCTCAGCATATATACTTTCTATCATCTTCCCAACACATGTAACTGCTTTTCAATATTAAGTGCTATTTGTTGCTCATCTCTAAGAAACCATGTATAAATCCCAGTAAGGGTAACACTGCATTCTCTAGTATTTGGGCTTGAATGGCTCAAAAGTCCTGATTAAGGCCAGCCAACCTTCTTTTCTTTTCTTTTTTTTTTGCAGCAAAAAATACTGAGTTGGAGTATGAGGGAATCTCAAGGTCAGATCGAGTAGATGGTGATGTTTTCCATTTATTCATCGGGACTTGTTTTTCTTCGTTTAAGTGGAGTTCTTTCATATTTTGCTATGGCCAATGCCTCAGCTTAGCAAGGGGTGGATCGTCTTTCTCCTTTTGTTGTTTTAAATTTGTAATTTTCGTTGTTTGTGGCCGGTGTAGCTCTTGTATACTGGTTCCGTCTTCCGTGATTTGTCCCATAGACTTTGTAATTCCTCATCTAATTAATATATTTTAGCTACGGATCAGAAAAATATATATTTTTTGGTCTATGATTTTTTCTTGGCGATTACCTTCTTTTCTCTACCATGAGGTCTACGCATTCTTATGCAGAGAGAAATTGTTTTCCTATATAGCTTTCACGTTCACATACTAATATGATGTTTTTGGAGTTTCTAGTGTTTGCGGAATGAATGCAGTCAAATGAGCAGACAATAGAAGGTGGGAGACTGAAGAAATTATTAATCAAATGTGAGTTACAATATGTGATTGATGTTTTCTGTTAAACAAGAATTTTTTTTCCTACTTTATTTATAGCTTTAATGGATACAAAAAGCTGAAAAGTCCATTGTGGAGTCAGCGGCACCAAGGAATATTGAGGAAGACTGTAGCTCTCATGGAGTCCCAAATTTATACTGGTAGTTCATCTGGGACAGATGTATTGATTCTGTCATTCAAATGGAAGCTAAAATTTGAGTGGACAGTGGACACTGAACACTGACTATCTTTTAGTGAATCAGACAAGATGATGGAGGTGTGGCTATCTAGGATATCTGGTATTTGGAAATTGTTCATCTGTTATCTCTCTCTGACCAGCACTGGTGCTGTTTTGTTCCAGGAAGCATGGTGTTTCATTCCTACAAGAATTTGGATGGGGAGGCAAGAGGTAAATTTGGATGGTTGGGTAGGAGGTATCATTTTCTTTGCCATCAAGCTCAGTGACATTGTTCAGAAATTCTTCCTTGCTTCAAATATTTTTAGGAGGATTTTACGGGAAAAGTCCTGAAATTTGGTCATTCCTTTCGAAGGGTTCCCAAATATTACGTAGCACAAACGGGGTCCGTCGGGACCTATTCCGTTTTTTTTTTTTTAATGCTGAGGGCGCTCGTGTCTGATAGGAACAACGCTAGCGTCGCTCTACGCAGATTTGACAAAACACTCTTCTTTCTCTTATTTCTTCCTCTTCTCTCATCTATTTCTTTATCTCACCCACTCCATTTTCTTCCAATTATCTTAGGAAAACATAATTACAGGCTCTATAAAAAAATTACTATTGACCGACATACTATTTTTTTTTCTTTCTTTTCTCATATTCTCAAGATTTATTTTGAAAAGTGAAAGAGATGGGGAAAGAAAAAAATTGGTAGATATAACATGGAAGAATGGTTTCAATAACAATCTTATACTTGTACATTATCATGTGATTTATTTTGAAAAGTGAAAGAGACGGGGAAAGAAAAAAAATTGGTAGATATAACATGGAAGAATGGTTCCAATAACAATCTTATACTTGTACATTATCATGTAGAGGTTACCTTCGACCCATGAACCACCCATGAGAAAACAAGAGAGAAAGGTTGCTCAGTTGGATAAATTTGTATTTGCAGTTATGGATGCAACTTTTCCACCCTTATGAACAGTGGAAAACTTATAGTATTTGCAGCTTTTCCACCAATATGAACGGCGAAAAACTAGTATTTGCAGCTTTTTTTCACCGATATAAACAGCGGAAAATTTGTATTCGCGGCTTTTCTACCCTTATGAATAGTGGAAAACTTGTAGTATTTGCAGTTTTCCAACCAATATGAACGGCGGAAAACTTGTATTTGCAGCCTTTTCACGAATATAAACGGCGGAAAACTTGTATTTGCAGCCTTTTCACTAATATGAACGGCGGAAAACTTGTATTCGCGGCTTATCTACAAATACCCCAAAAATTTTAGGCGATGCTATCGTCGCTCAGAAAAAAAGATTAAAAATAATGGGAAGACCGAATTTGTGCTGCACAATCTTCTGGGCCCCTTCCTGAGGAAAGGCCAAATTTTAGAATTTTTTCCCGTAAATTTCTCTTTTTTCTATTTACCATCAGGCCCATAAATTTCTATATCCCTATAAGAAGCTCCTACAGCCCAATGGGTGTGCCTTTGTAACAAGTACTAATAGTGGGGATAGGTGTCATAAAGGTGCCTTTCCCTCTGCCATATGCTTATGGCTAGAGACCATAGAGTTTGGAGCAACAAAAGAGGAATATCAATCAAATACAATCTTTTTCATAGTAATTGAGAAGATTGAAGGGCAGTCAAGTGGCTTTTTTTTTTTTCCTACAGGAATGTATCTGTTCAGGGGGCTACAATGTGTTTGCCTGAACTGCATGGTGATCGTGAAATCATTATTAACCAATATGCTGGTGAAAGAATCACTTCTCGGCCAAAGCTCAAGTGTAATTTTAAGGAATTAGTCTAGTCCAAAGGACTATAACACTGTTTGATATAAATAAAAAATAAAGATAAAAATAAAAAATAATAATAACAGGAAGATATTTGTTTTTAAGTCTCAAATCATGCCAAATATTCCGGCTAAGTTAAAATGTAGGATTTTTATAGGGATCAGAATGTACTTTTTTGGACTGAGATATGTGGGCCCCTAGGTTCACAAGATTTTGCTTGTGGATGAGGTATGTACTGATTTGTGGGTCCCCAGGTGGACAGGACAAGAGCAGTTTATATAAAGATGATGAGAGAGAGATTTCGATCATGAATGAGGGGTGGACTGATGAGATCTGTGGGCCCCCCATGCACAGGAGGAGAGCAATTTGAAAAGAAGAAGAGAGCCAAGTCAATGTCCCAATGAAATCGAAAGGACTGGTGACGAGAGCCCAAACAAGAAATACTCAGAAGCTGAAACAGGCATCTTTACAGTTCTTTCTTCATTTCACTTTTATCTCTCTCTCTCTCTCCCCCCTTTCTCTCACTCCAGATATCTGGAGAAGAGCAGCAGAGACAGAGTGCAAGAAATTTAAATCCTCCACTGGCTATTCTTCCACGAAAAGCCATCTCCACCCATTTTTACATGTCTTGTGATTTTGGGCAAGTGGTCAGTGTGACCCACTGCAGTTGCACCAAATGAGTGAAAGGCTGTGATCTCATTGAAGTGGGTGTAGATATGGAGAGATATTATTCCCCTACACTATAGGATTCCTTAGAAAAACTGGGTCCGGTGATGGCAGCTGCACCTGCAATTGGAAGCACCTGTATCTGGAATCCTGTCAGATGTGAGCGCAAATATATATTTACATCTCTCTTGTTTGAGATTTGAGCCTTTGTGACTTCTCTCCATCACCATGTTTTGATGGTTGGGATTGCTGTGCACGTTTCTCCATGCAATTCCTTGGAATTTAGTAGAGTGCCAGTGCAACGGTTGCTCTGGGATTGAGAATTGATGATGTAGAAGGGTGGGTAACTTATAAGTTGGTGGGGTTAAGTTGGTGGACCAGTGCATTGGTTGCGATGATGTGAAGTTTTACTGGTTGATGTGACATTATTTTATATTAAAATAATAAAACTAGTGGCATGGTGCATAATTTTCTGGTTATAAAAAGCACTCAAAAAAATGAAAGAAAAAAGGACACCACACCTTGGAGAGTGTTTTGGGGCGGGCAAAATGAAGTATGGATAAATAAGGCGCATTTGTTTGCTTGATTGTTTAGACAAAAAATAATAATAATAATAAAAGATTTTTTTTAGGTAAAATGTTAATAAAGAGTTGAATGCATAGGAACTCAATGTCAAATAAGATCCCGCCAATTATTATTCAGAAGGTGATAGATGAATGGGATGAGATAAGATAAGATAAAGATGAAAATTTGACTTTTCTAATATTTGAATTTTTAGAGTGATGATTGTGTATTTTTTTTTTCAACTTTCATTAAAGAGGAAGTTACTTTTGATGTTTATTTTTTCAGCCGTGCTATCTGGGGGCTGGGATCCAACGGTCCTCATGGGGGATCGGTCCCGAATTCGGTTCCTCATTCGGTCCATGTGGACTTTCCCTTATTTTTTTGGATAGTATTTTTTTTTCATTTTACTTATAGAAATATAATACTAAGAATTTAATTACATGAAATAAATAAGCCATATTGGAATATGCCGGAAGAAGGAAAGAATTCCTAGCATATAGAATTATGTGTTGTCCGATGTATGAGATTTAAAAAAATTTGTACTCTAGAATTGTCACTATTGACTTATAGAATTCGCCCAATTAACAACTTTGACGATGCGTTACCTCTTTAACTTAAGCTTCAATTGACATTTTCAACTAGGTTAATAAATCTTTCAATCTAGGGGCGGGCTTTGTACTTGAAAAATGCCTTAGATGGACGACCTCATTAAAGAATTTTGTTGAATAACAAAAAAAAAAAAAAACTGCTATCTCATAAATCTTAGTGATGATTAAACACTTGCTCACTAAGGGTCAAATTTGAGATTTAGAATCCTTATTAAACCTTATCTCCGGGGCCACATGACAGGTTTTTATTATTTAATCCAATTATTTATTTTTCAAACCATTCATTCAAGGGTTATTCCACATATGTGAGCTCATAATACATGAATTTGGATTTGCTCATGCATCATATATTTTATTTAAATTTTATCAAGATTTTATCCAGAATGCGTTTACGTGAATTCAACGAAATTTGTCGTGTGGGGTGAAAAAAAATTAGGACAACATTAGTAACTTGCGTGATCCTGCGGCCTACAAAAGCAGTGAAAGTCTTGCGTTGAAAAATCTTTTTCGAATCGGCGGGTGATGATTTTTCGATTGAGATTTGAGTGACGTAACGATTGAGATTTGAGTGACGTACATCATCCATCCAAGAAGGAAGAATCATTGACTCTGCCAATCAATGTGGACACGTGGCATATTCTTCAGACAGTGGAGCCCACCACATTATTAAGTGGTTTCAACCTCAAATTCAAATCAACGGCTGAAAAAAAAAAAAAAAAAAAAGGAGCGTGTATTCTTGTTATAAATTTGTTGGTGGGCCTATCTCAAAAAATCCTAACCCTAAATATCAATGTCTAGCCATGTTAGTAGTATCACCAATCAAAATGCAAAAGGGGAATGATTGTGAAAAATATAAGGAATCATGAGCCTTCCTCCTTTTACTTTGACCAAGCACTTGAACATTTGCAATGCAAAAATATCTTATTTATATTAGATACTAATAGTTTATGTGTTTTATCTTTTGCTTTTTAGTTTTAAACCACTTGGAAAGATAGCATTTTCAATTAGTCATTTTGTCTCCAATCATTATATCAATGGTTCAATTTTTGAAAGAATCTTCTAAGTTACAAACATTGAGGTGGAAAAACTATGGTATGTTTAGTAGTTTATGTTGTTTAAAATAGATTTTTTTTTCTATTTATAAAATGAAGCTCTACAAGATGTCAAGTTTTTTTTTTTTATTATTATTATTTTTAGACTGCTGGGGCCTTATTGGATAGATGACTAGGGGAGTCATGAAAACTGAAAGGCTATTTGGATGTGGCTTATGAAACTAAGTAGTATAAGTTGTTTGTTTGACTATAACCCTTCACGTTTGTAAATCAAATCTTTGGGGAAATGATATTTTGTTTTCATATAGTCATGAAAAATTTATGTTTGACAATTATAAATTTTTCATGAATTGGACGAATGAAAATCTTCATTTGTTAAGATTTTCATATCCGACCTCAACTTATAAGATTTGAAAATCCTCACTTTATATGGATGTGCATACCAAACTTCATTTTTATCAACTACATACATCGATACACACTAATATCAAGTAAAAATCTTAACTATATAAATCCTTAATGATGAATTCTCGTTCTAGTGATAGTGAAGAATCATCACATCTAAGAATTCCTCGTTTATTATCAAACATGCTTTTAGTTTTTAGTTATCAAAAGTTTGATGGGTGTGCAATGTATATACTTCCTGTGATAATGTCCAATAATGAATAATGTCCAAAACAGTTTGATATGTGTGAATGGGGCTGTAATAACATCCAGTGATGAATTATGTCTAAAATATCATGAAATAAAACGAGTTCAAATCAAAGATCCTAGTGTGTGAATGAGTATGTGCTCCATATGAAAGTCTGAAAAAGGAAAGTTCAAAGTTGCAAGATAGGTTAAATTTCCCACTAAGTCAAAGTCAATCATATGTCCAATATTTGATGCACCTTTATCCCAAGTTTTGAAGAAGTAAATGGCAACAATGACATGCTAATCTCTCTTGACAATAAAAAAGGCAAATATATCTTTTCATTTGACAAAAGAGTTGTAAAGCAGTTGAAAAGAGAAAGTTGGAGAGTGGGAGTGGCCAATGTTAGTCAAAGAGGTTAGAATAGAAATACAAAATATAGGCCCTATAAGCTGTAACTTAGTTAGTTTTAGGGATAGGGTTATGTGAGTTTGAATGGTCACTTTTTAAGTTTTAATGCTGTGGAGAATGGACCACATGGAGTCCTGACCTTGCAGGTTCTAAACTCAACATGTTAATACTATGAAGATAAACCCCACACATAAATTATTTGACTTTGCTAACACTTACAAACAAAAACTTCTATATTTGACCTTTAATAGCAACCATTTAATACTTCAAAGATTATAATTACCATCTTGACTAACAGGAAATGCCCAAAAAGGTTAATCTCGATTACTTTCATCAAAAAAATACTTTTTATAAATATGAACAAAAATTTATTTTTACCATAGTTAACTTCATAATTAATTACTATTTTAGCATAAACTATTGTGCTTTAATTACTATTTTAGCAAAAAATGATAACTCTAATTAGTTCCAAAACAAAACAATAAATCAATAATTTATTATTTTAGTTTGAGTGACTCTTTCTAAGCTCAAACATTAGTTTAACTACAAATTACTTGATTGCAAAACAAGTTCAATGTCAATATAAATGGATGATCCATATTGGTAGAAAAATACAACTAATTATATATAAAAAAATTATAAACAGAGTTAGTTTCTTATGTAAATATTAGAAAAGAGAATTGGCTACATGTAAGTTTCTGTACAATGAAGCAGGTGTTCAAGGCAGGGAACCAGGCTGGGCTTGGGCTTTCCATTATTTAATTCAAGTCCAATCATATTAAAGTAAAAACTCAGAACCTGGACCAAAGAGGATTGGGCCAACCCACATACCGAAACCACTTTGGGCCAAATCCTCGCCTCAAAGTTCTAATACACAGGCCAAGCTTGGATTTCACATTTGGGCCGGACTTGATTAAGTGATAGAAAGCCCGAAACCTAGTCCAGCCCCACCTCAAATAAGTATTATTCATAGGGAGGTGCTCCTATGAAAGACACTCTCACTAAGTTTATGAGAGATGGGTGGCGGCCCTTACATTTAAGTTGGGGGTCCTTGCATTTAAGTTGGTGAGAGTGGATATGAAAGTGAGGGCCCCCACCCATCTCTCATAAACTCGGTGAGAGTGTCTCTCACAGGAGCACCTAAATACACGGATCTTTTTAGACTAAATGGGCAGGTTCAAGCTTTAATATCGTTGCTGGTGGAGCTCGATCTAAAAACTAATTGCCCAATTGACGGACTCGAGCAAAATATAAAACTATTTCATAAACGAGCTATGACTCAACTAATTAAGGACATGGGACCTGTGATTATAAATCTCCAATGTCGTGCCAAAAATGAATAAAAACCCAATACCATGTTATTCCAATCAGGCCATCCGACCAGACCCACCAACACCTCTCCCCTCTCCCATCTAACATCATGTATGTAGGGTTGTAAACGGGTCGGTTCCAGTCAGAGTTCATGGTGGACCCGGAACCTAAATCGTTAAGGAGAAGGAGGAACCAGATCAGGACTTGGAATTGATTTCTTGGCTCCGGAATCGAAACTAGAACCATATATGGGATGAGTTTGAATCCGGGTCCAGATTTAGATAGAGAATGATATTAAAAAAGTATGATTTTTAAGAGAGATTTTTAAAAATTGAGGTAATATATCAGATCTCAAGTCTACGAGTCCAAAACAAAGTGGAACAACACCCAAACTCATTTATTTATCGATTTTTAACGAGTCTAAACTTTCCCATTTACTTCTCAAAATACGGAAGAAGAAGAATAAGGGGTAATTTGGTAATTCAAGAGCTTTGAATTCCTATATGTGTCACCGATTGAGAAAGAAAGCGACACAGACAGAGATAAAAAGCGCGCGCGCAGAAAGGTCATAAAAACCGAGAGCAGAGAACATAGAGAGAAGAGAGCACTCTCTCTCTCTCTGTAACCGTCTGCTTTCAGGCTTCATGTGCCCACACAGACAGGCTCATGCTTTCCACGCCCGTACAAAATCCCCTCTATATATTCCTCTCTCTCGATCGAGAATCTCAGTAGTACTGAAAGATGCTCCTAAACCCCCCTCTCTCTCTCTCACAGGTTTCTTCTCTTCTTCCTCATTTTCCATGAAAACCACTTTCACGTGTTTGTTGTTTTCTCAGCTTCTGCTGCAAGGAAACGCTATTTCTTCTCCCCTAATGAGACTTTTCTCAAACAGGTAAGAGACGGAGATCTACAGAGAGACGTTTCCATTTCGTCGTCTTCTTCTTCTTCTTTTTCGATAAAGTCTTGCATTTGAGGAATCGCAATTTCATGTTTCTGTTCTTGGATTTCTCTTCTTCTCAGCTTCTGCTGGAAGAAAACGCTCTCTGATGAGACTTTTGGCAAACAGGTAAGAGACGTTTCCATTTCGTCTTCTTCTTCTTCTTCTTTTTCGCTCAAGTCTTGCATTTGAGGAACCCGCATTTTCGTGTTTCTCGTTTTGGATTTCTCTTCTTCTCAGCTTCTGCTGCAAGAAAACGGTCTCTGATGAGACTTTTGGCAAACAGGTAAGAGACGTAGATCGATCTGGAGAGTGAAAGAAGTTTCTGTGTTTTTTTGTTTGAAATCTTTTGCAGTTTCTCGTCCTCTCTTCCATTTTGAGCTGAAAATATTGCGTTTTTTTGCTCGAGATTCATGAGATTGTGATCAGAATCGTTGTAGCCTTTGATTTTTGAGTTGTTTGGTTTTGAATGACGTGGCATTTCTTTGTTTGTTGTTTCTTGGAATCTATGAGATTGTAGCATCGGAATCTGTCTTTTGTTTGGAATCGTCTTTTTTTTTTTTTTGGCTTTTTGAGCTGAAAATTTCGGCCTTTTCCGATATTTATGAGAACGGAATCGAAATCATGTTATAGTCTTGGATTTTGAGCTGTCCGATTTTGGAAAATGTCGCATTTCCATGTTTGTTTGCTTTGGAATCTTTAAGATTGCAACCTCGGAATCTGCTTCTTCTTCTTCTTCTTCTACAACGCTGTTTCTTACTTCATCTTCTTCTTCAAGATTTTTGAGGTTTTAAAGCGTGATTTCAGGATTGTTTTGGAAAAAAAATCAAGAGATGATTTTTTCGAGTTCTTGAGGTTTTCTTTCGGTCGTAACTTCAGCATTTCTGATGTTTTTGTATTGCATTTTCTTTTGTTTACATTTCGTTGAGATCATGTAATCTAGAAAGGAGATAGTGTTTCTAAGTTTTGTTAAGATACATCTGTGGTTGAGACTTGAGAGAAGATTTCCTCTATGTTTCCAAATTTCCTTGCGTTTTGAGCTATGAAATCGCAAAAAAGGTCAGATGTTGCGTTTAGCGATTTATACTTTTTACAGTTTCCTTCCGTAATCTTTAATCGTTCATCTTCTTGAAGCAAAAGTGGTGAAATATCTAGGGTTTCTCTCATTTCAAAATGCTGTTCTTCCTTCGATCAAACAAAGTGTTTTTCAACCATCATAATCTGACCTCCCGTAAGCAAGAGATCAGAGACTTCTGAGATTTTTTTAAAGTTTCTTGCTTTTTAAATCGTACGGTAACCTCTTGACTGAAAAACCAGGTTTTTCCCCGTTTTGATCTGGTTTCCGAGCATCCCAGGTCCTCTTTTGCATTCTCCGGTCGTTTTCTCACCGGCATTGGTCGTAATCCGAACCTTTTGTCCTCTTTCATGGCGTTTTTTTTTAATACCTGCGGAAACATTCCTCGCTTTTCTAGGAACCTCTCTCCAAGCACCCATCTGGAATCACTGTTCTCTTTTTTGTTGTTGTTGTCGTCTTTTGTGAGCGACCCAAGTCGTGCATTCCATTCTTTTTCTAGTCTCTCGTTCTTTTCCTTTCCGTTTGCTTTTTGGGCGTCTTTTTCGAGCCCAATGCCCACTCAATATCTCATCTTTGTCATATTTTTCCCCCAGCTTTAACGATTCTTCTCAGTCTACTTATTAAACAGGGAGTTGGAGAGTGGCGCACTTTAATTCATGCTAGGGTTTTAGGGCTTTAGGGGGCTTGGAGTGGGTTGGATTTATCTATTTAATTATTCTTGGCTTATATGATTTGGTGTTTGACTTAATGGCAGCTGGTTTCAGGTTCTCTGAGGAAAGAGCTGAAATGGGGTTGTCTTTAATGAGCTTTTTGATGCATTTATAGCCTCCCGCAGCTGCCTGAGAGGATTACGAGGCGCGTTCGCTGTGTTCTAAGCTTCTGTAAGCTTTTCCATCTCGTTTCTTTAATCCCTGGGCCTTTTGTTGTCCTTTGCTTTTTCTCCTGTGGACCATCTTTAGCTAGTGCTTTTCGAGAGTTCTATCCAATATTTTGTGGGGTCTGGTTTGCTTGTCTGTACTGTTGTTTTACAAACTTTTTGATATACTTTTCTCTGGTTTGTTTTTTTCGTTTGGCTTCTGCTGTCATTCAGCCGTGGGATTGAGATGGCTAATGGTAATTTTGGCTTGAAGGTTGAGATTTTGTTGTTGTCTCTGTTAAATAATTTGGTAGGTGTGGTCGTGATTCTGCCATTTTTAATTCCTTCCAGCTGTCTCAACTGTAGAGATGGTTTTTACCAAAAAAAAAAAACTGTAGAGATGGCAGACTCGAAGGGTGATTTGAATCGGTTGAGTGGTGTGATTCGGACCATCCATCTTCTGTGTGCCTACTGCATGATGAGCTGTCAAACCCAAAAATCACTATGATGGGACAAGATGGAAAACCTATGAGCAACTATTTGGTTAGCCGGTTAGGGACTGGTAAGTCCCAAAAATCACTTTGAAAAGGGAAACTTTTATTGCTTAGCAACCATAGCCAACTCACCTTTTTTTATGTAAAATATTATCACTTCTGTGAAATCCCAAAACCACCCTTGGATCTGAAGATTTGTGTGATCAACTGTTTAATCCAACTACTTTAGGTCATTTTTAAGTTTGAATTAAATGTATGATGTTGCTGCATGTGGATGGCGTAAAAAATGAAGGAAGAAAATTGAAGAAACACCAGAAGCAGATACTCTATTTATTTATTTATGTTTGGGTAACTCTCTTAGTTGAGTGGGTAAAAGTCTACTGCTTGGATGGTTAGGATCATCTGATCAATGTTGCATTTAGGATGGTCCACACGACGAGCAATCACTCTCTACCAGTGTGCAATAGACACTTAGAGAGTTGATATGGTATGGAATCATATTGTAATTATCGTGTTAGTGTCCCTGATTAGGCAAGAAAATCATGATGGAAGTATGGTTGTGCGCATTATGATGTTAAGACAATTTTCATAGCCCACTTGGACACCCCAAGTTAGCAATGAGTTCACAATTGATTTGTTCCCTGATATATTGAATTCTATCGACAACTGTAAATACTTGTCAGCCTAGAAGCCTCTGTGTGTTATACTGGTGCCTGACCAGTACCATTTTTTAGAGTGTGAGGTTACTGCTGTGAGGGTTTTGTTGCCTATTGGGAGTGGGCACCATTGACCATTCCAATGGGCAATGGGTTGGTGCCTAATGAATGGACACCCTGACCAGTCATTAGAGGGAACCCTTTTGGAGACAATGGCTAGTGACCACTAATGCTGCTAATGGGCAAACACTAACCGCTGCACGTCTTGTTGAGCTAACCGAGCTTGGACTGAATCAGCATAGGAACCGAGTTGGCTCACTCAGACCCATTGAGTGCATAAAAATAAGGCTCTTCAATGCTTCTTGCGATGATGCATATGTACGAAGTGCAAAGTGTGTCTAATGTGCCATTGTGCTCGTGTAGATGCGGGCGACATGCAGTGCACTGCACCGCTTAAGGTCCCACTCCTAAATAATAAGCTGACACAATAGATATGCAATCTTTTATAAAGCACATTCTCACTTTTTATTGATGTGGGACAGATAGAAAGTGCTAAGTGAAGTGAGTTGCCAAACATGACGTGGGTTTTGCAAGATTTTTAGAGGAGATCTTTTATCCAAAGTTTCCATTAAAAGATTATATGATTTTGAATTTTCATTTTCATGAATCAAATACCTAGTCACATTATTGTAAATAATTTGAGAAATCATGAAGAAGCTCCCCATTAAGATTTTCAGAAATCCCACAATTTAAAATTACAATTAGACCCCCACATTTTTTTGTGAGATTTTAAATGTACCACTATTTATAAGTTGCAAGTAGAACCTCAAGGTGATTTTTTTTTTCATTGCCAAAACATAATGTATAAATGAAGGTGTCTTATGGGCTTGAATCTTCACACGGTGAAAACATTTGAAGGTTCCATTTAAGTGCCTATATAGCTATAGCCTTGGATTTCTAACTCCAGATAAGTTCAGAAATACGATCTCATATAAATTTTTTAGCTTAAAATTTTTGAAATGCTCAACACAATACACGTCATGTCTATATATTGGATCTGTGAATATGCTTAGAGGAAAAACTCTATCCTCATACAAAGTGGTTCCAGTTCACATTCATATCGGCAAACCCATTGGAGGTGTTCCTGTTGCCATTACACATCAAAAGAAGGTTCATTAGGAATAAATCTCATTCCCCTCTTAGCATTGCAGGCCCAAACACTGCTTATAATCTACGGGGTGGAAATGAGCATTTTATGCTTGTCAATCACATACTGATGATACTTTGCCATTGAACTCAGAATTTGGGATACAAATGGTGAGTTGAGCTTTCAATCATAGGTGATTAATCATGGGTTTTAAATTCGTTATCTTAATAGTTTCCTAGGCAAGTTTCTTTGCAAGGCCTTTAGTCATGGATCTGCCAAGTTTTCACTTGTCGACACAAAATCAATTGGGATTACTCTTGAATTAAGCAATCTTGTGACAACCGTGTCTTTGTTCAGTGTACTTGGATTTACCATGGCACACTTTATTATAAGCCTGTGCTAGAGTAGATGCACCATCACAATGCAAAGAAATTGATGACATTGGTCCAGGCCAAAGTGGGATTTCCCGGAGTAAATTTCTTAGTCACTCTACACAAACTTATCTTAGTCCAATGGGCCTGGACTTACCGTTGAATGTTTTAATATACGTTCATGATAGAGTAGATGTAATATCACAATGCAAAGTAATTGGTAGGATCTAGGAGTCAAACTAATGCTCTACACCTCTACACTTTACCTTGTTTGGCTTCTTGTTCTTCCTAAGGTTCTTTATTTTTATTTTTATTATCATCAGTAATGAGAAATTATATTGAAAGAGAAAGCCAGATACAAGAAGCCCACCAAACAAACAAAAAGGGGCATGATGGTATAAAGGAATTATACCACGAAAAGGAAAAGCAAAAAACAATGAAACATCACACATTGAAAGCCACCAAATTAGAAAACCTATCCACCCCTCGCTTACGAACCAGCAAAACCATTTGCTGACCTCCCTACATGTTGAAACTTCACTTGAATCGAGGACGCTAAAGCTCTAATCTCATTAAGGTAAAATTGAAATCTCCAAGGAATGATAGCCAAAGAAGACACCCCACGAAGTAGCATTGAGATTGTTCTTCCTAAGTTCATAGGGTGTTATGTTAGTTTTCTTATTAAAGATCCTTAGAATGTGACAAGCATCAGAATAGCTCAAACCCAACCCCCCTCCCCCACCACACACACACCCCAAAAAAAAAAAAAAAACACTTGAATAGGAGCATTTGTCATATTCACTCGTGCCTTTTTTACCTTTTGCTCTGTCATTTTGTTGTGGTACGTCATAAACTGTTCCTTTTAATTCATTATAACTAAAAAATTCTTGGGAAGTATATTCAGCACCCTAATCTGATCTGAGGGTTTTGATCTTTGAATCTAATAAGTTTTCTAATTTGACCATGCATATTTCAAATTTCTCTTTCACTTCATACTAAAATATATGTAAATTTCTGAGAATTTATCCATAAACATTATGAAGTATCTTTTACATTTGCGGGACGGTGTTGCTATTGCCATAAATATCAGTCTGTATAAATTCTAAAAATCTATTGCTTCTATCTATCTTAGAAAATGTTTTCTTGAAAATTTTAGTTTGCATACAGGTTTCACATTTATCATTCACACCATTAAAGCATTTAGGAATTAATACTATTTTAATCTTAATATCCACGCATCTGAAATTAATGTCCTTATCTGCCAAGTCATAAAGAAAGTCTAACTGATACAAGTTAGAGTGGAAGCAATTTTATTAGTAGTATTGTGTTGAAACATTCCCCCTGTGACGTTTCTTTGCCTATAAACTTGTTGTTCTTAGTCAAGACGGAAATGTTTGATTCAATTTCAAAGGCCAATTTGAGGCTGTTCTCACGAGCAAGTCTCCAAATACAATATTATTAGGAATTTTATGTACGCGAAATCCATAATTAAGGTCTAGAATTTTGCTGGACGCGAGTTTAGAGTCCACATTACATTTGCCTACTATCTTTGCAGTTGACGATTTCCCCATGTAAAATGACTGCTCTTCTTCCATTGTAGGCCTTGTACATGTTATGGTCATTGGTGAGATACTTCATAGCTCCGGCATGGACCCACTAACCCTTATCATTGCCTACAATGTTTGCCTCAGAAGTGACTGTAAAATAATATTCTTTGGTAGCTTTGGCCTGATTATTTTTCTCTTTTTTGTATTATTGGCAACCCCTATTAAAATGACCCTGTTTCTTACAATGGAAGCATCCACTCTTCTTTTGGTCTTTCTTACCATTCCTCTTGGATTTCTTGTTATTGCAGTTCACTCGATTCACTGAAGGACCTTATGCATCATTTCATATTTTTTGCCCTTGTCTTGGAAATAAAGATGGCAACAGGTCAGGTTGGGTTTGGGTTTAGGCCAACCCAGACACGACTTAATTGGCATGTGCATTGCCCCATACCGAACCCAACCTATGACAGGTTTTGTGGTGTTGGATGCCAAACCCACCCCATGATAGTTATGGGTTGGGCAGGATTTATTAGTGGTTGATTTTTTTTTTCAAAAAAATATGAAAAATTATTTGAATAAGATAGGATTGAATCCCACAACCCCTACGGGAGAGTATCAACACCTAGAACCACCTGTGCTAATGAAGTTCTATGCGCAAAATATTATTATTTAATATGTAAAGACAAGCAAGGCAGGTCAGGCATAGACAAAACTGAAAAACGCCATGAGCTCAACTTGGGTCGGATTGCGGAAAACTGTAGCCAAGCAACACACCATCAAACCTTCCCCTAATAGGAGTGGGTGGGGGGTGGGTCCCTGTTTAAAGTCAACCTGTCACCACCCCTCCTTGGAACCTAGACTCATTCAGATTGAAGATTTCGACCCAACTGTTTGAGGGTTAATTCCTCCTTATCATGTTTAAGGCCTTTTCTATGTTCCTTCCATCATGGATGCAATTTGCAGATGATGGACCCGCAATGATGGGATTATTGATCTTGCTTCCTTCTTTTGCCGATTGACTAGACTTCTATTGTTAAATATCTGGGGATCATGAAATTGGAGAAATAGAAACTTTCTTTTTATGTGCACCACGAGTCATGATTTTTTTTTTCAAACCATCCTAGACCTCTTTCATGGTTACCATGTCTTCATAGAGTTTGAAAGCTAGTCTGAGATTTCATTCTAGATGTGTTCTTTGCATATAAGTTTGCATTCTAGATTTTCCCTCTAAGATTTCCATTGAAAAAACATATGATTTTGAAAACATTTTTCATAGAATCAAATGTCCAAACACCATATTGGAAATTATTTGAAAGATTTCCAACATTCTCCATTAGCCACGTGGTTCCTGGCCACCATTAACTCTTCCAAATGTACAACTTACTGTCATCTTTTCTGGGTAAAGGTATATTAGGTTAGTTCTATTGAGGGGAATCATTTAATTGTTTATAACTTGGTTATGATATTTTCAGCATTAGAAAAGGACGAACTTCTGCAAGCTGAATTGTCATTTGGTCAGACTTGTTCCATATAGGCCTGGACCCTTTAAATAGGAATAACTTTTGGGAGGGAGCCGTGGAAGTCATTAGATGAATTGTCACTGGTATTTGGATGATCTATGAAATGAATAATTCTATTTTCTTGTGCTTGTTTTCTTCACTCTTTTATGAACATCGTTCTTATTTCTAGGTCAAGTTTCTCATAGAACTACTCTTATCTGTCAACATATAAACACAAGTTAATCCAACCTGAAAGTCATTAACACTTCCGTGTTTCTGCTGCAGAAATTCCCAGGCGTCAAACTCCATTTGAGTTATTCTTTCCATTAACAGAGCCACAAAATGTCTACATTTGTGCTGACATTGAGAAGTTTTCTTATTATTGTGTTCACCTTATCAACTTTCCTGCATCCATCCCTTTCTGGGGAGAACTATGCTGGGGACACTCGGTCGTTAATAGCTCTACGAGAGGCTCTTGCCCAGAGGAGAGATTCTCTTCCAAGTTGGTTTGATTCAAATGTCCCACCTTGCAACTGGTCTGGCATAAGATGTATGGGTGATAAAGTTCTCCATGTAGATTTATCATACATGCCATTGGGCCTTCCCATCCCAGGGTGTATTGGAGAATTCAGAGCTCTGAAGCTCCTTAACTTGAGTGGCTGCGAACTCACTGGATCCATTCCTGAAACCTTATGGAACTTGCAAATGTTACAGTATCTGGACTTGAGTCAGAATGGTTTGTTTGGAGCTCTACCTTGTGCTGTGTCTAACCTAAAAATGCTCAGAAAACTCATACTTGATCAGAATAGCTTCTTAGGTAGCTTGCCATCCACAATTGGGCAGCTTAAAAACCTCACTGAACTGTCCCTCTCCAAAAATTCATTCAGTGGAAATCTTCCACCTGAGCTTGGAAACCTACACAACCTGGATTCTTTGGACATAAGCATGAATTCTTTCTCTGGAAAGCTACCTTCCAGCTTGGGCAATCTAACTAGGCTTTCATACTTGGATGCTAGCATCAATAGCTTCACTGGTGAAATTTTCAGGGAGATTGGAAGTTTGAGAAGGCTTGAAATATTGGACCTCTCATCAAACAGTCTTACAGGATACGTACCGCCAGAAATTGGCAGATTGACAAGCCTACAGACTCTCTGGATTGGAATGAACAACTTGGAAGGTGGAATTCCATCTGAAATAGGGAATCTGGTCAAGCTGAAGGGCTTTAGGATGCAAAGCTGCAAATTGACAGGAAAGATTCCAGATGAAATGTCCAACCTGAGAAGCTTGACAGAGTTAGACATATCGGAAAACCATTTTGAAGGAGAGCTGCCTGCGAGCATTAGCAAGCTGATGAACCTAACTTACCTCATTGCCACCAGTGCAGGATTGAGTGGGCATATTCCAGAAGAGATTGGAAACTGCAAAAAGCTTGAGACCCTGGATTTATCCTTCAATTCCTTTTCTGGCCCATTGCCTGAGAGTTTTGCAGGTTTGGAAGCGCTGGACAGTTTTATAGTTGAGGGAAATCATTTATCAGGTCCTATCCCTGCCTGGATTTCGAACTGGAGAAGAGTGCAGTCAGTAAGGTTGGGCAAGAATTACTTTGATGGTTCTTTACCTCCCCTGAAGTTGCAGTCTTTGGTGACGTTTTCTGCTGATGCTAACCAGCTCACCGGTGAAATTCCTCCAGAGATATGTGACTCCAAGTCATTAACCACTCTTTCATTATCAGAGAATGATCTTACGGGTGCCATTGACAACACCTTCCGGCAATGTTCAAGACTCACTGATTTGATATTGGCGGGAAACAATTTATTTGGTAATTTACCAGGTTATTTAGGGCAACTGCCACTGGTTACACTGGAAATGGCTCAGAACAACTTTTCTGGCAAGCTTCCTGAACAGCTCTGGCAGTCTCAGACCCTCATGGAGATATCGCTGGGTAACAATTTGCTAGTGGGTCAGATTCCTGTGGGCATTGGTAAACTATCTAGTCTAACAAGGCTGCAGCTGGATAACAATTTCTTTGTAGGTGCAATCCCGAGTTCGATTGGAAACCTGAAAAACCTGACGAATCTATCACTCCATGGTAACAGATTAACTGGTGAGATCCCATCAGAGCTTTTCAACTGTGTAAATCTTGTGGCTTTGGATCTGGGTTCAAATAACCTTACAGGTGTCATTCCCAAAAGAATCTCTCAGCTGAAGCTTCTTGATAATCTGGTACTGTCTAACAACCATCTCTCTGGCCCAATTCCCAGGGAGATCTGCTCTGGGTTTCAGCAGGTACCTTTCCCTGATTCTGAGTTCACCCAGCATTATGGCTTGCTTGATCTGTCCAACAACAGGCTTGAGGGTCAGATTCCGCCCACTATCAAGAACTGCTTTGTGGCAATGGAGCTCCTGTTGCAAGGGAACAATCTCAATGGCAGCCTCCCTCTTGAGCTTGCAGATCTGTCAAATTTGACACTAATTGATCTTTCTTTCAATTCCCTGACAGGGCCAGTTCTGCCTCAGTCTTTTACATCCAAAAATCTCCAAGGTCTCCTCCTTTCAAACAACCTGCTAACCGGCCCAATTCCAGACATGCTTGGTTCAAGGATCCCAAGCTTGGTGAAACTCAATTTGTCGAGCAACCAGCTCACCGGTCCATTCCCGTCCTCCATCCTTGATATCAAGAGTCTGACCCATGCAGACATCAGCCATAATTTCCTCTCTGGACCCATTTTATTGAGCAGGAACAATCCTGGAATCATCTCTCTATTAGTCCTCAATGCCAGTAATAATAATTTCTCTGGTGGTCTAACTGAAACAATCTCCAATCTGACATCCCTCGCTGTTCTTGACCTTCACAATAATAGTTTCACTGGCAGCTTGCCTTCCTCGATTTTGAATCTTTCTTCTCTAACGTATCTTGATGTTTCCAAAAACAGTTTCCAGGAAACAGTCCCTTGTAATATCTGCAGCATTGTAGGCCTCACATATGTTGACTTCTCTGGGAACAAATTCAAAGGGTATGTGCCAGAGAGCTGTGATGTTGTTAAGCCATGTGTGGTTAAGCCTGTCTTGCCACCCTGGGAAGCTCGTTCATCCAATCACGGTTTCACCTGGGCCTTTGCTTGGGGCATTGCAGTCAGTGCCACAGCAATCTTTCTTGTCCTTATTTTTGGTCTCTACAGACAGAGAATGGTGAGGCAAGAAGCTATAAAGGCTCTAGCTCACTCTAAGGCCAAGCCGGCAGCTATTGAGCCAAGTTCCACTGATGAACTGCTAGCTAAGAGGCCAAAGGAACCTTTGAGCATCAACATTGCCACCTTTGAGCATGCTTTACTGCGACTGACTTTGGCTGATATATTAGCAGCAACTGAAAATTTCAGCAAGACCCACATCATCGGAGATGGTGGATTTGGAACCGTATACAGGGCATTGCTGCCTGAGGGGCTTACAGTTGCCATCAAAAGACTGAATGGTGGGCACTTTCAGGGTGACCGAGAGTTCTTGGCAGAGATGGAAACTATTGGCAAGGTAAATCACCAGAACTTGGTTCCATTGCTTGGTTATTGTGTTGTCGGCGACGAACGGTTTCTAATATATGAGTTCATGGAGAATGGAAGCCTCGACCTGTGGTTGAGAAATAGGGCTGATGCAGTTGAGACTCTAAACTGGCCAGCCCGGTTTAAGATATGTCTGGGGGCAGCACGTGGGCTTGCATTTTTGCACCATGGGTTTGTGCCCCACATTATTCATAGGGACATGAAATCCAGCAACATCCTGTTGGACCATGGGTTCGAGCCGCGGGTCTCTGACTTTGGCCTGGCGCGCATCATCAGTGCGTGTGAGACTCACGTAAGCACAGATCTTGCAGGGACGTTCGGGTACATACCGCCTGAGTATGGTCTGACAATGAAGGCCACAACAAAGGGTGATGTCTACAGCTTTGGAGTGGTGGTGCTAGAGCTGCTGACAGGGCGGGCACCCACAGGGCAGGAAGAGGTGGAGGGAGGAAATCTGGTGGGCTGGGTGAGGTGGATGCAAACAACAGGGAGGGAGACTGCAGTGCTGGATCCTTATGTGTCTGGATATGGCCCATGGAGAGAGCAGATGGTGCGGGTACTTGCCATTGCAAGGGCATGCACAAGTGACGAGCCTCGCAAGAGACCGAGCATGCTTGAGGTGGTGAAAATGTTCAAGGAGACTGCAGGAGAAGATTTGGTGTAATCAAAATCCAAGTGGATGTGGACATGGATATGCTTTTAGCATTGGTACAAGTAGTAACTAACGATGCTTCGGTTTCGTATATTTGCGATATATATTATATGCTCACTGGTATTAGGTATGGTAAAGTGAAGTGTACAAAAGGGGGGGAAACAGGAAAAATATGTCCTAAGCTCCAGCACGGGATGCACTCTTGCTTCATTGTTTTATAGAAATGACATGTTTTTCAGGAACATTGGTTTCTTACTTGAGCCCATGTTTGTGAGTACAAGCTGTTGCAATTTACATTTTTTTCACTAGTAGGGTCCATTTTTCAGTTATGCTAACTGTAAATCTGATGGACCCTTCATTAAGGTGTACTCTCTACCAAAATCTTGTAAGACATTTGTTTTTGTGTTTCCTTCTGTGGAACGAGCTTAGTTCTGATTTCAGTTTTGGAGGCGTGGCGGTCTGTTTCACCACCAGCAATGTTTCACTACTCAGTCACCACATCCCAGATCCAGGTCCATGGAGGAATCTGTTTCATCTGAGGGCTGCACTTACATTCTCTAACTACGGCCCAAAAAACTCATACAATGCAGCCTGCTCAACCAACTCACTTGGTTTGGCAATGGGCAAGTTGCAAGTCCCACCATCAGAATTCACCAACTGAAACATGTGATCCGTTCGTTCCATTTGGTTTCTTGTGTTCTAGTAACATGTGAAACCCAGAAAAATTTGATGGTGGCATCACTATTTTTGAAGTGAAATTTTGTCCAAACAACAGTACAGTTTTAATGAACATGACAGAAGCATAAAATTGATACATGCATGAAAAAGGATAATGAAAACCATCCAGAGAAACTAGTAACCACTACACTATTTCTAAGAGCTACCATGACTTGCTGAGAGTCACAGTCGTCTATAATCTAAATCCATCCATGCAGAAAAAGCAGATTGGATTGCGGTCCCCTCATATTAGATTGACAGCCTCCTCACTTTGTTGATAATGCTCTTATTTCAGTGACCGTCAAACAGTAATTCGATGTTTCAGTGATCAGTCATACTTATGGACAATCTTTGGTGATCCTTACACCACCCTTCCCTCTCCCCCATTCAGATGAATGATCCCTCTTTGAACAGCCACTAAGCCAGAATTGACCTTTGTACTGACTGATCGCACCGTCGGATCTGTGTCAATTTTTTTTAATTGGTGATTTAGGGGTTGCTTATGCTTATCTCGATCATGATATATTTGTACCATTTGACCATGTCAATCTGCTGGGCTCTTGCCCAAGATCTCCATCTGCGACATCGCCAAGAGGATCACAACTGTCCATATGCAATCTCAAACTCCTGTGATTTGTGAGTAGGCAGGATCACATCAACCCTTAGGTTGTGATTCTTTCTCAAGGTCCACATTCCTTTTTAACTGATGAGCTGCTTGTTAAGTGAGGGTTTTATGGTGTAAATCAAATGCTATCTTTAGAAAATAACACCGTTCATCTGAAAGAGATTAGAATGTGGGGCCCATTTTTATGCATGGAGTTACAGGTGAGGATGGGGTATATATCAGGTTGATACTCATCTAATATTAATTATAGGGTTAAGTAATCTGCTGAGGCACATCGCACATGTTTCATTTGCACTTCATATCTGAGGCCCACCCATGATCAATGCAACCCACTCACTTACTACCTCCCTAATTGCCACCAGCCCCATTTTAACCTTAATCAGAACTGAATCCACTGGTGGATTTATCAAAAAAGGAAGCACATTCAATAAAACCCCTTGAAACTAATAGGCCCATAATTCAAAGATTCAGATGGTCTGATGGACTTGATTCTTCACTGCTTAACATTCTTGAAAAAGACCCTATACCCTCTCCGGATCCTATTCTCAACAGCCACAACCAATCTATCTAGTACACCATATTTTGTATCAAAACACAACCTCCCATCTCTTTTACTCGATCGAATTGCAGCAAGATTACAAGAACCACTCTTCCTTTTTTTATAGATTTTTTTGAAAAGACCCCTATATTTTTATACTACTTCAAAAAACTTATCTTTTGTGTTTTCACAAAAGGCTAATCTAACAGTATAACACATGACTGCTGGTTTTATGGATAAATAATAGAAACAACCTTTATTTAAGCTTTAGCAAATTTCACTAACTCAAGCTACTTATTATGGGGCCTATGGAATGCATGCCAAAGGGAGGCGTGGTGTTGGAAATGCTTGGATGTGGATTAGGAATGTGAGTAATTTCAAGCCATTCAAATGATTGTCTTTAATTTTAGGCCCTTGAAGTTCAAAGGACAAAATCATATTTTTTTTTCTTTTAACTCAAGCAATAAGTCATTCAAGTTTCTCCTATAGATAAATCAGTCAAAAACAAAAAATTGGAGGGTCTGATTACATTTTGTAAAGTTTGCCTGCTAGTTTGTCAATGGAGGTTTTAGTAAAAATACAAATATAGGGGCCTTTTCGAGTTTGCGTAAACATAAGGAGGCCTTCTGTACAGAAACACATTTCTAGTCCTGGTATAGTTAAAGCAAAAGAAAATGAGAAAGACAACCAATGCTACTCAAATGACAGTTACTGGTATTGTAGTCAATGGTGAGATAACAAAAGTGAAAATGATCTTTTGCGGCTTTTAGTAATGATCAGCCAGCAGCATACCATCTGATTTAATTTGCAGGCAACTTGCCGCCTGCATCAACTCTCGGAGCTACCCAAACCACACTCCCTCAGTGCTACCTTTGTTTGATCAAAGCTGCTTATACCACACTCCACCCTCTTCCACACTATCAATCCAATGATGCATATCAGTTGTGTGTGTGTGTGTGTGTGTGAGAGAGAGAGAGAGAGAGAGAGAGAGAGAGAGAGAGAGAGAGAGAGAGAGAGAGAGAGAGAGAGAGAGAGAGAGAGGTCTCCTTTAGATTAGTTCCCACAAAATTCTACATGAGAGAAACTCATTAGTTTCTTTAGCATAAGTTTCCTCAATTATACATTCAGGTGAGGACAAAAAATGAATAAACTTATTTACAGAAATGCAACCTCTCTCTTGCGAGTTGCATCTAAGCAGAAAAAAATCAGGTCAGGAGAAAGCTCAAGTCGGAGGGAAGAACCTGTTGAGATTGAAGGGAAGTGTATAAAACTCCTCATTCCTGATGTCTCCTTTGAAGTTTCTGAACTTAGCCCACCATAGCATTCCCCTATCCTTCTTTGATACATCAACATCCACAGTATTGTCCAATAAAACAGCAACTATCAATGCCACTGTTGGTGCCGAAGTAAATACTGTATTAAGAAAATCATCAAACTGAAAAAAAGGCAAGGTTTTGTAGTAGTCAGTCTATTGCTGAAAATCATCCAACTCAATGCTGCCGTTCAGAAAAAAGGGGAAAAAGAGGATGTTAATTGACTTACCCAGCTTGCTCTTGTGTAAACCGGCAGATGTCTAGAAGTAGCCCAATACTGGTTGAAGTACTGAGGAACAGATAACCCAAGAAAAAGCGAAAGGCCCGTGATGTAGAGGTTTCTCATGGAGTTCATGTTTGTGAATTGGAGGAAAGACAGTCCAAGAGATGCTGCATATAAGAGAAAAAAGTTTGCTGACTCATGCAGATTAAATATAATTAGGCTTCATGCTTATCCCATTGAGGGCTCTCTCTCTCTCTCTCTCTCTCTCTCTCTCTCTCTCTCTCTCACACACACACACACACACACAACAACAGGTTGTCCTGTGATTTTGGAACTGCTCCAATATGTAGCCCAAAAAAAACGGGGGTTCTACCTTGCCAAAGAGTTTTTTTTTTGCCATGAGGCTGATTATCTCCAATGAGAAGGATTTTTTACATACCATCTTTGCTTCTTTTTTGTTCTTAAATTTTCAGTGCCTCTGCTCGTGAATGAGGTCGAGCATACAAGGTATTAACGTAGGATTACATTTGAAAGCCGGTAAAAGAAGAGTCTCCACAAGTCACTGATTGGTCTAAGATTTTCTTTAGGAACTTGCATTGACTTAGTTGATGTCCTGGAGCCATTGAGGCTTGAACTGATCAAAGTGTTCAGGCCACATGAGCCCACATGCCAACATCTCCCTCTTGACAGTAAGAGCCTGAGAGCCAGGACTGTATCCTTTTTCAATGGTGGTTGGATTGCTGTTTGCATCTACACGAAACTGAGGAGGGCAGGGACAAGCACCCTCAACATAGCCCATGGCATTGTGGAGACGCAGAATGGGTAGAACTTGAGACCTCCAGAGCAGATAGTTAGTTCTGTCAAGTTTGACAGGCAGCACATTTGGATCAAGGGTGGAAAAGGTGGGATTGCGGTGGAAGATGATGATGGATTCACCATTTGAAAGAGAAGATAAGGAAAATGTTCTGGAGGCTCTGATACCAAGTTTAAACTGAGAAAAACAAATGCATATTCAACCACACATTCAGCCAATGGCTGTTACAATTATTTATCGACGAGAAAGATGAAAGTTGCTGATGAGGTTGAGAAGATAAGATGGAATACATGATCACAGGGGATAAAAGATTAGGAAGAAAATTAGGACAGAGGAGAAGCAGTTTAGAGAGCAGAGATGGTAGCTGATGTGCCGAATTTTAAGTTAGGGCAAGACTACTAGCTTAGGAACAGTTCAGCCTGTGAGGCCCATCTAGAAGTACGACAACCATGGCAATCATGGGTTTGAAAGGCCCCCCATGACATACATGTACAAACAATGGGGAATCATCCAATCAAGAAGGTGCTATTTTTGAGATCTTAAATGCCGTCCAAATCTTAGCCAGTAGATGAAGTGTGCCAGATCTGCATGCTCAATTGGAGGGCTTACACAGCTTGGATAAGTGTCAAAAGATAAGTGTTTCAATCTATAACAGTGAGCAAATGTCGAATGAGTGTCAAAAATTAGGGTGTGGGTGGGTGCGTGGGTTGAGGGAGGCTTAGTGAGTGTGAGGCAGATAGATTGATCATAGGCCTGCCTGCTCATATAGGGCCTGCTCATATAGTCATATGAAATTGGTCCTCATATGAAGTTCTGCTGTGTTGTATCTGTCTGCACGTACATGTATACACAGTTTTACAAAAATAATCACATGATAGACAATTAGCAAGCTATACTCAAGGGAACATTTCCATGCGTGCATATCACATATACATGTATTATCAGAAATAATATAAAAGACAGAGAAAAAGATTGTTACGTACTTATTAGGCCAAATAGAACACAATACAGTGCAGCAAATATTGGGAAGGGTATGGATGCAAACAAAGCTCCAAATTTTCCTGCAGAAATCTGGTTAGTGTTTGAAGGTATTAGTGAAGAAAAGGGGTGATGTTTTGGGGTTAAATCCCCACTCACCTAAGATTGAGAAGAAAATCATGAAACCAGCTGATACTTGAATAACCCTGCGGCTTCCGACCCGAGACAGCCCAAGCAGCCCAACATTTTCCCTGAAATGAGAGTCAAGCCCATAATCCTCAGGTATACATTAAGTCATCAAAGAAAAATTTAAGTTAGAAAGGACTTTCTTACACAGATACAGTTGACCCAGTAACTGTTCCATATAGACCATCAAGCAGCACGCCGATGCCCTGTGATGAAGGAAGATTACTGAACAAAATGTTGTCTGATGTAAGGGTTGATCCAAACCCCACAAACTCATGCCAGCGCTTATGCTCACCAGCAGAAGGAAATGGAAAAATATAAGAGAAGAGATCATAGAAATTGGGATGATCTCAACATTGGCATTTTCATTTGTACCACAGTCCACAGGGCATTTTCTGTTATAAGTTGTTGAATTTATACCTGCCAGCCAATGCCTCGACTAAGAACATATGCAGGTGGAGGGGTGGCCATGGCAAACCGCGATGATGCGATATATGCACCAGTGGACTGCAATGAGACAGGATGAGAATTAAGAAAACGGATGCAAATCATTATCACTTGCTGAAACTAATACTTAGCACAATCCAACACAATACCTCTATTTGTGAAACAATAACTGCTGCCATCATGGCAAATGAATGGCCTGCACTGAATGTGGGAGCACCCCACTCAAGAGGATAGGGAAATTTGATCCTGTAATTGACAATAAAAACATCATTTGGTTGGATATGAGTTTATTTTATATAGTCGTTAACTTACAAATCAAATCTTACAAAATGGTAATTTTGCAGATCTCGGGTCCTTCTCAGACCCATTGAATGTTTTATTGCCTTTAGAACTCATATCATGGAAATCAATGGAACTTGTGACTAAATTCATTTACCATGGGGCAGAGGATATGAGGTGAGCTTTGTCGGTGCGACAACTTTGTTGAGTCTTTTCTGGTACATTTGTGTAAGCTCCTCCTACAGTTAAGATATGGGAATACAGCCATATGATTGCAATGCTCAAAAGAATACTGAACCGCTCGAGTACAGGTGTATCTCTCCATGTTTTTATATGCTTGAGATACTGCATTACACACCAATCTGCATCAGTATGAACCTAAGCGGAGCATAGTAATTGTCTCAATTCAGAAGGATCGGCAAGTAATATTGACATGATATACAAATATCAGTACTACTTTTAAACTGTCCAGTGGAAATACCAGGCAGAAACCAATTATTGTGAGGAGCATCGGTATGCCAATCTCCACACACTCTCCCACCTACATAAACATCTCAAATCAGATAAAGAAATCTATGTGGATAAAAAACTTGATGCAAGGAAATAGATGAAGCACCGCAGGGAAGCCACGATCCAAAAGCCCCAATCCAACTAAACACATTACTGGTGACATGCTCAGAGGGCTGAAAAATCTGCTAGTAGAATTAGATAGCAGTTAGCTGTAGTATTTCATGTCTAAACAATGGAAGTACACAATAATTGTTACATACCGTGAAAAAATACCCCATATCTGACTATAACCAAGGATGATTTGCAAACTCGATGCAACGATTAGTGCTCCTTGAATTGCACGCATGGTTTGTAGGAATCTCTGCAACATATTAAAGAAATTATGCTTGTGGCTGACGAGCTCAAGTGAGTTTAAGCAAAATGCATCACTTAATTAGCTTGTCCTGTGACCATACTTCATGAGGGTCAGGAATCTTCTTTAGCGATGAATCATTTATGATTGACAGCACAGGTATCACGAAAGCATAAGAACCACCAACAATCACAGGCAATCGGGTACCAAACAATGTCTGAAGTAATGTTTTAATGCCCGCTACAAACAAGAGTGTCTGTATGACCCTAGCTTTGTCACCCTGAATTGACAAGTGTAAAGAGAATAAGAGAATAAACAAATTAAAACTCCTCCAATGATTCAATCAGAGCACACATATGATTCTGTACTTACATAACTTCCTCCCATTAAAGGAACCAGCAGTGTTGGGATCATAACTGATGTACCAAGCATCAAAATGTAGTTTTGAAATGCCAAGATCATAGTTTGATCTGCAAGAGAAAGCTTCCACTTAGATTAATGACACATGAAATGGTAGTTCATGAGTACATGAAAATTTGGTATCCTCTAGCATGTATGGCTACAATGATTAAGATCATATCCAGTTAGCTAAATGGAATCTTAATAACTCAAGTCAATAAATGAAGATTTTATGATGTTATCCTAGTCATACAAGTTGAAAAACATCTTTCTACCTTGTCATTAATTTCATTTATCAACCACTGTTCATTTTAATCTTATTTTTCTTTGAAGTAATTAAACATATTGGATCAGTAGGTAAATATCTTAAAAATTAAAGTGTATAAGAGAGAAGCTTTCCGAAACCATGGTTTTGAGAAATGTTGCTAGAAATGGGCCCTGTTTACATGGTTTTGAGACATCTTGATAACCCAAGAATCTTAACAGAATTTGTTGTCAATCATTCCAGATAACCACCTTGATCCTTGCAACTTGAGGTTTCCAAGGGAACGCCTGTTAAAGTTTAATTTGGAAACTTGACACAGCTGGAAGTCAACTGCATGTTGGACAGTAGCAAAATTAAAAATCTTGCCAGTAGACTGCCAGCTGATATTTCCCTCACCACATTGGAGAAAGATGTTGTGGTGTGGAAGATCAAGGTACCAAGACGATCAAAGTGAATGGTACAAATTATAACCCATTGATTACCAAAAAATATCTATTTCAATAAATCCTTCTTCTCAAAATGGGGGTTTTCCTTGATTTGAGTGATAGAGAATATACAATTTTCGATGAAGATGATAAATCATTTGGAATGATCCAGGAGAGCCTGTGGCCAGGTAAAGTATCGGTTCCTTTCATGTAGAAAGATAAATATGTGATAATAAATGTGATACCATTTATGACAAGTCTTCTAATAAAGAGAGTGAAGTGAACAAGATGCACTCACACTAGTAGAGAAGGATGATGGGGGTGCATCAAATGAAGTTCAAATGACATGGAAATAGATCTGTTGAATGGGTTATTCAATTCGACTTCCAATGAAACCGTTTTTATTCCTTTCAGACCAGAAGGAAAGTTATGGTACATTTTCTGAGTATGTCTTTTACTATGTTTGGAGGGCCATGTTTAAAAAGCATGGTTGGAAAACTCTCCAAGTTGACTCTTGACTCTCCTCATTTTGACAAAAGGACCGTGTCAAATATAGGGGAGACTCGGCTGAGTCATCTCATTTCAATAAGTTGCTTGCATTCTGAACTGTTTAATAGGTAGATCTAAATGTAAATTAATTAAATTTTATTTATAAGTAATTATGCATAAGGTATAGAGTTAGCAAATGTAATTTGAGATTTATATTTCATCTTTCACATTCGATATTTGGATTGATAACTTATGTAAGATGTAATATGTTTTGTTTTATTTCCCTTATTGCAGTATTTTTCTTGAATGTATAAATTTATTAATTTGAATTGATTATCATGAATGCATGTAAAAAATTAATATTATTTAAAAAAAAAAGAAAAACATGACTCTCCCGAGCCCCCCGCGTTGAGTCTATCCGAGTCAATTTTTTCACATTGGACGAGTCGAGTCCAAGTCACGAGTTTTCCAACCTTGTTTAAAAGCATTTTTGTAATGGAGTGAGGAATCCCTTTTCTGTGCAAGTGGGAAGTCCCAGTTTCCACCCCTTCTTTGGTCATTGATTCTCTCTAGCATGTTAAGTTACAAACAGCCTAATAGAAGTCCATCGGGTTTAAGACCATAGGAACTATCTAATCTATTAACGGTAGTGGAATCTAAATGTGGATCTGGGACCAGCCCAGCCTGTGGATCCAAAAGCATGCACAGGCGCCCCTAAACAGACATGAGCCACAGGCCCACTGATAGCCTTAGTTAGCATGCGGCTAGGGTTAGGCCACTGCCGACATGGAATTAAATATTGGTTCCATTGTTTGACCAAGGCATACTAACTTAGTACAGGCACCAATACAACTCAGTTGAGTCACTTGTGAACTCCAACTTGAAATTCAAAAGAATTCTTTTCCTTGTAAGGTTCAAAAAGCACTTTTTGCACTTCCTATCAATTTCTAAGCAAGAAATTCCTCTCCTAGTCCTTTCTTGCAATGTTCTTCATAAATTTAAATGAAAGAATAATCTCCAAAGAATGTTTCATAGAGAATCGAATGTACCATTAAGTCACCATTCTGTAACCATCCAAAGAATGTTCCACACAAAATAATTTCTCAAAAGGTGCTTTGTCTTTAGTTACCACAACAAGTTCACAGAGTGGATTTAGATAAAGCATGTTTGACTCAAACGATTAATACATGATCCTGAGTTTCAATATAACTTAATTTTGATTAATCAAAAGATCATGAGTTCCTTTGCAGCTTTTATTATCACAATTTTCTGTTTTATAGGCATGTTGGAACTAACAACAGTTTTCTGTTTTATAGGTATTCTCTGTTCACATTTGATCTCTTTATTCAGTATTTTACTACCTTTCTGAAGGAATTTCAAGTTCTTGGATTGAATGAATGCCTAAAAATCATGTTTCTTACAGGTTAAATCTTCACATTAAAATGGAGACAGACACATCTTCGAAAATCAGACTCTTTTAATAAACTACCTATAAAATTGCCACGAGAATTGAGATCCTAACATCTAACTTTTCAGCAATGTTCTATCTTCTACAAAGTTACTCCCAGCTCTTGTTTATAACAACTGCAGAGGTGAGTTCACACATAAAATCCAGAAATAAAAACATTAAGAAGTTTCAGAGATACAGGGTCATTTAACCATCCCAAAAAATCATAACTTCTGATCTTTCTCTGAAAATCTCATTTTATGAACTTAGAAAGCATCATCCTATATCACACTTTTAAAGCAAGGAGAAACGGCTGAAAACAAGCTTACCCCATGGAGGGTTTGAATCAATGCAAAATTCAAGGTCTTGCAACTGCTCCTCTGGACGGTGGTTTATATCTCCCATGGCACCCACCAACTTCAAAATACCACAAATACCTCCGCTGATAAAGGGTTTTAGTAGTGAACCAACCTTCTGCAAATAAATCAATTACCACAAGCCCATCAACAATATTTCTCCCAAGACTCAGATTCCTCATGAACTCAGCTTAAAGACCCAAAGAACACAAGAAAGTCTATAGGACAATCTCTGAAACCACTCTCTTCTTCTCTTAGAATAAACAAAGAGAACCTTTTTCAGTCTTTAGGCCAGACACGATGACCTCAGTGGCTTGTATGCTTCCAGGAAACCCAGAGAGAGGAGAATATTATAAAGACAACCCACCCCAGTAAAGAAAACATGCATCTTAGCCTAGTCAGAAAACGAAAGGGAGAAAAAAGCTACAAACATATGAGAACTTTTCAAGATGCCTTTCTTACTGTTGAAGGGAGAGCTTATCCTCCTATCACAATGCACATCCCAAATCTTCAAATCTTCAATAAGAGAGTCTGTCAGCCAGAAAGTATCAATCCAACATATAAGAAAGTAAGTTCAAGCCAAGAAACCATGAAAGCAAACCTCCTGAAAGGAACCCATAAAAAGAAATTGGCTCCTTCCCTTCCAAGAAGAACACTGCAATCTAAACCAATGAAAAGAAGAAAAGAAAAACAGAGAAAAAGAGACTAGAAAAAAAAAAAAAAAAAAGATCATTGAACCTCTAGAAAGATAGCAGCTTTCTTCCAAGAACACTGCAATCTCAATCAATGCCTTCTGCTCCCCACCTTATTCAACAAAAACACATACAACCCATGAAAGCAAACCACTACAAAAAGCCCCCCAAAAGACCACTCTGCAATTTCATAAACAACCCACCATTGACCACTCACCTCATTCAATTCAAAAGCTGAAATCTTTACCAAAAATAAATAAAAAAATTCAAAAGCTGAAATGGAGATGCATGTCTTGTAAATATGCAGAGAAGACATGCCAGGGGTGTTTTCTACTTCTTGTGTGTAAATTCCTGCTTTGTCATCAATGCATTTTAGTCTCTTGCAGGCACTGAGACCAATGAGAAATGTTAATCAGAAGAAGAGATAATGGGCAATTAAAAGTGCAAGATTGAGGTGGGTTTTGTACAAACTGCGGAGTTCAATAAAGGAAAAAGGCCACCCTGCATAGAAATTGATGAATTTATGAGAAAAGGGGTTGTAGTGTTTGGTGGTCTTGTAAATGGGATTGAATGAGAGCAGTCAGTGTGGGGTTTGGAGTGTCTGACATCGAATCAGAAGCTGATTTTACGTACAAAGCAGAGGCATTGGTGAATTAGTGTGGCAGCTGGAATGGGCAGTGCAATTTATTGCAGTTTTTTATTCTCTCACAGATTTTGTGCAACAGAAATATATTCAATTCAAATGGGATAGCAGTGGCACTCTGTTATCTTGTAAGAGCCGTTGCAGGATGTGTACGGTTGGCCCACACATGAGAAATTTCAGTGTACCCCATCCATTTTCAGTTGAGAGAGGATTTCAGGTGGAGGAGGGTCATCATGATATGAGAGATTCTCAGATGCTGTACTGTCCTCAAAGTTGTATTAATCAACAAGCAAAGGCAGCTTTTGTGTTCTAGATTACTAAAAACCAGTCTCCTCAATTTGACTATTTGACTTTTGCTAAATAATCAATACCAATGGCTTCTTTTGTGCCATAGGAGGATTCTTACTACTATTGTAGTGGTCCATCCAAACTTTTTTTTTTTTTTTTTTATCCTTGGGAGGGTTCCCAACGCTACAGGCTGGAGTCATCCATTCGGGCCCAAAAAAAAGTCAGGTAAACTCTCCTGTAACCCTAATTTGGTAATGTAATTTCAAAACTACAACCTTCGAGTGTAAATCATAGTCTTAAACCAACTGAGTTACCCCTTGGGGTTAGGTTCATCCAACTTGAAGAAAGAATAATAAACTCGTTTTTTTTCCTTGCCCAAGAATTTTAATTAGAAGATAAATGCTTGATGACCCATCTTCATATAACAATAAAGATATTTGAAATTTGTAGAAATTATGAAACTATTAATCTTATACTATGAAATCTTGAGAAAGAGGAACAAAATAGTGCATTCAACAAAAATCAAATATTTTTGATAACTAATTTGGATTTATGTCAAAATGGTAGGTTGGTGTTATGTGACCCATTTTACAAATAGGTCGGATACAGGTTATAGAATTTTGATTTTAGTCATTTAAGTCAATTCAAAGAGAGTTTTCTAAACTTTGTGGATATATTGTTATTATTTTTTTGTGATTAGGATTTTTTCTTCTTCTTCTTATTCTTTTATCGCTCTATTACATACCCACGCAACCACACACTCATGCTACCGCCCCTATCCAACTGACCTATGGATCAATCCATGTTTGTATTTATGGATAGAGAGATGCGTCGCTACTTGAGGTACAAGTGGATTGGCTTTTGGGATTGGGATTAGCACATGTGATTTTGAAATATATTTTTCTTTTTAGCATTTCATTTTCTTTTAACAGATTTTGATTCCTTGGTTTAACCAATTAATTTTAAGATTTATTTTTATATGTAGTTTATACAAATTAGCTATGCTTTATCTCCTTTTGAGTAAATTTTGATATATAAAGGTTTAAAAATTATAAATAATATATCCAAACCTCAAAATACCGATTTTGCTCAATCCATTTCTGTGTTTTCATCAATTTTCTATTTTTGATCTACACACACATATAGATTTTTTAAAGAATAAATTATTTTTATATACATTTGAAAAGGGAATTAATCAATCTTACTTCTTAGAGGTGTACTAGTTAAGAGATACTGTAGCAACTATTCTATAACATGTTCCTTTTCTATTTTTCGCCTAAAAATTATATGAAAGTTTAGAATACTTGAAGATTTATAAACTCAAATATCATTCGTAGTTTATATAATCTTACAACACTTTTCTCTTTTTGAATAAATTCTCATATATAGAATTTTAAGAATGAATACTATATTTGTTTATTTTAGATAAACAATATATTTGTTTATTAGGATTTATCCTTTCCAACAATATTTAAAAAAACACAAAATTTAATGAGTTTTTATTATTTGGGCACACGACCACAAAAATGTGGGTGAGTGGGAGTGTTTTTATTGAAATGGAAGAGGATGCCCTATTTATAAATTTATTTTACTTTATTTGAGAGAAAATACCGTTAACAGCTAATTAACTGTAGAGCTATAAACAGGAGACTTTATACATTTTGTGTCTTTCTCCAATATAATCTCGAGGGGTAGCTTAGTTGGTGTAGGACCACAGTTTTCTCTCGGGTACTACTACATTGAGGCCGCAGGGAATTTACCCGGGTTATCCCTGGGCTCGTAGAGATTAGCCTGGTCGAAAGGGTCAGGACACCCAAAGTTAAAAAAAAAAAAAGTCTTTCGCTGATATTGCCACTCCTTATAGTTCATGGAGAGAGAGAGAGAGAGAGAGAGAGAGAGTATCTCCTCACAATTAAATGTGCTGAGCGTGGGCCTAATTAAATGTGCTGAGCCAGGGCCTATGTAACCAATATATCTAAAGCCAAAATGTGTGTGTGTGTGGGCGCGAGAGAGAGAGTATATCTCCTCACAATTAAATGTGCTGAGCCTGGGCCTATGTAACCAATATATCTAAAGCCAAATGGGCCTTCCAATTGCCAAGGGTTGGGCCCAAGTCTGATTCTATGGCTCCAAGGGCCACATCCAAGCCTGAATTTTTAGCTCGATATAAATATATTGGTCTTCCACAAGCTATTGTGTGGCCCATCTGCAAACATTACTCTAGAGCCTGGCCTTTTTCTCTTGTTGGTGGCAGATGTAACAGTTCATATGAACTGCTAGTCTGATGTTTTGTCTATTTTGTTGTTGCTGCTGTTATCCTTTTGTATATTTGGACCTTTATCTTTAATGAATGTTCCCATTTCCAGAGAGAAAAAAAGAAGTTCCTCACCTGTCCTGCTAACTCAACCCTAACCTGACCTGGTCTGGGCTGATAATTATGACCCTCTGGGTTGGGTACATTTTTGCTATTTAAAACCGACCTAACCCAACTAATTGCACTATGACCCACAAGCCCGACCTGAACCCTACATGTCAATTAAGGGCCAGGTTCAGATTTTGAACCCAATTAATAAGTGGATCAGGTTGGGTTTGATGCTATACCCGCGAGCCTTAGTGCTCAACCTGACTTGAAATGACTCATTGCCACCCCTGGCCCAACACCGCCATAATCTGACACACATATTTGTTTGGATGAAAACTAAATGATACAGAAAGGTAGGAAGATTCACCTCATAACTCTCAGAAATCTCAATCCAAACAGAGTATCCTTTAATTCCTAAACTTGCAAACACATTTAACACCATGAGGCCATTGCTACAAATTCTCTGATTAAGAACTATCTCAATGCTTCACTCTGGAGTTATTGCCTCCATGAATCCCAGATATATGGGTTACAATGGAATATTTCCACAATAAAAAGGAGGAAAAAGGACAAATGAGTGGAAAATTGAAGAATATCTCTCTCTCTCTCTCTCTCTCTCTCTCAAATTATATAGATTAACTCGGTCGAGTCAACTCAACTTAATAAGATTTCTGATGATTCAATCAAAACTCAAATATGGAAGGTCTTGGTCAAGATTGGTCAAAATTAAATTGACTTTGTCAAGACTAGCGTTTACTCAGGGCTCTTGGCAAAAAATTAGGTAAAAATTCGTTATTTTTAATTATATCACTATCAGTATAATCTTAGCCTTATCCATCAACATTTTTTATTTTTTATTTTTGCTAACAGAGGGTTTTCAATCATTTGGGCTGGACTAATCCCTCCGGGCCAGAGAGAAGCCGGGTAAAACCCCTGCGCCCCCCCCCCCCGCCCCCCCCCCGCGGTGGTAGTACCAATGGACTCAATCTTCGATTTCTAAAAAGGGGGAAACCGGGGATCGATATCAAGACTTTTAGCTCCGGAAGAGAGAGAGGAACCATGGTCTGACTACTCGGTCAACCCCTTGGGGGATCAAATGAAAGAGTTCCACTGTATTTAACTAAGCTTTATAATCTTATAGCTAACTCAAATTATATAGTTTCAAAATGTTAATACATATATCTCCACCGAGACTTGGTGGAGCATTTGAGTTGACTCAGCCCAAGTTAGCTTTTGGGCTGAGTCAATTTTTGGCATGTAGCCACTGGATGACAGTAAAAATTGTCTGCTGTAAAGAATAAATTGATCCCATTTCATCAGAGTGGATTGGAGGTGTTGAGCCTTTTATTCCCTTACACTCCACTCATTGATGTAGAAGAGTCCAAAGCAAGAAAGCAGGAAAGAAGAAAAGAGAAGTGAAAATGGTTGGCTTGGAATACAAGGGTGGGACTCAAGCATAGTCAAGAGCCCACATGAACATTCTAAAGAAAAGCAAACATGTTAGTTCTGTAACCTCCAACTAACCCACTCTGTTTTACTGTTTATCACTTCATAAGTAGATTGAATTGCACTGTTTAAGCAACTAATTCCTCCTTCCCACCACATGAGCTTAATACTCTCTCCCTCTCACCAAACTGGGGCATGTGTTAAGTTTCTGTTCTGGATGTAGAATCATTGAAACTTGAAAACCAAGAAAAAACCACCCAATATAACAAACTACTTCACTATGTGGTTGCATGCACATGACCATCTCTGTTTGTTTTTGTTTTTTCTTCTAGTTCTTCCTGTTTCCTGTCCATTTCATGAACTGATGAGGGGGAGAATGGAACGGTATGTGGTTCTTCCCTTCTCTGTAGGCTGCGCTTCCTATTCGAGCATTGCAGTGTGTGATAATCAGCCCAAGAAAACCAAAGAAGAATCAAACCCATCAGCCCATGGAGACCAGTTATCAGGTGAGGAGATGAAGAATTCACTTGGGTTTCTTCCTATTCAGAAAGCAAACATTTCTTCAGGGCTTCACAGGTTGATGAAGGGATTCAAGAGCTTCTCTCAGATATTTGGTGAGTAGCTGATGAATCTTGTTGGTTCCCATTAGTATTTCTATTATAGCCATCACCATCATCATCATCATTATCATTGTTGTTGTTGATGATGTTGATCATGATAATCATCATTATTGTATTGTTGATGCTGTTGAATCTGTATCCTATATGAGTGCTGCACCCAGAGAATATTGTGTGCGCTCAAAAACTTTGAAAGTGGGGGCACACGGTCTAAAATCCAAACTGCTGATGATGAACATGAGCTTTCCCTGAAGAGACTTTTGATCCAACTGGAGTGGGGCCCACTGGTCGATTTATCGTGTCTAAAATAAGTGATTGGAACAAAAAAAATTCCAAAATAGAAGTGAATCTGGTGTTGCATAATAAATCTGATGGTAATCAGTGGTTTGGATTTAAGAATATGGGCCCCACTCCTATTTATTTATTTATTTATTCATCTTTTGAGTTCTCCATGCAGTGGGCCACTATTAATAAGGCCATTTGGGCCACTGCATGATTAGTGATTTTTTGAACAACAGCAAGAAGATGAAGGGCCCACATAAATTGCATATGAAACAAAGATTATCATGGTTTGATGATCAGAACCATCTCATTAAGGGGCTACCAAGATAGACCCTTAAAACAGTTTGGTTCAAATACTCAATTCTCAGACCCTTGATTCAATGGTTGTGATCGTCAAATCTGGCTCAATTGGAGTCCATAGGATCATCTTATGACTGACTACAAAAAAGATGGAGACAAAAATGTCCACCCTTTGACCAGCACCCAATGAGAGAAACTCCTCCAATCCATGGCTAACATCATCCATACGAGATATATGACATATGGCCCACCCATCCTAGGGCACTATTTAGTAATTAACCATCTAAACTCAGAAATTTGTAGAGCCCCATGATTTAGAGCAGTTTTGAATTAATGATAGTGAGCTTCACCCATTGATTTTGTGCATGTCCCACACAATTATGTGATGGATACTTCATATATTGTCCATGTTGCTGCTGCTATAAATTGATATCAGTGGAATTTCTATTTATATCATTGTGGTTGTTTGTTTGTTGGTTCTTGTTTCAGTGGAGAAGGAAGAAGAGTTAGAAGAGATGGAGATGGAGATGGAAATGGAGATTGGATCTCCAACAGATGTGAAGCATGTAACTCACATAGGATGGGATGGTTCTACTTGTACTACTACCACCACTCTGGATGGCCTCACACCCCCTCCTCACTTCCTCTCTCTCCCTTCTCTCTCTTTTGCTCATGATTCTTCTGTTAAGACTTAAAGAGTCACTTGAAGAGTGCTGTATGCTAAACTCATTAATCTATAAATAATTAAATATATATTCCTGTATTTCTTTTTAATTTATCTATATATAATTAAATATATAAATAAATATTGTTGTATTTCTTTTTTAAGCAGGCTGTCCATGGACTGGGCCCAAACATTGAAAGCATTACCATATTTGAGTAGGCCCAAACTTTCACCCCTTTATGAGCCAATTGTAATAGTCCCATTACACCTCAAGTAATGATAAAGGCAGTCCTCTTGCATCATTTATTATACCTACCTTTTAATCCTGGATTTATATTTTCTTGCGTGGATTTGATGAATGGGATAGGCTGAAGAAATAGAATTCATGTCGCTGACCCAACATAGTTAGGATAAGGCTTTGAAGATGAAGATGAGATGATTTGATGAATGGGAAAACTTATTGAATTAGTGCACAATGCACTTTCAAGTGCAGCTGTGTTGGCTCAAGAGTGTAGATTTAGGGGATAAGGTGTTGGAAACTTCTGATCATCTGCCATGGGACAATAGGCGTACCGGATTAGTTGTGCCAATGGGCCACAAGGATAATCTTGTATGACATTGGTTTTGATTAATACCATGGGATAAGGGTGTCTAAACCCTACAACATAGGGAACCAGATGTTCATATCTTTCACTGAGGTTCAGCCCTAGTTTGATTTGTGGTAATATGACAGTGTGATGAATCCATTGATGCTATCAAATTAATCAGTGGGCTTTAAGTTGTGGGTCTACTGAAAACACGTTTGCTCATACGGATGTTTTTGAGATAATTCCTTAAACGTTCAAGCTCAAAAACCATCACACAAAGGCCACAGATGAACAGTGGGATTGGAATATTAATGCTCTGTTTTCACCATCATTGTCTTGATTCATGCGTGGTCTATTCCATTGAACATCTTGACCTAAGGCTTGGCACATCAAGTTGGAATCCAAAAATTATTTAAGATCGTTTCGGTTCATCTGATGATTAATCCTACTTGATCACTCTTACTGCCCTCCCATGGATTGTAACAATGTTTTTATACGAATCTAACCATTTACAAGCAAAGAGTTCAATGAATCAATATGTTGAGGCCAACGTCCACTCTCGCTTTTGAGCGGTCATAATTGTGGTCGAGCCCGAGCCCTCACCATAAAACCATGGTTGTGTCGTTTCCCATCACCAATTGGTTTTGGGATAAATGGTTGCTTAATGGGGTGTAAGATCTTATACTATAGTAGGAAAGGAAACATTTTTAATTCTTTTCGGGCTTAGATTAACTCCCCCGGGCCTGTTTGGATAGGCAAAAGATAGAGTAAAGTGAAGTTAAATGAACTCTAACAGTTTAAAATTTTAACTCTACCCTATTTGGATGAGTCTGGAACGATTGATGAAGTAATGTTGTCAGCCACATGTGCTCAATTTCACTTTAACTCTAAATACTTCCATTTCCTTAGGGCTTGTTTGGATATGCAAAAAATAGAGTAGAGTAAAGTTAAATGGGCATTAATAGTCTAAAATTTCAACTCTACCCCGTTTGGATGAGTTTGGCCCAATAGATGAAGTAATGTTGTGAGCCACATGTACTCCACTTCACTTCAACTCTAAATACTTCCATTTCTTTGAGTAAAAGTGGATTTTACTTCAAATCTTAACTTCAAAATAAGCATCCAAATGGAGTGAAGTGAAGTACTATACTTTAACTTCAACCTATTTCTCTTCACTCCACTCTACATGTGAAACCCATTTCATTTTATTTCACTCCTCATTTATCCAAACAGGCCCTTAAGTAAAAGTGGATTCTACTCCAAACATTAACTTCACAATAAAATATCCAAATATAGTGAAATCAAGTACCCTATTTTAACTTCAACTCACTTCTCTTTCACTTCACTCCTCAAGTGAAATCCACTTCATTTTACTCCACTATTGATTTATCCAAACGGGCTAAAGACTCTAGAAAACACAAACATCGTCAACCCCTTCCAAAATTTTCCAGCGGTATCTTTCTTCCCCTACTACTTTTTCTGGTTGGGATTTCATCAACTTTACACCTTCACTTCTCTACATTTTTCAACTCATACTAAGCCTTCATTCACAAACCTAAGCTCTTTTGGTTCTTTTTCTATTTTCTTTCATGAATGATTAGAAGGTAGAATAAGGTATAGTCTTTAGAAGAGGGTCGATTTCGGTTAACATATAAAGCAAACAATAAGGTCTGGATCTTCTTGAGTTTTAGTCAGAGATTAAAACATGGTGAAGTCAATTTTAATTCAAGGTGACGAATCATGGTGTGGACACACTTTGCATATCCTGTTGAAATGATGGCTAAGTCATATTCATGAAAACTGAAAACTCCATTGAAATAAAGAACGGCCTCTTATCCGAGTAGTAAGAGCGGCTAGTTCTTACTTGGTTGCCTAGAGTTCGAACTTGGGCAATTAACTTCCCTTACCTGAGGTCTAGTTCTCTCACCAAACGGCTCCCTCACCTCAGGCTAGGGTCCCAACCCCCTAAGCTGGGTAAAAAAAAAGATGGTGCTTAATATTACTAATCCGAGGTGTGGATGGACTTATATGAGCTAAGCAATGCTAATTGGGATGTTTGATGGAAAATAGCTGTTAGGATAGGGTGCATTTAGGGGTCTTTACATATTTAAATGATTTATGTATAATGATCATACATCATCACATTTGTATGCACTAATTTATGTGTGTGGTGTATAAATGAAGCCATTTACACACTAAAATTTTCACAACTAAAAGGTGTGAACGTGATTCACACCCTCCTCTTCCATGTAGTAATTTTCCTCCCGTGGGTTGCATCAAAGACCTTTGTTTTTTTCATTCATGTGGCTCCATATTTGTAATCGAATTTGCTTAATAAACTTATAAACCACAAGATCTTGAAGTTAATTACCTTAATTCTTCGTAGATTTTGAGTACTTTGTGAAAAAGAACTAAACACAGATCTAGTTTTCTGCACTTTTATAAGCCCTCAATTTATGATCCAAACCGTTGAATATTATTGTATTAATAGTAAACATCAAGACGTATGATTTCATGTCAAGTATCCATGGATTTTGAGAAATTTGTAAAAACCGTTTAAAATCTAATTACATCTAAAACCAATTGATGTACTCATTTAGACATATGATTTCATGTCAAGTCTCCATGGATTTTGAAAAATTTGTAAAAACCGTCGAAAATCTATATACATCTAAAACCAATTGATGTACTCATTTACTCATGTGAAGATGTTGATTGTGTAACAAATATGGTAATATATTTCACATATAACATTTACAATGTAATACATGTAGGGGGATATTCATGTGCATCCATCCCTCACCATAGGGTGAAGGACACTTACGTGGCCTTCCCTCTTTGCACATGAATAATTTTTTTTTGCAAATGACCATATATGACTTTTCCTCTTTTACATATGAATATTTTCAATTATGTAAGTGTCTCTCACCCTATGGTGAGGGATGAATGCACATGAATACTCTCCATACATGTATATTTGTAAAAAAAAAAAAAAAACTCATTTTCTTATCTCATGCATAAAAGGCAAACGACCTTTTTAGAAATGGTAACTATCACATCCCGGTCCCGAATCACCCTGCCCTAACCCCAAGGTGTGACACACGTACTCCCGTAGTATTATACCTGTCTAGAATCAAGTACAACATCACGAAGGAGAAAATTTCTCTTTTCTACTTGTGAGTCTAGCTCACTAACACCTGTCAATTACATTTAATAGCGAAAGCATCTCAAATCATATACACTAGGTACCATATCATTGAACAATCTTATTTAAAGTTAAGGTATCAAGTGTATACAAAACATATTTACATATTAGAACCAAAGTAAGGGTTACAAGAATCACCCTACTATCTATACAAAACATATATCCAAAAGTATTTTCTATAACTATCAATCTAGTGTGATCCACACAAAAAAGAGTTAGTCACACTCTTCGATTAAGCTTTCAAAAAGTTTCCACATCACACTCCGAGGACCAAACTACATGGGCCCATTTCTTGGCCACTCCTCTAATTCTGGAGGAACCTCTTCGGTCTCCTCTTCTCTCTCCTGGGCCTCCTTAGGATTGGGAGCTGCACCTACGTCTGTGACACCAAGAATAATATCTTAAATACAACGATTTGGCAAGTATAGGTATTAATAAGCAATTACATAATGCATCAAATCTAATTAAATGACAATTGAGTAAAAAATATGTCAATATTCAATAATAACTAGGCAATTATGCCAAAATCGAATAGTTCATGCTTTACAAATCAAAAGGAGAAAATACATACTAATTTGACTACTACATTGAGCTCATCCTTTCAAAAGAGAGCAAATCTATTTGGGATGTCACCAGCGGCCCGGCCAAAGGCTAGCTGGCTACCCGGGTTTGGAGTTCCGGTGCTCTAAATGACTTACTGCAGTAGTCTCGAATCATAAACCGAGTTTAACTCCGTCGGGTATCACAAGGTCGAAGTTAAGTAGTGCCGACTCAATCGAATTAAATAATAAATGAATGTGAATAAAGTTTCCATATATAATCTTATAATCTCAAATCAAATCAAATAGTAATTGTTCACATTCCAATTGTGTCAAAGAAATCAACTCCGAATAATAGTCAAATTAAAGTACACCAATCTATTATGCATTGATAAACCAATCTTCAAGTCAATGGTAATATCCAAGTCAATATGAAATGCAATGAAATTAAGGAATCAATGTAATTACTAGCAAATCCTAATCTAACTATCCTTTGCCCCTCACCATCCAATTCGATATAGATTTAGAGAATCCATGTATTATTATCCTAATTAGTGTCACATTATGGAAATAAATACAATAGATTTACTAAACTAACACTCATGGCACGGTGATAGACTACCAGACAGTTCACATGAGATTATCCTGGCCTCTCAAGATATCTCATGCTCTTATGAATTTTCGTTGGACATATAAAGGGTCAAGATACCAAATTGTGGTTATAGCATGTTACTGGAAGCCATTGAATCTCCTTGAACAAGGCTATGGTACCACGTTGATGGAATGCACTGCTACAACTTTGCTGGGATTGAAGTTTGTATTCTGTGTATACTAAGGTTGCATTTAACAAATGCTCAAGTTTAGGTTCTGTTTACTAAGGTTGCATTCCACAAAAACTCAGGTTGAGGTTCTGTGCACTTTTTGTATTCTGTGTATACTCAGGTTGCATTCAACAAATGCTCAGGTTTAGATTCTGTGTACTAAGGTTGCATTCCTTAAATACTCAGGTTTAAGTTCTATATACTTTTTGTATTCTGTGTATACTTAGATTTCTTCAACAAATACTTAGGTTTAGGTTTTGTGTGCTAAGGTTGGCAGAACGGCAGAACGAAATACAGTGAGAACATAAATCATGTCTATTAACATTAAGAGGCTAGAGTGGTATAAAACACAATAGAAGTCTGAATCAAGTCAAGGAGTAACAACATGTAATTCAATTAAACTTATACTTGCCTCCAATTAGCTTTCCAATCCCTCTCTCGAATATTTTGCTCAAATGAACCAAAATCCCCAAAATCAAACCCTAAACCACAAATCCAAATGACAAAGCTAATGAATGTTTATGTATGATCAAAGAAGCGTCTCTTGACTCTATTTCACCTAAAAAAACACAAACAAAAAGGGGTTTGCTTCTTACCTCAAGAAGAAATCCGAATTTGGAAGGAGTAGGGGATGATGGAGATGGGTTCTTGTCAACCAAGGGTAGAGAAGGAAGGTGGAGAAGATGGAGAAGAAATCCACATGTTCATACAAAATTCCTTTGATGATCTTAGAGAAGAAAATAGCAAATGGAAAGGAAAGAAACAAGAGGAAGAAGGTTCTTCTCTTCAACCAAACAAGCCATAGTGGAATGGCATGGGATTGAGTTGGGTTTAAAGGGATAAGAATGCCTTTTTTTGCAAGAAAGTCCACTTGTTTTAGGCATTTCCATTTTGAGTCAAATGATGGCCCACTTCTACAACCGTTGATCAAGCGAAGTAAAGCCCGATATAAAAATCGACGTTCTCAACGAAATACATGCAATGATGTCAAGATGACATGCATATGATGAAAAACGAGAAAATCAATAATTACGTAAAAACCCTCGATTCAACCCAACCGAGTCAAATCGGTTCCCAACTCCCTATACAAGACCCAATACTCATCTAACTCACCTATAAAGAGTAAACTAACATAACTATCTTAATTAACAACCAAGCATCATTAAATTAGCTAAATCATCATTAATTAGTGCTAATCAAGGTTAATCTGGGTCGGGGTGTAACAATAACTTTAAAGAGCGAGAGTGAAGGAACTGCACATGTAGATAGAACCAGACTTAGATTTCCTAAGAATTCAATTACATGTACCAACCAGACCCTTGGTTAAATTTGGATTGTCTGAGAATTACAAATGCTAGCCAAACCTTGATCCCTGGAATGTTAAGATTCACCATTTGCTAGATGGAAGTTAAGGGAAAAAAAAGTTTACTAAGTGCCCATCATAGCCTCGAGAACACTCTTAAATTCCAAATGATTGTGTACGACTGACATTTAAGACTTCCAAATGTAGCACTACAAGAAATTTAGGCTGTTGCGACGAAATTTGATGATGATTTTTTTTTTGTCTTAAAAGAACACCCAAAGGGGACGAAATATAAATTTTGCCGTCTGTTTTCATTTTTTTCAAAAGTATAGGAGACGAAAACAAAATTTCAGCTACAAAAATATGGCTCAAACTTGTTTTGTGTTGGCGCCAATTATTTTAGCTCATTAGAGACGAAAATTGTTGTCACAATTTTTTTTTTTTTTTTTTTTTTTGCGACGAACGTAATTCGTCACCAATAAGGATAAGTTATGGAAGACAAACATATTTCGTCATCAAAATAAGGTGCCAATTTCATTTGCTTTGGTGCGGATTATTTTAGCTCATTGGAGACAAACATTTTTGTCACAAAATATAATTTTTTTTTGTGACGAACTTAATTCATCACTAATAAGGATAAGTTATGGAAGACGAAAATATTTTGTCACTAGAATAAGGTGTCAATTTCATTTGCGAGCGCGAATTATTTTAGCTCATTGGAGACGAAAATTTTTGTCACAAAATATAATTTGTTTTTGCGACGAACGTAATTCGTCACCAATAAGGATAAGTTATAGACAACGAACATATTTCGTCACCAAAATAAGACGCCAATTTCATTTGCTTTGGCGCGAATTATTTTAGCTCATTGGAGACGAAAATTTTTGTCACAAAATATAATTTCTTTTTGTGACGAACATAATTCGTCACTATTAAGGATAAGTTATGGAAGATGAAAATATTTGGTCACCAAAATAAGGCGCCAATTTAATTTGCGGTGACACCCATTTCGTTCGCACTTGAGCATATTCCTCTCTTACAAGTATTGCTTTGGAAAAGCCTTTAAAATGACTAAAATGGGCCCCCCAAGGCCCTAACGTCCATCCCCCCCCACCCCACCCCAATCCAACGCCCCTTTTCCAAAACCCATTTCCCCCTTTGTCCCTCCATCTATCCCAGTCTCTCTTTTCCAAAACCCTTTTCCCCCTTTTCCAAAACCCTTTTCCAGAAGAGGAGAGAAGAACCATTTTCCCCATTTTCCAACATCTCCCACCCATCGTCTCAAGCAGCAGCCCCATGACCCATTGGCCCCCATCAATCATCATCACCCTCCATCAACACACGCAGTGCAGACCCATCCCTGATCAGTGATCCCTCTCATCTCTACTTCTCTCAGTCTCTCTCGCCTAGAATTCTCAGACGCAACCACCATCACCAATCACCATCATCTGTGCCCATCATCCTCCATCCAGGAGTCCGCCACCACCAGGTACACCTACGTCTCTCAGTCTCTGCTACTGTGAGAACTTGGTCCGGGTGGTACCCTTAACCACGGGGCGTAGCGTGTCAACCACGGGCTTCAAACGGTGAGTTTCCGTTAGCCCGCATCAGAAATATCCAAGTCCTAACCTTGGGCTTATAAGTCAAACCCCGTATTAACTTAGCATGAGGCTTTTTAAAACCATGCGTCCCCGGAAATCGTAAGAACTCCGAAGTTAAGCGTGCTCGGGCGGGAGCAGTATTAGGATGGGTGACCTCTTGGGAAGTCCTCGTGCGTGCACGTGGGCCAAAGCGAACAATTTCATGCTGAGTTAGGCGGGGTTGTGACAGTTGGTATCAGAGCCGAGGACGACTCTATTTCTAGTGGGGGAGAATGTGAGATCTTGGTCCGGGCGGTACCCTTAATAACTGGGCGTAGCGTGTCAATCACGGGCTTCAAACGACGAGTCTACGATAGCCCGCATCGAAAATATCCAAGTCCTGACCATGGGCTTATAAGTTAAACCTCGTATTAACTTAGCATGAGGTTTTTTAAAACCGTGTAGCCCCGGAAATCGTAAGAACTCCGAAGTTAAGCGTGCTCGGGCGGGAGCAGTACTAGGATGGGTGATCTCCTGGGAAGTCCTCGCACGTACACGTGGGTCAAAGCGGACAATTTCATGCTAAGTTACGCGGGGCTGTGACAGTTGGCATCAGAGCCGAGGACGGCTCTATTTCTAGTGGGGGAGAATATAAGATCTTGGTCCTGGCGGTACTCTTAACCACGGGGCGTAGCGTGTCAACCACGGGCTTCAAACGATGAGTCTCCGTTAGCCCGCATTGGAAATATCCAAGTCTTGACCATGGCTTATAAGTCAAACCTCGTATTAACTTAGCATGAAGTTTTTTAAAATTGTGCGGTTCCAAAAATCATAAGAACTCTAAAGTTAAGCGTGCTCGGGCGGGAGTAGTACTAGGATGAGTGACCTCTTGGGAAGTCCCTGAGTTGGGCGGGGTAAATGCGACAAAAAATTTTCGTCTCTATTTCTTATATTTATAATAAAATATTTTTATCTCTAATTTCTTCCTTTAATGACAATATTTTGTCACTAATTACTTACAAGTATGTTTCCAACATAGTGTATTGGAGACGGAAAAAAAATTACTTGTTTCCAACAGAGTGTATTGGAGACATAAAAAAAAATCGTCACAAATTTATCTTTTTCATTGATGAATTTTTTTTCATCTCTAATACCTTTTAGCGACAAGGCTTTGGCAACAAAACGGGTGACGAAAAATTTTCGGCTCAATTAGTTTCAATGACGAAATATGTTTATTTTGGGACAAATTTGTGTCGTCCTTAAACCCCAAATTTCTTATAGTGTAGATTTCTTATCGGGTATATAAGGTTTTGACATATTAGTCCTCCTTAAACCCGATTTTCACAACTTTGTGATCACAATTCAAAAATGTCACCAAAGTTGTTTGACTCTGGTCAACAAATTTATTTTTTTTCTTTTTTAATTTTTTGCGTCATCCCATAATATCATGGGATAGTCCAATCAATTTTTATATCATAAACTCTCTACAACTAGTAATCGAATTCGTTTTTTTATAAAACATGAAAAAGGACATTTTCTAAAAAGTAAATACACATTTGACCACCATTTCTCATGTTTTATCATTCAAGAAAAAAAACCTTACCTAAGATGCTGCATAAAAGCAATGATACCATGAGACATTCCCATGATATCATGGGATTTATCAGTTTTTGTGACATACACAATTCCCATGATATCATGGGATTTGGACAAAGAATTTTAAAAAAAATTATTGACCAGAGTCGTGAATTTCAGTCATGACATTGGAAAAACCAGGTTTAAGGAAGACTAATATGTCAATTTTTTATTGAAACTTTTCCATACAAGAATTCCACAAATTCTACTTTCAAACAAAATACTAAAGACAATGCCAACTGTGTTAGAACTCTAAACAATACGGGGCATTCATCTGTTACAACAAAACAAATGCACAAAGCGACAGTAGTAAATGATCATGCATCAGAAATATTAAGAGTGACAACTTGATACAAAATGGTGAGGCTGATGTACATGAACTCCCGGCAAAAAATGAGGAGAAATGACCTCTGCTATAACCACTCTCTTTATTAAACCATGTGAGGTGATTCTAACTCAAAAGGGACACAGTTTCAAAGGATGCACATGCCTGATCTTTGAGCTGCGTTTCTGACCTGCAGGCTTTGATATGCCTTTGATGCACAATTGGATTGATCAAATGCAGAAAAACAAGAGTTCAGCATAATAATTAGTTTCATTATTCAAATGAGATTAAAATGGCCAACCCATTGTTAGCTCAATGGTGAGGTACCTCCCACTTCATAGAAACAATCAAAGTTCAATCCTTGGCCAAAGCGCAGATGCTTAGTGACTTGGAAGACCGTATGAGTGGGTGCATGAGTTGCAAAGGAGCACGCGCAGAGAGAGAGAGAGAGAGAGAGAGAGAGAGAGAGAGAGAGAGAGAGTATATGAAGGGCTTGAAACAACAGGAAAATAGAAGGTAGCCAAATGAAAAATCCCACGGTGGTCACTGCTCATCAGTAAGAGGGAGAGGGGGATCATATTGACTATTGCTGTCTGTAACAATATAGAAATCTTATTTTAGATCGTAGAAACAAGGTCTACGGCACACCAACATTCACAATTCTTCCATCAAGAGTCCCAAATTTCAAAAACAACCAAAGGTCAAGTGATTCACTGTTATTAGGTTGGATAACACAGCAACTCCAATGAGTGCTATTGACAACTCCTTGGTCTACTTTTTTTTTTTTTTTTGCTAAATGGCAAATTGTGTTAGAAAGGAGGAGAGAAACAAATGGCAAGAAGCCCCAAAACAGGAAAGCCTAAAAGGCCACTGTGCAAGAAAGAAAAGGAGAAACTAAGAAGCTGAGCCCCTAACAACCAAAATTTTGAATAGGGAAGAACGGTAAAAAATGGCAGAACTCTTGAAGAAGTCTACCAGAAAAAGATTTGTCTGTGCGACTAAGAGAGGCTGAAAGAAGCTCTGTCAGGTAGATCTTAACCTTTGTCTGGGAAGCTCTAGAGTTGCTATAAAAAAAAAGGTCATTTCTACATTTCCAAATTGCAAAAGTGGTGGTGGAAAAGATGGAGCAGTACCTTTGCATGCCGGCCTATCACTGTTGAGGAAGAGAGCGTGCCAAATCTTGGAGGGGGACAGAGGGCCAGCCATGGCAACACCAACTCCTTGGTCTACTTGTTATCATAGGTTATGTTTATCCACACCAGCCCCATTCACTTTGGAATCTCCAGCACTTCATTTGTGGTTTTCCCATCTAAATCACACTCAAATAATTCAAGTAACTAGAACCCAAGGAGTTCTAAACAGAACATAAAGTAACCCATACAGAGTGAGTACAATCTCAACATATAGAAGGTTGGGTAACACAGGAGCATACCTATTCTTGAGTAACATACTAACATATAGCTCACATCCAGGCATATGCTGGTTATTATGAACTTGGTTTTGTAATAACTGCACAAGGTGTGACCACTTCAACTGTTTTTCCAATTTGTAGTGATGCATGTTAAGAGGCCATTTGCAGTAAAAATAAAATAAAATAATGTATATAGAGTTGAGTAAGCTTTCCATTGTGATCATCCAGAGAGAGAGAGAGAGAGGGTGTTTGTTTTTGGATTAAGAGAAAGATCAGAAGATTACCCAAGTAGTTCCTCAACAGAAGGAGAGAAACAAACTTCCCCTCCCAATCTTCCTCCCTCAATAAAAAAATAGGAAAGCAACTTTTACCTTCCCATCTTCATCTTCTACCACTTTTCTTAGGCTTCATCCTATTGGTTGCGTTTATCTATCTTCCATGACTTTCTCCACTACAAAAAAATTGCTAGCTGTGTCCATAGAAAAAGTTTGGAGATTTAGAAGTGGACAAAATAAAATAAAGACATACAGGGCAAGAAAAAAAAATTGGCCAAGAAATTGTGCAGGACAGATCTTCAGAATGATTGACTTTACTGAGAAAAAATAATAAAGCATTTCTACTTTGTGTTAAGTGGTTATCGGAATGGCCCAAAATCAATTCTTTGAGAAAAACATAGACCTAATGAAGAATTCAGGATCCAAAGAAACAAAAAAAAAAAAAAAGGGAGAAAAAAGAAAGACTAATATCCTTTTCTCTGCCAAATTATGGATGCCCATATTGGAAATACATGAAGCAGTTTGTCAGATTGTCATCATATTTTTTGATGGACAAGTAGTCAAAAGAGAACTCGATTGTATTCACACAATTAACACAGTCAAGAGCCTTTTCATGATAATCTGTACAGGTCAAAAGAGAATAATTTTTAAGTCAATATTCAAAGAGAATTATATGTCAAGGTGGGGGTGGGGGTGGGTGTATGTGTGTCATCATCATCGTCATCAAAGCCTTATCCGGCTAAATGAATTTTGTTTCTCCATTCCGATCTATCTTGAGCCAGGTGTATATATTTTTATATAACAATCAATTTGGTTTCATTCCAGGAAGGTCAACTATAGAAGCTCTCCTCACTTAGACAATTAATGAAAAAATATTGAGAGAAGAAAAAAAAAATCTTTATCCAATCTTCCATCGATTTAGAGAAAGCCTACAACAAGGTACATGAATGTCCCAAGAGGATTTTTTTTTTCTTTTTTTACTTTATTAAAGTCATGTATGAGGGAGCGGTAACGAGAATGAGAACTACTTGTGGAGTGATAGCCTTATAGGTGAATTTCTATTAACCATAGGTTTGCATTAGGGGTTAGCTTTAAGCTCTTATCATTTTTAACTGATTACGAATGAGTTAATGCTTGTACTCAATGTGAGGCCTTGCCCCTTTATTTGCCTGAGTTATGCGTAACTACATGTAATTATATCTAATTATGCTATTTAGTAGGGGATTAGTAAGGGTAGAACGGTAATTTCCTAAGATTTAGGCATAATTGTGTGAGCTAGGGGGGTATATTTGTAGTTCATAGAATATTAGAGGGGTTAGTAGTAATTTTAGAAGTTAGTTAGTGAGGCACTTAGATGTAATTTTGAGTTAGACTAAGGTTTCCTTGGAGAATTGTGCATTAGCAAAAATGCCCTTTAGCATCTTCATTAATCAAGCATATAAAAGGAGGCCATTTTAGCCATTTCACCTATCTCCAAAATCTATAATTATAAGCCTCCCCCTTCTCCAAAGAAATTCATTCCATTCTCTCTTCCCTCTTCTTTGATTTCAAATCTCTCCTTCCCTCCCATCTCTCTCTCTTTCTTCTTCAAGAAGCTAGGGTTCCTACACCTTGATATGAGGCCTTCATCACCTAAAGCAAGAGAATCCTGAAGCTTCTAGCCATCTACAACAAGAGACCATCATCTCCTTCTCTAGATCTCTTCTTCCTCTTCAATTCAAGGTAAATTTCATGATCTAGCTCCAATTCTCCGGCAATCTAGGTTCTTCTTGTGAATTCCTTTCTATTATGCGCTTTTCTCCTTGGGAATGGGTTGTAGGAGGTGTAAATCTTGCTGCTGGAGCAGATCTACGGGTGTCCTTGGACTAGGAGGCATGGATCTTGGACTAGGAGCTTAGATCTTAGAGATCTAGCTTGGATTCCTTAGCTAAGAGGCCAAGGCAAGTGCAATATACACTTAACATAGCATGCATGTTGTTCTTTCTTCGATTTCTGTAATTTGATCTATATATTATGCATCGATCTGTATAATTGCCCATTTCTAAGTTCTATTTTTTATTTTATGGCATTTTGATGGATGTAAACCCCATTTAGAAGATCAATGGCCCATCTATTGATGTTTTGATGATGGATGGATGTGTATGATGTGTTGGAGTTGGTTTATTGATGTTTTGGATGAAATTGGATGGAGTTTGGAGAGATTTGGATGAGAACCAGATCGTGGAGTTTTTAGCTTTGTGACTCCACGGTTGACCATGAGACCTTTCACGATCGACCGTGGACACACGGGGTTGACTACGGTCACCTCACGCTCAATCGTGAACACTATGGGATTTTCTACATGAGAGCTGACTGACAAAACTCTCTCACTGCAAACCATAAGACAACCATAGTATCCATGGTCGAGCGTGGACCCTTTTATAGTCGACCGAGGACACTGTATGCAGTAAACTTCAGATTCTATATAATTTTTTAATTTAATCTGGATTGGGGTAGAGATGTCAAATGGGCCGGGCCGGGCCGAACCTGCCAGTCAACCGGTCGTGGCCCGGCACGGCCCGTGCTGGGCCGAGGAGGCTGGGCCCATTGGCCCGTTTGGCTTGGGCCCGCGGGCTGCCCTCTGTGGCCCACCGGCCCGCCCAAAAGTGACTGTTTTTAAAAAAATTATCCATTTTACCCCCCCCCCCCCCCAAACAGCAATAAAACGATCATATAAGGGGTATTTTGTGTCCTTTTCAATTTTACAAAGTCTATAATACTCTAACCCTCCTATTCTTTTTCTAAATTTATTAGTGTTATTTATACTACTCTAAGTCTCTAACCTTCGAATATTTCTACGTAAGAAGTGTATATCGTGACAACTTGCCAATAGGCTCAACTTTGCTAAAAATTGGATTAAGTCTTAATAACATATAAATAAAAAATTATCAAGAATTTAAAACTACTAAACCAAAAGGTTAAAATAACATGATGGGGTTGGTTTTCTTTTAATTATTGGAACTTCCATGATTCCATCCATCCTAACCCCACTAATACAAGTGCACCTAGGTGGGCCCCATGAGATGTAGTAGGAAATCCCCAATCTATCAATCAATCGGAGTAACTGAATGAGTCTCTTTTCTGATGATGGCGGAACAGTTGGATGCTAATTTGCTGTGATATCTCATATTTTGTCACTACCCATTGACTTTTGTGTTATCTTATAATTTGGATGTTCCCCTGTCTATGGTTTCTCTCTCATTTAAAGCTCCATCTGCCCCACTACAACTATCCTTCCACAATCAGTTTTACATTCTTCCTCCACTTGTGGAGAAGTATAAATAAAATATCAAATAAGAATTTCAGAAATTTCAGAAAAAAAAAAGTGAACTAAATTTTTGGATGAGCACACTACCTAATGAGACAAATGTAATCACATTAAGTGGGACCCATGTGTTAATTGACCCAATAAAAAAAGGCTTCCCAAAAACATTAAAAAAAAAACTCAATAATATATTTTTAGATGGCACAAGTCTTCAAAGATATCAAAGAAACAGAATGAGAAAGAAAAAATGTAACAAAAAAAAATAAATAAAGAAATCATATTCATGATATGCATTTTCTAAACTGTGTTAGAGATAGAGCCTAGTGGTCCTAGTCAAAACTCTGACTAGTGCGCTCTCACTGGTAAGTCCTACACCACATGTGAAACCATTCCTCTTATTCTTTTATGATTTTTATTTACTTCAAACCTAACTTTCATCGACCACATGACATACTGGAACTGGGGGTATGGACCATATGGCATGCTAACTTACTTGAGGTATGTGATGTTGGTATTCTGATTAATCAACATCTTTGTTTCACTTTCAATGACTACTGCTTCAGAGTTGAGAGTTTCAAATTCTAATCATGGGGGTGATGGTATTAGTGTTATTTCTAAAAAAATGAAAAAAAAAGGCCCGCTGGCCCGCTAGCTGGGGCGGGCCGTGCCGGCCCAGCCTGGCCCGTTTGACATCTCTAAATTGGGGCCCATTGACCTTCCTCATGGACCGTTAGTGATGGACTAAGCACGGGCCAAGCGTGGAGCTTAACATTGGCCCTTGTAGCCACCAAAAGTAGGGTTTAGGTGCTGAAAATGGAACTAATGTGGTGCTTAAGGGCTGTCTTGGATGCCACTCACATTCAGAGAACTAAACGCCTCTAATTCGGTATCTAAAACTCTTCTAACCACTGTGTTGGTGAAGTGGAAAACTACACCTGAAGGGGGGCGTTGACCTAGGTTGGATTATTTGTATTCTTTCCATTTATTGATTAATATGGATGAGATGTTCATTATATGTTCTTTACTTTTTAGCTACTGTTATTCCAGTAATAAATAAACCTGATTAAGAATGGAAATGAAGACTTTAACCTAGGGTTACCTAAAGGAGACCATGGATGTATGGAGGATATTGACCCGTGTTTGTGGCTAGGCAGGCTATTCAATGGCTTGTGAATGGGATGAACTTTGAACCATGGAGTAGATGATTCTTTGGCATGAATTAGATACCCTACGATGGATGGTATATTCTGGACTTTGATGATATGGTTATGGATTGTTACTTAGATGGTTTGATGGGCGGTTATTTGGACACTTTGATGGATGGATGTTTTGATGGTATGGATTGGACCTTGACCCTGGACTTCGTTTGGACCTTGGAAACCTTGCTCATGCAAGGATAGCCTAGCCAGACACCGACCTTATAGTATGGATCTTTGAGTCAGTATAAACATCCACTAGGTTGAAGAGCTTAGCCTTGACACTAATCATCCTTGAGTCGACTGATCTTTATTTTGCCATCATGATGGGTATTTCGAGGTGGACGTACGCCACTGGGTATCACATAACACTGCACAATACCAAACTTTGGCTGGCAGAATCCGGCAACTTTGTTTCGGCCGGGCTATGACCCCGTGCATCCCCGCTGCAACTCGTATGGGGCAACATTATAATTTCTCGTGGTACTAGCCTATATGGATGTGCCATATTGTTTAGATGGTTGGGTATAGCATGTTCCATTTCATTATGATATTGTTATTGCATGATCTGCCTAGCAATGTTCCCATTGTTACTCTATCGATCTATTGATTTTCTTTACTCCTTTTGATGCATTCCTACTATGCTATTTGTATATTGTGCTGCCAGGTCTTTTTGGATATAATCCTTTATACTTTGGTGTTGTAGGTATCATTACCCATCACATTACCCCGGAGGGTGAGGTGTTCTATGGAACGCCGACTACAGACGACTACGGGTGAGGTACAGGTAACTTAGAGGTCCAGTCGGAGGATGAAGAGCGTGCTCATGAGGTTTGACTTGGTTATTTTGATGAGTTTTGATGGGTTGTAATGAAACATATTATACTTCTTATCCTAACTTGTAGCATACGGATTTGCACCTTCCATTTGATATATGTATTGATGATACCATTGGGGATTGTTATTAGTCATTTTGCTTTCGCTGATTTTATGATATCTACTTCAGCATTTAAATGTTCTTATTATATCAAAAAGTTATAAATTGGACCTTACTGTGGAGTAACATCCTGACAGTCATGCAGTTAAATTCGACTTCTCAGCGTGATCTTCAGGATCCAGAATTAGGGGAGTGACACTCAAGATAAGATTTCTTAGTGTAATTTTTTTTCTAAATGATATGGTGTTGATGGATGAATCGAGAGATAGTGTGAAAGAAAAACAGGTTTTAGAATCCAATCGATTTAAAATAAGTCGTAAAAAGATGTAATATATGAATAGCAACTTCATTGGGGATATGTAGAGAGAGATAACTCTTGTGAGAATTGAAGCTCAAGAGATACCACAAAGAGGATACTTCCGATACATTGGCTCCATAATTAGTAAGAATGGGGAGATTGAAAACGATATCAAATGTAAGTTAAGAGTCGGTTGGTTGAAGTGTCGACTTACTTCTGGAGTGCTTTATGATGGACGCATTCCAACAAACCTGAACATAAAATTTTGCAAGACAACAATTAGACTAGTTATGAGTTATGACCTATGGAGCATAATGTCGGCGAGCTAGGAAACAATACATGCAAAACATGTGTAGCATAGATGAGAATGTTGAGATGGATGTCTGGTAAAACTAAGACGGAACTAGAAATGAGCACATTTTGGAGCATTTAGGAGTACATCAATAAATGATAAATTAAAAGAGACATGTTTAAGATAGTTTTGCCACGTCAACACAAGCCAACAATGGCACTAGTGAGGAAAAGTTTCCCTATGCATGTTTATAGTCTCTCATGGAAAAGTATAGGCCGAAGAAAACATGGATGGAAGTAGTAAGGATAGATTTAAAGAAATGCAACATAATTGAGGATTTGGCCTAGGATAGGCTGGAATGAAGAAACAGATTTCAAGTACTGAGAGAGAGAGAGAGAGAGAGAGAGAGAGAGAGAGAGAGAGAGAGAGAATTATTGGGATTGTGAGATGATGCAGACAAAGGAGTTCACAAACTACACCACTAGAAAACGAAGATACAGAAGCAAGAATTTTGGTTTTGAATGCCTAATGCAACATTTGGAAAGGGGCTTGCTTTCACATATAAGATGCATTCCCTCTTGGTTGAGAGGTTCCCTCTTGGAAGCTGGAACACAATCACCCTAAATGTTGCTCTACGTTTAGGAAACTGGGCCCTAGAGTTTAGCTGGATATAGATTTCTACTCTCCCCTAATTCCCTTCTCACAATTTATGAGCCTAATCGTTATTTATTCCCTTTTCAGTTTCCCATTTTTTTCTTTTTTTTAAAGAGAAAGGAGATATCGATACCAGTTCTAATTGTATTCCTCCTGGAATAGTGTCTCTTCTTATCGGGTCCTCGCATGCATCTATCCTGGGATCTATAATAGGATCCCTCTTAAAGTGTGATAGGCAAATGGAACTATTACTGTAGTTGCTTTTTCGCCTTGTGACAACATGAGTTGTGTGATATGCAAATGGAACAATTACTATGGATGCTTTTTTTGGGGGGGGAACTAAAAATGTATTGAGTCCTTTTTAAGACAGAAAGTTTGTTTTCAGATTCATTAAATACTGAAAGTTTCTAAGGTTGACCCCCTTTCATCATATTTCTCTTTATTCATAGCTGGCCTTGTAAGGATCTGACTAGATTTTGAACTCAGTTATTAATTTCTTGAGACTATCATTTTGAGGTTTGATTTTTCACCACGATTATACAGATTTGAATTGACATGTTTCAGTCAACAGTCTAAAATCTGAGTACTTTCTAATTTTCCTTGCTCAGAATTTTTTTTATCACAACAGATGATGACTTGCAATCTTACATCTCTTGTTTGCATTTTCAGGTATCAGTTCAGAATCCAACTATTAGGAAAAAAAAATCAATATAACCAAAATAAAAAAGGATTGCAACTATGGGCACCTTACTGCTGCACTACAGGCTCTATGCACTTGTCAAGGATATTGCAGGACCCTGAGGGCCTGACCTCATTCAGTAAACCAAAGAAGGATAACACAACTTCACTTCTGCATCCAATTGCCATTATATACCATCAAGAAAACTGATGCCAGGAGGCTAAAACTTGAGTGTGAGGCTGCTAAATATGGGCGCCTGTTGATAAATCTATATAGGATTCCTTTGTCTGGTATACGACTCTGTGTTGAATATGGGGGCCTGTTGATTTTCTCACTGAATTGAGAATTAAATGAAACAACAAATCAAGAGTATTTTCTTTTGATAAATTTCGTAAGGAATTTGAGCTTCTTCAAGCTAGCCTACTGAAGTGCACACCTACTCCCAATGCAGACACATCTCAAAGAGCTCATACCAGAAAAACTACATATTATATCACAGGCAGTACTTGAAAACTCCAAATCTTCTAATGGATAACTGAAAAATAGAGACATTAGTAAGTTCAATGGTTTTCAGGTAAGGGTTATGGCCATCTGGCAAACAAGTGCAGGAAATCCAAAATTTGTAACTATTGCAAGGGTGTAGAACAACTAATTGCCAAAGGTAAGAAAAAAACCAGAATTGAGGCTTCTGGGCATAAAAAGTGATATTTTAGGAATTTTATCCTCTGCCTCTTCCAGATTAATTCCAGGCATCATCCACTTTTCCCTCCTCCATCTCCTCATTTAACAACATTGCCATCAGTCAACCTCTACTACTATCTTTCCTGCCCCTTCAACAACCTAAGCAAAACCCCAAAGCAGAAAAGATAACTCCAGCATTTTCTGTCATGAAATACTTAGGTACTAACCAGTAAGTTCCATTTGCTTGGAATGAGGGCTCTGGTGCCATCCATTCATGTGTTTGAGATATATCCCAAAATTCTTACAAACTCTAAATTATTTCAAAGCAAACTGAAGTTTGTACTGCAGATGCATAAAGTTTGAGTATACTTGTGCCATCTAAGGTCAGATAACAGGGGGAGCTAATAGGGAGGGGGATGTTCACATAGAAAGGTCCTTGTTTCGGACTTGAGATTGTCATGGACATTATTCCTTGCTTATTGTAAAAAATATAATGCATAGCATTGGCATTTAATCTATTTAATTCTAATAAATGTATCGGTATATATATTGAAATCTAGTTACTAAAAACAAATGTAATTTCTCATGTTCTCACATAGATTCAACTAGTTCTAATTGCAAGTTGCAACATGGGAAACAGGGTTATTCATTTATAAAAAACTTGAATGATCGCTTTTGCTTGATTCACAGAAAAGTTAGGTAAACAGCTCTTGTGGTTACAAACGAAGAACTCATTTATTTTGTTATATTTGTAGACAATTTTACAGTCAGTTTACATGAGCTTATTGCATTCAAGAGTTTTTTTTTTTTTTTTTGTTTAAAATAAGTGTTATCCTGAACACCTACCACCTCACATGTTGTACGTACCCTCCCCTCCAGGTGTAGGACAAGCCCATAGTCCCAATGGGTTGACCCGCCAATGACCAAGCCATCTGTCTTGACCAAGCCTTTGGACCCATGCCATTCATTTTATGTTATTTCTATATTATTTAGAGATTTTAATTATATGTAAGTTGTTTTAGTAGGATATTTTAATCCTGGTCATCAATGTGTTTAGATGGTCTAGATTAGTCCTAGGATTATTTACTTTTCTATATAATGATGTAAAGCATCTTTGGCTAATTAGTGATGGTTAATGAATAATAAAATTGAGTTTTCTTCGAGTTCTCCTCCTTGAGATCTCTAATGCCTCCTGCTTTGGAGTTTGGTGAGAGCCCAAGTCACTAACACCTCTGGATCAGAGTTCGGTGAAAGCCCAATTTCCCCTTATCTCTCCATCTTCTATCCTCGCCAGCCCCGCATCTTCCCCTCCATCACCTTAGTTCTGCATTACCTCCAATGTCGTTATATGGGGCAAATGATTATTTTATATCAAGGTAAAGTCAGATGACTTGTTAGAAATAAGTACTAGTGGAAAAGGGAAATATCCAAACAGTGAATTGATAATGATGACACAAATTCCGGTGGCCAAACTGACCATAGATCAAGACTTGGCTTCTTGACTTAAATTAAAAATGCTTTCCGACATTGCATCTCTAAGAAACTATCAATATGCATTTGCCACTTGGCTATTTCAAAGATCATTCTTTGTTGTCATGGTCTGTCACCAGTAACGCTCTCATTATATAACAAGAATCTCATGCCTGGTATGAAAAGTTCAAATCCGCCATTTCTCAGATGGATAAACTCTAAGCAACTTTGATCACTCAATGTCCATATGCATACTGTCCAATTGAGTCCACTTCTTTCTTGTCTATGTCAACAACATTCTTATTTCAGGAAGTGATGATTACTCTAGCATTAGACAACTGAAAAGCGCTCTTAAGTCCTCAGTTGAGATGAAAGATTTGGGGAAGGTAACTTCTTAAGCTTCTAGTCAATATTTTCTGAAATGGAATGAATGCCTATCATCCGACGGAGTCAACATCTAACTTGGCAATGTCAAGGACATTCTTAGTTTAGGAAGTGATTACTCTGCAATTAACAAGTGAATAACTTCCCCAAGTTCTCTGTCAAGATGAAAGATTTGGGGAAAATAACCCCTCAGTCTTTCTTTTTTTTTTTATCAGTAAATTACTCAGTCTTAAAATTCAAGCTTCTGGTTTTGAGGGTATTTATTCACAAAACAAGATGTACACTGGATAAGAAACCACTTTCATAGCAAAATCAAGATGTTGCAGTTGCTGATCTACTGAATTATTTGACTGTGAAACATTGTTATAATGAAGACGAGCCCATATGATCCTTTCACCACATTGTTATGATCAAGCTTTTTACCTCTTCCCTCATAGTCATCTCTCTCCCCGTCCCTCGTTCCCTTGACCCCCCTAAATCTGAGCCATATAGAATACGAGTCGTTTAGGGCTCAGGTTTTTCCAATTCACATGAAAATTAGTATGGTTTGGGTCAAAGGAAGGTCGATGCGGGTCAATTCGGATTGACTCACACCATTGTTGGTTTGGTTGGGTTGGTTTAGTTGAGGATATCTTACCCGATTCAAAAAAAGAAAAAAGATTTGATATGGGTTGGGCCCCAAGGTGGGGGCACTACCTGTTGATCAGACCCCATTTTGACTCGACCCTACCCATTTACCACCTCTGGTAAAGGGTAAATGGGGGACCCAACCCAACCTATTAAAATTGGGTTTGATATTGGTCTTTTCCTTTTGGTTTGGGCAGATACTAGTTTATAAATTCTGATTTGATTTAGAGTTCTGGTTAATTTTGTACCTCACTCTACTTATTTTCACAATCTTATAGAGTATGACACAACGTGAAATTTCTTGTTTGGATAGTGGTGTGAATCAGATCATATCTGTCCCTAAGAAGGGGCAGTGCTCCGGGCCCAAATGGTTTCCCTGGCTTTTTTTTTCTCTTTCTTATTGGGACGTTGTGGGCAACTTTGTAGTTGCGTCCATTGGAAATATTTTCAATCATAAGACTCCTCAGGGCGTTTAATGCCTTCTTTCTAAACCTCATTCCCAAATCAACAGGCTCGGATTGCAGACTTAAGCCTCCCACTTAGTTTCCATTCCCCCATTCTGAGCAGCCTTTGTAAAAAAACGGATCCATCCATGAGCACGACTCTTTCCCACAAGCTTTGCAAAAGATTGAAGTCCAGGATGGTTGGTGTTAATACCCAGTATCACCAAAAGCTCGAGCTATTAGTGAGCGGCATAACAATTCATATCAGCTCCCCCACCTCCCCTCAGCGAAGAGGAAACCGTTCGAATTCCAAACCCAACAGACCGAACATACAGACCAGACGAACATATGGAGGTAACATGCCTCCCAAGGGTTTCAAACTCGTGATCTTTGCTCTGAAATCATGTTAATAGCCAGTAATACCGAAAACTCGAGCTATTAGTGAATGACACAACAATTTATATCAACGGTTGGGAGCTCAATTTGTTTGAAGTTGGACATATCCACAACTTTTGATAAATTGGTTTTTCCTCTTCCAAGCTTTGAAGAGTTTTGACTTTTCGGATATTTGGATTCAGTGTTATGAAAGAATCTATTTGCTCTTCTACAGGATCGGTGTTGGTCAACAAAGAAACCTCCGACTTTCTCCACCTCTAAGTGTGGGTTGAGACAAGGAGATCCTCTCTCCTTATCTTTTCATTTTGGTAAAAGAGGGTCTAAGTCTGAATCTCATACATCTTGTAAATACTAGTAAAACTACTCCAATATCCAAATGTAATTGTATCATAGCTATATGTCACCTATTTTTTTGCAGATGATTTTATTCTCTTCCTTAGAGTGCAACTTGAAAGCTTAACAGCTCTCAAATCCATGTTGGTTTCTTACCAAGAAGCGTTGGCTCAGAATATGAAATTGTCCAAAAGCAATATCTTCTTTGGATACCGCAGCGTCAGAGCAAGAGCGAAACCAAAAACAAAAATCCTTTAACATCCAATCATGCTGTTTTCCTATGCAAGCTGATGACCCACAAAAGGTAAGGGGTTGGTCGAAGAGAACATCAATGGTAGTTGTAATGATATAACATCTGAAAAAGTGCAACTTATTCGAGGATTTGGCTCGAGATAGATTGGAATGGAGAAATATAATTATGCAACCGACACCAACGTAGTTGGCACAATGTTTTAATGAATGAACCAATCTTATAGTTTTCCCTCCCTCCAAACATCTTGGTGACCCCTTCTTCCAAGGAAGACCAAGTAAGGACCCCCCCCCAAAAAAAAAAAAAAAAAACCCACCCTCTTTTGTCTCCTCCCCCCCTCTTGATTCCATTATAAGGTACCTCTCGGATTGAAAAAAAAACCTCCCCTATACTTTATTTGAATTTGTCAAATGGTGCAAATCTGTCCCCTGGATTCCATTGTAGAAACATTTGTGAAGAAATAAGCCTCATGGACAAGGAATTATTTATGTTTGAAAGAAAAAAACCATGCCTCCAAAAGCAACACTAGCCAACTTTCGAGCTTAATATCTTTCATAGTCAAAATTTCATTCAAGATAACACAAAAACTAGAGAGAATCAAAGTAGACTTCCTGCCACAAGGAAAAAGGATCAAGGAAAGTGCATCTTCCACATGGGAAGAGATGACCAAGAGTAAAAAAAGACATTCCAGTTGGCTAAAAATTAAGAAGAAAAATTAAATTCTTTTGAGTGAATCGAAATGGATATCATAGCCACTATGACAACATGTTATTGTTGTCTTTTGTTTCTTTTTGTTGTTGTGGGGTGGGGGACAAGTTAGTGCTACAACCAGCCCCTCCCCTCTTTCCCTTCCCTAAAAGAAAAGCCCCCATAACAACCAATAGAAAAAGGAAGAAAGGCAAGGAAAAAGAAAAGGAAGGTTTGGTGATAAGTGAGCTATTGGTTGAGAGTCAGGTTCTATGATGTATGCGTGGGAGAAAGCCCTCTTAAGTTGTAGGGGTGAGAGATAAACATGCATGTGAGGGTCAATGTTCTGAGTGGTAGAGAGGTAAACAGTTTGGAGTCTTGTGTTTAGAAGAAATTTGTCAAATTCAGAGTCACTAGAATATGAGAGTCTCTCTTGTCTTCTAGTAATGGTTACGCCGATTCATAATTAAATCACACTGCTAAGAGCTTTGGCCATCTGTAAAGGATGCCCTGGTGGCCACATTGGTGTGGAAAAATAATCTAGCTTTCCCACCAACAAGTTGAAGGATTTCATTGAATAGCTGTTGTAGGAAGGTGCTTGCGAAAAATAATATAGTGAGGAAAATTGTTGTTAGAATCAATAATCTAATGGCACAAGGAATTGTTGTACCCTTTACCTTAAAAGTATTGAGGGTAGTGTCCATGTCAATTGCCCAACTTGTTAGGGACATGTATAATGTATGTCGATCCATGAGTTCGACTCACTTGTAAAGCCAAAAAAAAAAATTTAGGAGAGGAGGAAAAATCTACATACGGTCTTCATGGATCTAGAAAAGGCTTACGATAGAGTACCTAGAGATTCAAATGAAAGGAATATTTGAAGATGTTATATTGAAATAATTAAAGATATGTATGAAAGAACAGTCATGAGTGTGAAAACTACCTATTAGGAGACAAATGAGCTCCCAATGACCATATATTTGCCGCATGGTTTGCACTGATTATGGACAAGTTAAATACTTATATTCAAGAGGAGGTACATTGGTGTATATTGTTTGCTGATGATATAGTATTGGTAGATGAATCAAGACGTGTGCATTCAAAACTTGAGAGATGGAGGGAGGCTTTAGAATCCGAAGGCTTTAAGATAAGCCGTACAGAGATAGAATATATGGATTGCAACTTCAATGAGCATATACAAAGAGTTGAAACTATTGTGGGAATTGAAGACCAAGAGATACCACAAAGAGTTTCTTTACGCTAACTTGGCTCCATAATTAATAAGAATGGGGAGATCAATGAAGATGTCGAACATATGATAAAAGCAGGATGCTCGAAGTGGAGACTTCATTCTAGAGTGCTTTATGAGAATGCCAACAAAAGTAAAGGGAAATTTTTACAAGACATTAGTTAGACGATTTATGCCCTATGGAGCAGAATATTGGCCAATCAAGAAGTAACATATGCACAAAATGGATGTAACAGAAATGAGAATGTTGAGGTAAATGTATGGTAAAAATAGGAAGGATAAAATTAAAAATAAATGCCTTCGAGATCATTTAGGGGTAGCATCAATAGGGGATAAAATTAGAGAAACACATTTGATATGGTTTTGTTGTAAGCTTGATATACATTGTTACACCGTTCTCTATTAGCTTAAGCTTTTAGAGTAAGTGGTTGTCAATATGGTATTAGAGCAATTGGTCAAGTGTTCGAACCCTTGAACTGTTGTGTATTCTCCCAAGAAGGGTGTGATTTCTGTGCAGAGCCCTTATATTCTCCCATGGAAGAGTAAGCGGTTGTCAATAGGTTTGAGCATGTCCAAAGCAAGGTGGCAACGGCAACGATAAGGAAAATTTTGGCTATGTAGGTTAATGGCCCACCCAGGTGGAGGGGTAGGTTGAAAAGAACTTGGATGGAGGTAGTAAAAATATATCTAAAGAAGCTAAACTTATTTGAGGATTTGCTTAAGATAGATCGAAACAGAGAAACAATTTTCATGTAGGCAACCCTAACATTGTCGGGAAAAGGCTTTGATGATGATGATGATGATGATGATGATGAAAAATCGAGAAAAGAGAAAACCAAAATTTCCTTCATTATGATTTCCGGAAGTACTTGATTGGCTTTCCTCCAGCTATGTGGATGGACAAGGCGTTTGGGACTATGATACCCAAATACCCGGTACATGCCAGGCGTATCCATGTAAGACGATGTGACACTCGTATCGGTACTAGATACTGCATCGATATTACTAGGGTACTAGTTTAGCATATACTAATTACCAAGTCCATTATTTTGTTTTTTGTTTTATTTTTGAATGGTGAAGAATTGGTATAGATGCTCAAGGACTAAATGGTGGAACTTGAAAGGTAATAAGCAACTGACATTAAGGGAAAGAGTACTTGAGGAAGACGTTTGGGCGGGAAATAAAAGTGTAAATAATATGTGGGATAAGGTAGCAGAGTGTATTAGGAGGGTAGGGAAAAAAGTCTTAGAAGAATCCAAAGGGGGTGCTCCGGCATAGAAAGAGGCATGGTGGTTGAGCGAGGCCGTCCAAGACAAGATAAGAGTTAAAAGAGAGTGCTTTAAAACTTAACAAAAGGATCGAAATGAAGCGAACTTGGAGAGGTATAAAGAAGAAAAAAGAGAAGCCAAAAAGGCAGTTGGTGAGGCCAAGGCAAAGGCATTTGACGAGCTATATTGGTGACTTGACACTAAGGAAGGCGAAAAAGAGATATTCAAGCTTGCTAAAGCCAGAGATAGGTGGACCAATGACTTAAATCAAGTTAAATGCATTAAGGATGAGGATAAAAAGGTATTAGTAAAGGAAGAGGAGATAAAGGAGCGTTGGAAGAGCTACTTCTATAAGTTATTTAACGAAAGCAGTAGTAGTGACATACAATTGGGGCAGCTTACCATTTCTAGGGAAGAATCGAATCATATGTTCTATAGGAGAATCAGTAGGGAAGAAGTTAAAGAAGTATTGAAAATGACGAAGAATGAGAAAGTGGTTGGGCCAGATGATATCCCTATTGAGGTCTGGAGGTGCTTAGGGGAGGATGGCATAAGTTGGTTGACAAAACTTTTTAATGTAGTGCTAAAGAGTAATAAGTGCCTGATGCATGGAGGAAAAGTATTCTTATACCCATATACAAGAACAAAGGAGATATTCAGAACTGTGTGAACTACCGTGGGATTAAATTGATGAGTCATACGATGAAATTATGGGAGAGAGTTATTGAGAAAAGACTAAGAAAAACAACAAACGTTTCAAAGAATCAATTTGGTTTCAAGCCTGCGAGATCAACCATGGAGGCTATCTTTCTCCTGAGAAGGTTAATGGAACAGTATAAAGAAAGTCAGAGAGATTTACATATGGTGTTCATTGACTTGAAGAAGGCCTATGACCGGGTTCCTAGGGAGATTCTATGAAGAGTACCGGAAAAGAAAAGAGTGTGTCGTATATATTAAGGCAATAAAGGATATATATGATAGAGTCGTGAAATCTATAAGAACGACTGACGGAGAGATTAAAGAGTTTTCTATCACAATTGGACTACACCAAAACTCAGCGTTAAGCCCGTACTTATTTGTCCTAGTTATGGATGAGATTACAAGACATATTCAGGATGAGGTGCCGTAGTATATGTTATTTGCAGATGACATTGTTTTAGTGGATGACACGAGAGAAGGAGTGAATGCTAAGTTAGAATTGTGACGGAAAACACTAGAGACAAGGGTTTAGGCTAAGTCGATGCAAGACGGAATATATGGAATACAAGTTTAGTCAAAGTAGGACACCTGGTAACATAGAACTAAGTTTGGGCACACAAAAGATTGTAGAGAAAGAAAACTTTAGGTACATTGGATCTATGGTGCAACAGGATGGAGAGATTGATAATGATTAGGGGTATAAAAAAAACCCGAAAAACCGTCTAACCGAACCGCGGTTAATAACCGTATTTCACGGTTCGGTTACGGTTACGGTTAATGAAATAAAAAAACCGCAAGGTTCGGTTCGGTTACGGTTTTCCGTAATAATTCACAGTTATTAACCGAACCGAACCGTATCATACGGTTCGGTTAACCGTATGCGGTTAACCGTATCGTTTACAAATAAAAGAAAAAATAAAGGAGTTGAATGAAATATTTCTTACCTTATTTAATTGCTCATTATGTGTCATTTTACCTTCAATCATTCACATTTATCCCCTTATATGAGAAAGGCATTCCACGGTTATTAACCGTAACCGAACCATTTAATACGGTTAACCGCGGTTACGGTTTTTCATGGTTTTTGTGGATACGGTTACAGTTTTTAAATACAGAAAACCGCGGTTACGGTTCGGTTAACGGTTTTCCCAAATTAACCGGTTAACCGAACCGTTACACCCCTAATAATGATGTAAGTCACAGGATTCAGGCCAGGTGGACCAAATGGAGGAGTGCTTCGAGGGTCTTGTGTGATCGGAAAGTCCCCCTTAAGGTTAAAGGAAAGTATTATAAGGTGGCGGTACGTCTAGTGTTGTTATATGGATCAGAGTGTTGGGCAGTAAAGCATAATCATATTAAGAAGATGGAAGTTGCAGAGATGAGAATGCTAAGATGGATGTGCGGGATCACAAGGAGAGATAGGATTAGAAATGATGAGACTATGGGCAAAGTAGGAATAGCACCGATTGAAGATAAAATGAGAGAAAATCGACTAAGATGGTTCGACCATGTTAGAAGGCGTCCAACGGAAGCACCTGTTAAAAGGTGTGATAGCATGAAGATCGCCAGGAGTAGGAGAGGAGAAGGAGACCCAAGAGAAGTTGGAAAGAAACTATTAAACATGACCTTGCCTACATGGATCTAACGGAGGATATGACCCTAAACAGATTTGATTGGCGTTGTCAAATCCATATAGCCGACCCTACCTAGTGGAAAAATATTTGGTTTGGTTTAGTTTGAATGGTGAAGAATTTAGTTTTCTACTTTTCTTACCTTTCAACATTAAAAGTTTTTAAAAAGGAATGTAAACAATAATAATTACATGATTTCAAAAATGTTTTAAAATAAAATTTTGGACAGATGTATCCATACCCAAGTCCTAGATTTCTGATGCTTAGTCATATTGTTGATCCACGTATTTGTGTCCGTATCCATATCTATATCTAGGCATCATAGGTATGGGGTCAAGACTGTTGGTCTTTCTATCTTAGTAAGCAAACCTTTTGAAAAAAGGGTGAATCTTATGGTGAGTGTGTTGGGAAAGAACTAGAACAGTAAGCTTTTTTAAACAAGGAGAGACCAATTCAAGACATTATTGACCGCATGAAGGTGAGTAGTTTGCTTCATATGCAAGAGTAGGATTTCAATGGTTTCTCAATCACAAAGCATTTAGAGTGGAAGTGATTTCTGGGTTTTTTTAGAGACAGTGGTAACTGAACGATGAACATTATCGCCAGCTGGTGTGTGGAAAATCAAAATGAAAGGAGTGGCTAGTGGGCAAACCTATACCAACAAGTGTGATTGTGAAGAGACAAATGGGCCGAACCCAACAAAGAGTGTTCAATTATACTATTGTATAGTTACCTAGTCTCTAGCATATACCTATCTACAGCATTTATAGACACATGTACCTTATCTAGCATTTGTACTACACTATATAAACAGATCCTCATGTGACACAAATAAATGATACATGAAGTTTTGCTCCTTTTTACACATGTCTGAGATATTAGTTGAAGAGAAAGCCCACCTTCTTAACTTGTTAGTTGTCGACGCCTTCTGTGCCATAACAAGCCAACTGAAAGCCCACTCAAGGGAGAGTAAGACTAAACGAAATACAAGAGCAAGGAGGATATGTGACTAAAGATTCCACTAGAATGCTGCATGAAGGCTTCAAGAATAACACCCCTCAAAAGGATTCAACTTTCAAATGCAAAAAAGCCAACTTTCAAATGCAGAAAATTCAACTATTAGTAGCATAAAAACACCTTACAAAAGCTACATTCAACAAAGATGCATACTCTCGACTCCTCAACATGACTCTTCTGAGAGACAACTCTTAAGAAATACTATTACCCGAGACAATTTTATAATATCTAATAGATGACTATTTAACCCACACAATCATATAAACAAAATCTAACTCTATCCCCCGCCCCAATTCTAACACCCATCCCTTGTAACCACGGCCCCCACTAGGATACAAATCGAAGACACATCCCCCAAGGAAGAAATAGTACCCCAACAATAAGGTACACCTAGGGACTCTTCTAGGAAACCAACCTCACAATCCTCAATTCCTCACCATATTTAGCAACGACAACTCTCCCCCATGAGGTCTTTCATTCTTCCCCATATCTCCACCACCATCCAAGTGAACGACCAAACCAGTTGAAGATTTCTCCTTCACCACCTCACACTGCTTCATTAAATGCTACTTTTCTCACTAATCCCTCCGATAAAAGTCATTCTCAATGCAATCCAATCTTTGTACCATCACCCCTACTAGCATCTTTTACTGAGACATGTAGTAAAATAGAAGGTTTGACAAGGAAATTCTAATAAGTGGGGAGAAAAGGTTAGGTATTGTTTCTTCCACAAGGAAAGTTCCTTTTGAAACCTTTCAACAAGAAGATCCGACGCTTTCTTTTTTTCAGATCTAAGGTTTGCACCAGTTGACAGCCCTACATATTTAGTAGGAAGCCTACGAGCTCCGTAATCCAACCTATCAGCCAAATCATAAGTAAACTCCTCAAAACACCTCATCCCACCAACAAACTTCTAGAAATTTTGATAAGCCTTGAGACTAACTCGAAGCAACATAGAATTCTCTTTAAATTAACATCATCTTTCCATCCCATGGAACTATATAAAATTGTATCACCTACAAACTAAAGATGAGATATTATCTCCCCATCTTGAACTATTTGGAAGCATCCAATAAGCCCAAGCTCACTGGCCTCAACCCAAAACTTTTGCAATAATGATTAACAAAAATAGTGATAGAGGATGATCTTCTTGCCTAAAATGAGCATATACAAAGAGTTGAAACTATTGTGAGAATTGAAGCGCAGGAGATACTAAAAAGATATTCGTTTTGTTACCTTGGCTTGATAATTAGTGAGTATGGAAAGATTGATGAAGATGTCGAACATAAGATAAAAGCGGGATAGTTAAACTGAAGACTTGCTTTTGAAGTGCTTTGTGATTGACACATGCCAACAAGATTGAAGGAACAATTTTACAAGATAGCGATTGGACCGACTATGACCTATGGCGCAAAATATTGGTCAATCAAGAAGCAACATATGCACAAAATAGAAGGATAAAATTAGAAATGAGTGCTTTCAATACCTTTTAATGGTAGCATCGATAGAGAGAATAAATTAGAGACACATGTTTGAGATGGTTTAGGCATGTCCAACATAGACCGACAACAGTGTCGGTTAGAAAAAGTTTAACTATGCAGGTTGATAGCCCACCAAGGGAAAATGATAGACCAAAAAAGACATGGATGGAGGTCATAAAAATAGATATAAAGACGTGCAACTTATTTGAGAATTTGACTCAAAATAGATCAGTATGGAGAAAAAAATCCAGGTGACTGACTCCAACATAGTTGGGAGAAGGCTCTGATGATGATAAATGAGGTGTCAATTTTTAAGGTTTTATTTAATTTTTTAAATGGAAGTAAAACTATGTCTTGCTTAAAAACTCCAAAATAAACCTTTCTTAGCCATCTACGAAAAGTTAAAGCTTTTATTTAAGTTTTAATTTATATCCAAATCTGAAGCTTAGCTTTAAATTTTAACTTGTGCTATGTTACCCTGACATGGTTTAAAAGACGAAAATGAAAGAGGAGGGGGGGCCGACTCAATCCCCCTCGAGTTGACTCAACAAAGTCGGGATGAGTTGCAACTTGGAGAATAATAGCCTTCAAAAATATAGAAAAAATAAGATAAAAATCTAAAAAGAAAAATTTGTTGGCCTATATATAATTTTAAGATTCATCATATTTCAAATGTTTGTTTTCTACTAAATCGGATGTACAACCAAGGGAAAAAATTCAGACTCAGGACCCGACTCGTTCAACGTCATGTCCGAGCCCCATAGGACCCCACTCGTTCAGGGCCAATTCAGAGCTGACTTAACTGGTTTTTTAATCCATGTGTACAACATTTGATCTTTGAATGCTTAGATATTCTACAAAGAGTGGTTTTATCTTCTAAAACTGATGTAAAAGATCCCTAAAAGCCTTACGAAGCTCCTACCAAAGGAAATGGAGAAAAATAATGTGTATATGGCATTTCCTATAAGAATTGGAGCGAGGAGCCATTTTTTTGGCGCGTGGGGGGGGGGGGGGGGGGGGGGGGGGGGGGGGACATTCGATTTTTAAACAATGCTCCCCATCACGTGTCATTGATTTGTGTTGTGAATAGAAAAATAGTTTTTAAGAAAATAATTCAATTTTTTTAAAAAACTAATATTTTGGCGACATAAATTGCAAAGATCATGTTAAGGAAAAACCAGCCAAATATCTTATAACAAAAGGTATAATGGATGAGAAACAATAATTCCCAAGATTATTGTGTAAGACATGTATACAATGCTTATAAACTCTCATCGGATCTAAATGATCTTCGATCCAAGACAACATCAACAAAATCAAGGGTGAGTTTCCTTCACTCGTGAGGGATGAGAAGTCTTTGACGGTTTATATGGCCGCAAACCACCGAGTCCAAGTTTATGCAATTCTAACAAGTATTGAAGACCGCATGACCCGGTTTTTTTATTGAGACTTGAAGAAGGCATGACTCATCTTTTGAAGAAGGCTATTATGCAACTTGGAGCATAATAGCCTTCAAAAATATAGAAAAAATAAGATAAAAATCTAAAAAGAAAAAATTGTTGGCCTATATATAATTTTAAGATTCATCATATTTCAAATGTTTGTTTTCTACTAAATCGGATGTACAACCAAGGGAAAAAATTCAGACTCAGGACCCGACTCGTTCAACGTCATGTCCGAGCCCCATAGGACCCCACTCGTTCAGGGCCAATTCAGAGTTGACTCAACTGGTTTTTTAATCCATGTGTACAACATTTGATCTTTGAATGCTTAGATATTCTACAAAGAGTGGTTTTATCTTCTAAAACTGATGTAAAAGATCCCTAAAAGCCTTACGAAGCTCCTACCAAAGGAAATGGAGAAAAATAATGTGTATATGGCATTTCCTATAAGAATTGGAGAGAGGAGCCATTTTTTTGGTACGTGGGGGGTGGGGGCGGGGGGGCGGGGGGGGGGGATTGGACATTCGATTTTTAAACAATGCTCCCCATCACGTTCATTGATTTGTGTTGTGAATAGAAAAATAGTTTTTAAGAAAATATTTCAATTTTTTTTAAAACTAATATTTTGGCGACATAAATTGCAAAGATCTTGTTAAGGAAAAACCAGCCAAATATCTTATAACAAAAGGTATAATGGATGAGAAAAGTGTCATAATAATCCTATTATGAATGATCAAGTGCTGGTACATTTTGGAGAAGATAACATGCATATGGTTGACTCAATTCTTTGTGGATTAGCATGGATATTCATGGAATTCTTTGGGCAACCAAGGGCTAGATTACATTTTCTAACAATTTCGTCAGTGGGTGAATAGGATTTAGCGGTGCGATAGACCCTACAACAAGCTCTATGCAAGAAATTAAGGCTTCATTTAGTTTAAGTGGTCCAATAGAACAAGTTCACAACAATAATTCCCAAGATTATTGTGTAAGACATGTATACAATGCTTATAAACTCTCATCGGATCTAAATGATCTTCGATCCAAGACAACATCAACAAAATCAAGGGTGAGTTTCCTTCACTCGTGAGGGATGAGAAGTCTTTGATGGTTAATTATATGGCCGCAAACCACCGAGTTCAAGTTTATGCAATTCTGACAAGTATTGAAGACCGCATGGCCCGTTTTTTTATTGGGACTTGAAGAAGGCATGACTCATCTTTTGATAGGGTCACGTAAAGTTGGGATTTTTAGGCTATTTTAATTCCTTTGTTTTTAAATGTTTGAGTTTGAGTCAAAACATCTATTAATTTTATGAGAGAAGAAAGGGAGGGGAGCAAGTTAGAGTTTTCTCGATTGTAACTAATGTCCAAGAGGCGAGGACATTCTTTTTCTGAAAGTTAACATGACATGAACCCACAACCTCTGCAACAGTGAGGATTTGGAGGTCAATTATGAATAACTGTGTGTTTTCTATCTAATACAACACAATATGTTGCCTCCTGCCTAGTTTAAGTATCCAAGTATCATGGTTTACAACTATTTTCAAAATCTATAAAATTTGAAGTTTCTAAAAAAAAAAGTGCATTAATATGATTTAGTGCATTAATATGATTTTGTGGGACTCAAAAACTCAGCTTGTCCATTGCCCCCCCCCCTAGAGGAAAAGAAATTACATATCAAATGGCATCTTAAACTAGTGTCATATAAACAAAGATGCCTTACTTACCAATGACAAGATGTTACTAATAAAAGATCATTTCAGACATCTATCAAAAAACAAAAAGCATAGTAAAGAACTATTAGCAGACAAAAAGCCATGTTCAATTCCTATCAAGTGACATATTACTGGTCTGATAACAATGGTGTTTATTAGGAAATATCCAAAATTACAGCCAATAGAATTTTGTTGAAGAAGAAAAGGGGCGGCGTGCCATTATAGTGAACTTGATTTCCATTCAAAGGATTTCTATTTTATGCTACTGACCAATTTTTGGTGAGCTTGAGCAGTTACTTGGTTCAAGGCAAAGCGATTCGCAAATCAAAAACTAGAAACACAATCCAAGCTCAAACAATCTTGAACTATGAAAAGAATTTCTCAATTTTAGAAGGAAACCCAAACATTAGTGTCCATAAATTAACATACTCCTAAACAAAACTTGAAAAAACAAAGAAAGAAAGAGCTACAATCAACTCCACCTATGATTCAGCCCAAATCATAAGCTTGATTCTATGTTCATATTCAGGCATGTAAACACCTGAACTGATCCGCAGATAAATTACGGAGCAATGAGATCTACAACTACAATGCAGAAGAAGTTGCCACAAGAAAACCCTAAATTCCTCTTCCAGATTCCAATCATAAAACAACTGAAACTAAAGATCTAAACATAAATTGATAAGAAGCATGAGAAAGAACACCACCTTACAATTTCTCATTGACGCCATCATTTCATGCACATTTTGCGAGATGAGAGGAGATGGGAGGAAGGAGAAAAAGAAGAGAGTGAAATGAAATTAGGTCTGTGAAGCAACAAGGAGAGTGACAACGAGAGAAAGCACGCCTGTAAACAGTCAAGTCCGTTCGCATAAATGCTGACAAACGTGCTCTCTCTCGTTGTCATCCAGATCCAATGCCCACAGAAACACATCTCTCTCCTTTTCCTATAACCCTCATCCAAATCTTCATTTATATGGATCCAAACAAAGGAATTCCATGCTCCAGGTTTCCAGATCTGGCAAACAAAAAAAATCCAAAACATTGTAGAGAGAGTGAGAAAGATAATAATTATAACTAACAAACAGAACAATCATAAGAAAAGGAAGAACAAAAAAAAAAAAAAAAAAAGAACCTAAGAAGTAGTTTGAAAGTGCAAAACATAATAACCAAAACTTCCACCACCAGATGTGAACCAAAAACCCTAACCATCCAAACAAACCAACAAAAAAATTAAAAAAAAAAGTGTAGGGTGGAAGATACAGATCTAACTGAAGTTACACAAACACAAAGTCAAAAAAAAAATCTATGAAGTTCAGATCCACAAAGAACAAGAAGAAGAATGAAGAACTTTTGATGACTGGTAATCCAAAAACAGAAACTAGGAGGAGAATTGGAAGAAGGAAAACCTCTAGAAATACAAATTCCAAAGAAAATGATGAATGTGGAAAGCGAAGATAAAAGGCAGGAGAGGATTTTGAGGGGAAAAGGAAAAACTAGTGTGGGTGGGAGAGTGAAACGAGAGAAGGAAGGTATTAATATATTCATTAAAAGGGGAAAAGGAAGGAGGAGGCAGGAATTATTGTGTGTACCAGGGTTGCCATTTACGGAAAACGAATGGTTGCCTACAGCTACTCACCGACATATGAGTTATTATGGTGCTTATTAAATAGGACAGTTGGCTTTATTTTTCACAGTCCACAAGCCTCTCGGGTATTGACATAGAGAAATTCCTGAGTTCAAGTGTGTGTTTAGCTACTTTAAACTATAAGGGTTCCTCTTTTACCAAAAAAAAAAGCAAAAAAAACTTAGGGTTCCTGTTTAGAGAGCCCACAAGCCTTTAAGATAAGTCATACCATGAAAGTCCATAATTATATATATATATATATATATTTTGAAATGGTCATGAAAGTCCATAATTAAAAATATATATATTTCTCACATTCACTTCTAAAATCTGAGTCATATAACAATTTATCAACCCCTCTTGGTTTTCATAGATGAATGATTAACCTGATGATTTGCCCATCCCATCAAAGAACTTCATAAATTTCTTGGGAGGAAGCTTACCTTCAAGAGAGCGGTTCCTTTTCTAAAAATTTAAAAAATAAAAGGGTCTTTTATACGTAAAAAAAGTTTAAATCTTGATAGAATGATTTTATAAATAAAAATTATAAAATAATTAGATAATTGTTCGTAAGTATTTTTTTTTACGAAAATTACTCTGATTTTCAAAAAATCATATTTTGCTCCATCTTCTTCTACCTATTAATGGAAAGGTTATGAGAATTATTACATTTTGTGTCTTAGTGATTTTTCTTTAAGTGGTATCAGAAATCTTTCTAATTAGTTGCGTTGATCCCAAGTTTAGTTTCTAGGTATTTGTTGGCCCCTTCACATGGATTTGAACGTTCAGATTTGAAATGTAAGGTGTTCGGTGAAATGCCTAAGTAGAAATTTTGCTCCTTCATTTCTTTGAAATAAATATTCATATCTCGCCAAGTTTCAGCACCATCCCCTTCAAACACAAGATAATCAAGTATGAAAACTATAAAAAACAAAGAAGAATAAGAAAAGTCGACGATATCGTCAACTGGGGTAATTTTGTCCATAAAATATGTAAATATTTATCTTTTTATTTTATAATTTTCCCTCAAAAATTTATTTAATTATTATTTAATCTTAGTTCTTCGTAAAAAAAATCCTAAAATAGAAAAAGATGCCAAACTCCTTTAAAAACAAGTAACCCCACAAAAACGTCCTATACATAGTGAATGAATGAATATTCAATAGCCAGGTCCCACAACTCCATAATTCTATGGAGGCAGGAGTCAAGCCCCAGGGACCTCCTGCTGGGCAGTGCAGAGAAAGCTTTTCCATAGGCAAGGACATAAACCTTACGCATGAAAGAATAGCAACGTGGAGAAACGCGGGAACACTGATTGATGGTACTCTCTCTTTTTTAAATTACCTTTCAATTCTTTGTTTTTTACTCACCGACGTGTGGCGACGAGAATGGAAGAGTATCGATCACAACCAACAAATAAATGACACGCGTATTTCGTTCCCTTTGGGAAATGGAACGTTTTATGAATGGGACCGAACGGAAAATCAGGGTACGAAATGTATACGATTTGTCCGGATGTTTTGTGGTAATTAAAATGTACCTTGTCAAAAGCAGACGTTAATCTTGTGATTGAGGAAAATATTGAAAATGCTATCTACACATTTACCTGTCCAATAAATATATTATTTCTTTCTCCCTCACATGAATTGGCCATTGGACCTGCAGTTTATTATGGATGCAAATGGGTCGGTTTGGGTTTCATTTTCGGTCGTGCCCGAAATCATATCCGTTCGGGACTTAGAATTGTTTGTAAATGATGGTTTTGGATTTAGTTTTGAGTCGGAGCAAGCTGAATTTGTTGGTTCTAAAACTGATTCCAATCAGAGGACTCGGGTTCGATTTCAAAAGGGGTCTAACTAGAGGAATATGATCTAATTTCAAAACCAGTTGATATATTTCATGATTTTTTTTCCTTGATATAAAGATATTACTCAACTTATGACAATGTATTAAGTCTACTAAAAATGCTTAACTAAAGTAATTTTGAACTACAATTTGCAACATTGAATACTTATAAGCTGGGGCTTGGGTCCACGGGTCGGGACATGTATGAATCCGAAATCAAGCTTGTTTATCAATTGAAACTTAAAGTGGGTTTTGGTCCCAGACCTGTTTATCGATCATAACCTAAATTAGGTTACAAACTTTATTTTAATGTTCGGAACCTCTAGATAATTAGAGTATTGGGTATCCATTTGCATCATTTTTGCTATTATAGTAATTGAATGCCCAGTGATATACTTATCTATGTTAAGTGGGTCGAGTTTGCGTCGGGTTGACGTTTTAAATTAACCCTAAACCATGGTTGAGTGTAGGGTTGTAAACGGGTCGGTTCCGATCCGGTTCCTTGGTGGACCCGGAACCAGAATCGTTAAGGAGAAGGTGGAACCGGATCCGGACTCGGAACCATTTCGGAGCCGGTTTCTTGACTTCAGAACTGGAGCCAGAAACATATATGGGATGGGTCTGAATCCGAGTCCAGGTTTAGGTAGATAATGATATTAAAAAAATTATTATTTTTATGAGAGATTTTCAAAAATTGAGGTAATATATCGGGTCTCAGGTCCACGGGTCCGAACTAAGGTGGAACCGGACCCGGACCCATTTACTTATTGGGGCCTAAATAAGGACCCAGACCTGGTTAATTTTTAGCAGGTCGAAACCTCTGGGTAATCGAAGAATCGGGTACTCATTTACATTCCTATTTGAGTAGTGTTAATATCTTAGTTTTATGTACATGCTAAGGGATCGATACTGGGGTACTCAAGTTAAAGTATCACTCCTAAACTAGTATCCCAACCCAAAAGAGCAAAAAAAAGAAAAAAAAAAAGATTTAGAATCCTAAACCCCCAATTCATAAGCTGGACTGGTAGGTTGGAGTAAAACACATGGGATTGTATTGATGGTTTGAGTCTGTATAGCATCAGGATTAAAGTGTTAGCTAGAACCCAGAAATTATCAGGTTGCGTTGGGTTGACAGTAAGGATTTGCAGCCCTGGAACCTAAGTGGGTCAAGCCCAAATTTGATCCATGTGCACCTGGGCTCAGACCCAACTTAAATTCAGTCATATTATTTTATGCTACTATAATTTCTTATATACAATAAGATTGCTCCCTGCTTTAGATAATCAATCACTGACATCTTTAATACCATGGTTGAGTCAACTCTTTGTTTGTTTTTTTTTTTTTTTTTTTTTTTTTTTTTTTTTTCAAGTCTCAAGTCCCACTGGTTGCTGAGCTGGTTAAGGAGTGGGTGGGTGGATCAGTTTGTGTCCCTTGTAAAGCCTTGAAAAAGTTATACTATTGGTTTGCAATGTGAGTTCCCTTTTTTTTTTTTTTTTCGGTTTTTTGTTTTTGTTTTTGTTTTTTTGTTTTTTTGTTTTTTTGCTGATAGTGAGTTCCCTTTTGTTGCTTAGCCCATTTAAAGCTATAATTCTTGTCGGTGCATGATCTAGCATGCAGTTTTAACAGTTTCATTTACTCCCCTTCTCCTTTATCATACATTTCTATGATTCTATCTATTCAATTTTTTGTCAGTGCCATGCCAAAGTTCTGCATACTTGTCCAAACCATCATTGAAGTAGTTTCTTATTTCTTACCTTCATTATTATTATTATTATGCTAGATTGGTGCAGTGGTGCAACAAGTTTTAGTTGATTCAACTGAGGACTAAGGATGGATCTTGGTCTTTGGTTCAAGGCTAAGGTACCCTACCACTGATCTATCAATGGTATACACCTGTTGTAAATTCCAACCTAAATGCATATGGGCCCAACTGATTGCCCAAAAAATTCCCACATACAGTGGATTCTTTTGGGTATATGTAAAAAATAAATAAAAAATAAGAAAAAAGACTTGTTTGATATTCAACAATATAGACATCATATAAAGCCACCAATTATTGGTTCTTGGCATGAGGTCCCTTCCAAAACCATCCAAACATGCTTCAAACCTCAGTAGGACAAAGTTAGTAGATAAATATTCTTATACAGATCTCATTATCATCAAACAATTAACCAATGATTTTGGTCCCTAAGATCCTATTATAAAAGGTGATTGCCCTAGAAGATACAGAATGAGCATATTTTTCATAGTACGTAGTTCACTGAATGCTAACTCTTCAAAAGGATGCTCTCTTTTACATTTTAAAATAAAACACGTGATAGAATTTTTCAGGAGCTACGCACCCGCAAAAATTAGGTCAAGTGGTGTTGATAGTCATCCAATATTATAAGCCATGCAATGGATGATTAAAATAGACAATTTTTCTTGAGCAATGAGAGATGCCCGAGTGCGAAGGGGCATCACATATCTCACACAGTCCACCTAAGGATCGATCCCTGAATGTGTAGGTAGTTTCACATGCACAGTACCACTAACTCGACATAGTGAAAAAAAATTATTTGTTGATCGTCCTTTTTTTATGGCATTAGATAAAATAGCTTCTATCTATAGTCAAATTTAAAATAAAGATCTGAATTGAAATTGGACTTGAATAATGGGGTTAGATTTGAAGCATAAATTGAGTCCCATGTGCTTGAATAGCAATACAATGAACTTGTGATGTATTTAATTTTTTTAATATAATATACAGACTAACATGCAAATGCCAAAAAAGAAAGAAAAAATAATAATAGAGAAAAGAAAAGAAAGGAAAAACAAAAACAAAAACAAAAAAGAGAGGTGAAGAATAAAAAAAGGGAGGACAAAAAGAACTTGAGGGGTCAACACCCCCTACTAGCATGAGAGGCCACACCAAACTTCTAGCATGGGAACATATATAAGCAATACTATCTAGCCAATGTAATGTACCTTGGTATTAAAAAGTGAAGGAAATCTGATCCTTTCAGCCCTTCTGGAAATACCACTGATAATTCCTTCTTTTTTTTTTTGCTATAATTATTTTTTACTGATAATTCCTTGATCTGTGTTGTCTCCTTTGTCCCAAACACAAGCAACAAAAATATAATATACATATAGTATATTGTTTGCTTGGAACTTTACCTAGGCTTACTTTTAGCTGATATTTTATTTTATTATTTTCAATTTGGGGTAGGTCTTTACAATTTGGATTTCACCAAGCTTCTAGAATGTGAACCCACACCAGAGATCCTGGTGTGGACCTAAGCCATGTGAACCCCTCCACCGGGTATGGTTTTTTTTTTTTTTTTTTTTTTTGCTATTAGAAGGTTTCAAATTATTTGGATTGGACTAATCCCTCCGGGTCCATAAGGAAGCAAGGTAAACTCCTCTATAGCCCTAGTCGGATAATCTCTCCGGGCCCACAAGGAAGTCAGGTCCTCTCTAGGCCAACTGAGCTACCTTGTAGTTTAATCCACCGGGTTTGAGGATTTGGATATCCTTTCTCCTTTTGTTGGAGTAATAATGTTTGCTAGCAAAGAAAAATCTCCATTATCAATCTTTCTTGTGCCTCATTGGTTGCTTGATTAGGAGAATATACAAGAGGTCAAGGGCTCAAGGATTGGTACCACTCTCTTTTTCACAAAAAAAAAAAAAGAGAGAGAAAAATTTTCATTCAAAGCAACCTTGGATCCGAAGAGATTACCGGGATTTTTCCAGAGTCTGCTTAATTGTTTTTTCTGAAATTGCATGATATTTTCAATATTTGACTAAGAGCTTTTTTTATTATTATTTATTATTCGAAAACCGACTATTCCCCTGACACATGAAGTCCTTGCCTCCCTTACGCACTAGGTAAGTCACCGGGCAGACTTTTGCCTTAGCAAATGGCCCTGGAGAGAGAGAGTGCGTAAGTTAAAAACTGCAACATCTAGTTTCTCAGCCGTGGTACTAGGCAATTATGTCACCTCTAAGGGCTAGATTGACTAAGAGTTTAGTGCTTGTAAAATGAAATGTTTGGAAATTTAATGGAAATACTACTTCCCCATTTCACCTGTGCACCTGCTCCAATTTTTTTTTTCTAATTTTTCTCTTCGCTTTGATCAACTTCTACATATAGTTTGAAGCTCGACTCCTTAAGAATGTGTGGTTTTTTCAGGATTGAAATCACAAAAAGGTCTTGAATCCCTACAATGCTTGTTAGGTCCAAAGGGAAGGAAGAAGAGGATTGAGGAATTCTTCGTTTCTTAAACCCTCAACCATATCTTTTTAACCTTTTGTAGGCTTGCATTGGGGTACCATTGATCTCCAGCATTCTGTAACCAATGACAAGGATGTCCTTTGTATTTTTCTCTAATATCAGGCTCCTTGGTTTGAACAAGTGAATGAATTCAAATAGTTCAAGCCCTTCTGGAAAAATTACTTATGATTTCCTTGATCTCTGTCTCCTTTGTCCTGGACAAGAGCCACAATAAATATAATATACCATATATAATACTTTAAACTATGTTACATATTATATTCTTGTAACATCACCTAGGCTTAGTTTCAGACTTTCAGCTCAGTCTAAAGTTTAGGAAGGTCTTTGCAATTTGGGTTTCTTCTAATCTCAGGCCTAGGTTCAGACCTAGCCACATTCAATTCTGGCTCGGCTTGGGCTAGCTCAATACCTGGTAGGCCATGCTTAAAATTGGCTGAACAATTTTTTTTTTTCCTTTGGCTCTGTTATTTGATTTACCCTTTTTTTTTTTATGTTGAAGTAGTTCAGTTGGCCTATGACTACGGTTTGCACCCGGAGGTTGTGGGTTCAAAACTGCTCTACCACACTGGGGCCACAAGGGAATTTTACCCGGTTTTCTCTCCTGGGCCCGTAGGAATTATTCTGGCCCAAAGGGCTAGGAACCCTACGTTATCAAAAAAATAAAAAAAAATAAAAAAAAAGGTTGCAAATCAGAATCAGAATTCAAATGACAATAGGGGATAATAGACTGGATCATGGCCACAAAGAACTTTTGGGTTGGTATGAAGTAGGCCTTGCAAATAAAGTTCATACAACTGGTTCATATGGGTGTTGCAAATGAATGGACCAATGTGATTCAGAATTAGCCTAGACGTCAGAAAGGAATATCTCCTCTATTATGATCAGTGCAACTGATGGACTTAATATTTGGAAGGGCTCGGTGCAAAGAGGTTGGGCAAAGATTTTGGACCCTTCTATATATAGGTTTGGCCAATCAATGGGTCTGGACTAGTGATAGACCAAATATTAGCCGAAGGTGCCAAACAAAAATGTTACAATTCTTGTGGTGGTTTTCAACTGTGACTAAAAGAGAGAAGGGTTGGATGGAAATGTCTCTTTGTAAATAAGGGTTGGCCAAAAAAGAAAAAGCCTCTTCAAATTATATTAGCCACTAATTTAATAATTGTAAATTCTATGCCATATTTACCATTGATTTACTTTTGAGATCCAATTAAATAGTGAGTGATAGTTGGATCAGTGTAAATATGGGCCTCAAGCAGCATTATGAGATGACAAGAGTGTGAGAACAGTTACAATGATCAAAGGTACACTCAAGTGAGCCCGATGGAGCTTGTCTTTTAAGAGAACATTGTCCCTGTGTTTCAACATTGAAGTAAATAGGTAATAATCCCAAGGGATGGATCAGTTAGCTTACGACTACGGTTTGCACAAAGAGGTTGTAAGCTCAAAACTGCACTGTTATATTGGGGCTAGAGTTTACCCAAATTTCTTCTGAGCCTTCAGAGATTAGTCCAACCAAAGAGTTGAAAACGCTCAGATACCAAAAAAAATAAAAAATAAAAAAAATAGTAAATAGCTACTAATATACAAATCTGAAATTTGGTGCATGGCCTCCACCGACCTACGACAACCCTTTTGCATGGCCCACTTTCCTCCCCAATACAGATGATGGATAGACACATACACATAGGAAAAGAAACTAAACCATTAAAAGCTTTGGTGGACCCTTTTACTTTCCCAACACACCCCCAAAATGAAAGGCTCAAAATAGCCCTAGTACAATTATTTTAGTGCACCAACCCATCTAAAGTGGGCCCCACATCGTCCATCATATGCTACTTGTACAACACCGAACCGGGAAGATTTTCTACCGGCGCCCTTGGGAAAGGGTATCTCGTCCACAAGGGCACTTCTGTAATTTAACAATCGGCTTCTCCGGAGCCGAGCCGGGCCGGGCCGGGCCGAGCCGAGATGAGATATACTAACTGGTGTCCACACGTCAGGTGTTTCGTGTGAGTGACCGGGGAGAGGTGGGGCCTACAGAAGGCACGAAAAGCCGCCTGACACACCGTATCGGAATCGAACACGTGGCGCATTGTCGTCCGTCATTTCCTCCAAAAGCCAAAGGACTGGGCCCACTAATTGGACATTACACGCGTGGGATCGGCGCTTTAAATGCCGCTCCGCCCGGGTCAGTCCGAAACGGAGACCCGGTTATAACGCCCCGGAACGAATTCCCTGTGTTGCCAGAAAACCATTAAGCTATAGATAGTCCGCAGGACACTTTTAATTCGTGTCCTTGCATCTTTTAGCTCTTGTAAATCACTATATCAGCACTAGGAATTTCACTTTGCATCTAATCCACTTACATCATATGCCTCGCACATTTGGTCTAGCAGGCCTTTGCCCTCATTTAGTACCAAATGGGACAATCATGTAATTAAATAAATTACAACATAAATCAATATAATTGGAATATAATTTGGTCATGGCTATTAGTGTTTGTGGCGATGGACTTGATAAAAAAAAAAGTGGGGACTACAACTGTTTACACAAAGGTTTAGAAGGTGATAAGATGATCTAGCATTGAGAGATATGATGGCTTTTATTAAATCACACGCATACATTAGTAATTACTAGTAGTTTGATTAAGATGGCTAAAGCCGGTTTATTCTGACAATTAATCTAATGTCCTTTTATTTGATGGCTATAATCAATAGATTAAGACAAAGTTCAAATCAGATAGAACTCACAAACAAGGTGGGTATACACTAGTGCCTCTCCTTTAATTGATAGCACAACCCACACTCAACTTCAATGTTTTAATAGTATATAAGCACATTCGAGCGATAGTTTTTAATGAATTATGTGTACAATTATCATACGCCTCTCACACTAGCTTAGTTTAGATTCTTTTTAGTAAAACACTCGCTTAGTTAATTAAGGAAACCAAACACCCCTTTCATAATACGCTAAGTTCCGAGTCCTAAGTAGGGAAAAAAGAAAAGAAAATAAACACACTCTTTGATAATTATTAGTCTTCGACAATAATAAATTCGAATCTAACAATCCAACGTGTGCCCATCACAATCACAAGCGAGTCCCACAAGGCACAAATGATCAGCAGCCGATAATCACATATTCATTTTCCTTAAACTCATACCATTTTCAGTATGGGACACCACTCACACAACCCTAAAAAAAAAAAAAATACCCCTTTAGATAAACGGGAATTTAGATTTATTTTTAGCAATAGCCCCCTCTCCAAGAATCAAACTTTCCTTAGTCACTAAGGACTAAGAAATCCACAGTCCCACAAGAGCACTATACTAGCATGGAGGAGAAAGAGAGAAAGAAAAGAGGAAAAACAAAAATAGAAACAAAAGCGGTTTTCAGCTTCCGGTTTCCGGTTTTCGGGTTTTTTTTGTTCTTTTCACCTTGCGCGGGTGAAAAGAGCAACAAACGGCTGTGGTCTGGTGGATGACTGGTTTTTGTTCCTTCTCCATCTTCTTCGTATGTGGAGAGACGAGAAAGAAAATATCTCTCTCTTTCTCTCTCTACATTTCTGATCGCATCCAAACCATAGAAATCTCCCCAAATCGTACTGTCGAAATGCGAATTCCAGCTAGGGTTCGGTGTTGAGGGTAGCAGCTTCGACATGGAGTACGACACCGGAATTCAGATATCTAGAGAGGGATCTTCTCTCACTCAGCACCTCGAAGAAGGTTAGGGTTTTCAAAATCCCTCCTTTTTGCTCTTGCTCTCTCATTTTCCCCCTTTTTGCCAATTTTTTTGTCTTTATTTGTTTTGTTTGTGCTGAATTCGGCATTGTTCGAGGCGTTAGGGTTTGGATTTGGGGATGAATGTTGAGGTTGAGGATGGTTGATGAGAACTGCGTGTTTTTTTTTGGGCGAATTTGGGGGGTTTCGTGGCGGAGGATCTGTTGTTGTTTTGTGAATTTGTGTGGAATGGAGATGGTTTTGGGAATTTAGTGGTTTTGGTGTTGGGTTGGATTTGTATTTAGATTTTACTTGTTGGGGTGAATGTTTGTTGATGAGGATTGCTTTGTTTTCCTATGTGGCGAATTTTGGGGCAATTTGTGATGTGGAGTCTGTTTATTGTTATGTGGATTTGTGTGTTTTTCTTCTTTTTTTTTCCCGCAAAGTTAGTGCTTTTGATATGTTTTGGTGTTGGTTGGGTTTGTACTGAGATGTTTCTATTCATAATTGGTTGGTTTTGTTTGTGAGAATCATTCCTTCTCACAGGGGATTGTGAGAATCATTGTTTCTGACGGTCACTTTAGTGTGAAATCGGGCTGATAAAAATAGTAGTTACTAATTAGTTGTATTTGTTCTAGGTATGGTTGGTTATTTTGAATTTTGTATGGTCTGGGAATATTGTCTCAGTTTGCTTGACTATGTGTGCATGACAACACACAGAAAAGGTGTGCACAGTGGATGCACTCACAATCTGCTGGCATTGCAAGTTTAGATGAACCGAGGGAAAAAACTAATTGTGAATTGTGAATTATGCGCGACAGCCCAAATTGTCAGCCACTCCTAATCTGAGGAGTGATAGGGCATAGTGCAGAATTATCCAGAACTCATTGATTACATGTGAAGCCTTCTTGCAGATGATTGAAGTAATTACACTCATCTATATTAGATTTTTTTTAATGCATTCACAGTGTGTGGAGCAGAATATGGCTCTCTCTCTCTCTCTCTCTCTGTGTCCTGTACACAAAACCTTATTGTGTTCACTTTTTCAATGTCGGATGGACTGAACTGCTGATAATGACATGGGTCTGCCATTCTCTTTCAGTTATTCCAAACTGTGTTTCTCTTTGACATTTCTTTCAAAATTTTCTTTTCCAACATTTATTTTCTTTGTGCGTTACCAGTCTAAATCAATAGTTCATTGTCTTTTATATATTTTTAATCTTTGAAATGGATTTATGGGCTGGAAGTTGTTGTCACTTTGGAGCAAAAACATATTGAATCTTTTTAACTATTTTACATATCTCAGAAGTACTCATATGTGTTATCACAGACACAATGTGGCCGATGAATTTGAGGTCAAATGAAAGTATGGAAGCTGGACCATATCCAGAGCGTCCAGGTGAGCAAGACTGTGCCTATTACCTCAGAACTGGCCTATGTCGATTTGGGATGACATGTCGATTCAATCATCCTCCCAACAGGAAGCTGGTAAGGACTGATTCTTTTGTGAATAATCTTACCATTATTTGTATGTAATTTGTGTATTTGTTGTAAAGGAGTTGTTTAGTGGTTTTATTTATATTCTTTTTAGGATTTTAATCTCACATGCTATTATTGATTGCCATTTCAATCACATAAAGCACTTAGCCTTATAGGTACCTCTTTCAGTGTCATTTTTCATTTTTTAGAAACATTTGATTAAATTGAAATTCAGTGGAGAAGGCCCCATGTTCCATGCTGCCTACACTACATTAGAACAATCCAGGGTTTGAAAATGGATTATAAAGTTAGACTCATTTTAATTCTAAGAAGCTGTAGTTTTCATATCTACATGAACCTATTACTTTTAATTGTTCATTTTACTCTTCCCATTGTCCAAACTGGAACTATTTGATTCACATGCGGTACCAATATGTTCCACCAAAATCTTAGATCTCATGTTTTCTCTTGTCGTACCCTACATGTTCTTGAGTTTTTTATTTATTAGAATTGATGAATTTAGTTAGTTGCCATCAAATGCCAGGCTGTTGCTGCTGCAAAGATGAAGGGAGGCTACCCTGAAAGAATAGGGCAACCTGAGTGCCAGGTGTGCATTTACTCCTTTTTGCCCTTTTAAATGGGAAGGTTTGCCTGCTATCTTACTTCTTGTGCACACTATTAAAGAAAAAAAAAATATTGTACATGCATTTGATTGCACAGCTGACCTTGTCTCAATAGGTGCTCGAAGAATCTTTTGCATTATCCCTTTTTAATTTTATTATTATTTAATAATCCCAGTTTATTCTCCTGATCTATCCTGCTTAACCTCTTTTCTCTTAAGGTGCTACTGGACTATACAATACCTCCCTGTTTCAACTCGGTTCAAACCTAGCTACCCTGGACTTAGATGTCATTTACCAGCTGAGCTAGCAGCCCTGGACCTATCCCTTTTTATTTTGATTATTCAATTTTTAATACTAAAATGTGTTTTGGCTTATTAATAAAATGCAGAAATCAATGGTGGTTTGTTTGTGAACTTAATAAGGAATGTTGAATGCATGTGCTGGTTAAGTTTTAATGTTTGTTGGTTCCTAATATACATCCATACTTTGCCTGAACTTACCAGCTGAAATATGATGTAGTTTTTTATTTATTGGTTTTTTTATATAATGTGATTTCACAAAGTGCTGGAAAATGTTATCCCATGTGCCACAGTAGCTTCTTACCCTTTTTCACTGTGAGTGGGTGAACACTGGGTTAAGCTGCTGTGCATTACTATCAACTATTCATTGATGTGTGCGCGCGCGCGCGCGTGTGTGAGAGAGAGAGAGAGAGAGAGCTTGATTGGATAATGATTAGTTATTGTTGGATTGACTACTAAGTTTCCCATCCAAATAAGTATCACCACTATAAAAGAAAAGGTTAAAGGTTAGATTCATTATAGTTACGAGATCATGAAACTTGTACAAGTTGGAAGAAGATACAACTTATCATGTAACCTACATTTATATTTGCAGGAAGTGAGGGCAGGGCCTGGTTTTTGTACATTGGCTGAAAATTCTGAGTTATACAAAATTTTGGATTCACTAAAGTACGTATGAAGTGAACACTAACTTAAAAAGAGAAAAAAAAAAAAATTTAGTAGATCCAATCCTTTTCATTGTTGTTTTGCCCCACTTCTTGAATCTTGCTTTTGCTTGGAAATCATTTAATATCACTTAATTGAGTAATTGCACGAAGCTTGGAGATCATGTAATAGCACTTAATTGTAGTAATTACATGAAATAACTTCACTGCCAAAACTTAATTGGGTTTTATTGAATCTGCGAAACTCATAGTTTATATTGCTGATTGAATTTTGTTTTTTTAATGGCACATATGGGTAATTCCATTCAACCTCTGGGCTCGGTCTTGCCGTTACCGTAGTAGAGAAAATTCTGGATGGCTTCACCTCTTCTTTTTCCCTACAGTGGCTTCTAATATTAATATTTTGTGCTACAAATTTATTGTATTAACTCGGGAGTTTTGGAAAGGGCGATTGAGTTTAATAGGTGGAAAAACAGGTTCACCTCAGTGTACATGATCTGAAAAGGGATCCCCATTCTACATTTGGATGTAAGAAAGATGGTCACTCTGTTATGAGAGAGCTAGGATTGGACTAACATATTAGAACGATGAGTTGGTTGAGTCATTGGCTAGAAATGAGAGTTGAAAGAGACTCAAAACTATGTAGAATATTTTATCTTTCCCCAGGAAACTTTCTTATTCCTTTGTTGGTCCCTTTTTTTTTTTTTTGAATTGTAACTTGGTCTCTTGATCCATTGTCTTTTTAGTTTCTTCACTTGTTTTCTTTCTGTCCATTTTCTTTGTTTTCCAATGAATTCATCATTTTGAAAAGGTGAAAAAATAGGATCTTAAGGGTCTAATGGACAAGAAGTGCACAGATTTTATACTAAAAGATCCCCGGATAGAATTGTGTACTCAGATGCATGTCCAAGTCGTGTGTTTATCTGTTACACATGCACCTTGCATGTTTTGAGTTCCTATCTGTTTCAGTTATTGTGTATGTAAAGTATCAAATGGGGATGTTAGAGCTTTATCTTTAAGCTATCCAGTTTTTAATTTGAATTTGTTTATTTGCTGGAACTGTTTACAGTACTACTTGAAGACAGGGACGTGCAAATTTGGACCCACATGCAAATTTGATCACCCTAGAGATAAAGCTGGCATTGCTGGAAGAGTTCAGTTAAATATTATGGGCTTTCCACTCCGCCCGGTTAGTACTTGTTGTTTGTCTTAGCAACTTATTTATGTAAAATTTTGTCCATCTAGTTGCATATTGCTGTGGTCACTTGCCAGTAAACATATGGTTAATTTCTTCCTACATTCTCTTAAATATTTTTTTTTCCTTTTTTATTTTTTGTCATTTTCCTCCTTATGTAGAAATTATTTCTTGGATGTCAATGCCTTTGCTGATTTTTTTTCTACTTTAGAATGAGAAGGAGTGCGCTTATTATTTAAGAACCGGACAGTGCAAGTTTGGAGGCACTTGTAAATTTCACCACCCACAGCCATCTAGCACAGTGGTCTCATTGCGGGGCTCTCCAGTTTATCCTGCTGTACATTCCCCAACAACTCCTGGTCAGCAATCTTATCCGGGAGGGTTGACAAATTGGTCCTTGTCAAGGGCATCTTTCATTGCAAGCCCACGTTGGCAAGGTCCTTCGAGCTTTGCTCAGTTGATGGTTCCTCACGGTGTTGTACAAGTTCCTGGCTGGAGTACATATGCTGTAAGTACTGCATTGCTTTCTCTTTTTCTGATTTTCCCCTTTATGGAAGTTCTTGATACTCATTTTTAGCATAGTTTTGTTGGTACTTTGTTATGCTACCTTTTTTTAAATTTGTTTCTCTTTATCTGTAATCCTTATCATCTATTTCTTGGTAATATTTTCTGCTTCAATGGGAATGCTGTTCAAGTAAAAATGTGAAATAGCTTGATTTAAAGTTATTGAAGTATTTGGAATTCAAGTAAATCTGATTTAAGGCATTTAGACATGTATGAAAAAATATGTCTCCCGCTCACCCTCTTATATTTTAATCACAACAATGTGTGTCAGTAGAAAAGCAGGTAAGAGGGATGTGCTTCTTCTATGTACAAGAGAACAAGAAATGTAAAATGATGGCGGCTTTACTCTGAGCCTCCTTCACAGCTCTAAAATTAAAGTAGATTCACATTTCTTTATAAAAAGATAAATCATTAGCTGCTAGTCTTTCATATAATAATGAGAGAGGACAATTAAAGATATTCCATAATATTCATCTAGTTGATCTTACCACTTACCAAGAAGGTTTCACAATTGATGATCCACAGTGATTATTAACTTGAAAGTTGGGATCATTTGATCAATGTATTTCCTTTCTAATCCGTGTACAATGTTTGACCCACCGGCCACTGCATCATTATTCCATGTATCGATTACCATGCATGTGAGTGGGATACTAGTGACAGCTTATGATACCCAAATATTTGTACAAGCCCAACATCTTTGAGTCGGATCGACAAAGCACTAGTATTTTTACCCTGACACTGCAAAGATACTTCCAAGGCACAAGTTTAGCATATCCCAAATATTTGTACAAGCCCAACATCTTTGTGTCAGATCGACAAAGCACTAGTATTTTTACCCTGACACTGCAAAGATACTTCCAAGGCACAAGTTTAGCATATCCCACTTGCCAAGTCCATTTTTTAATATAGTTGTTTAAATTTTCTTACTTTTTGATGTAAAAATTTTGTTAGAAAATGGCGTAAAGAATGATACTTCATTAATTAAAAAATGGTTGAAGAAAAAATTAGGACACCTGTATTCATATCTGTGTCCTAGATTTTCAAAAGTTAAAGAGTCATATCCCTGATCCCGATATCCGTGTCCGTACCTATATTAGTATTTGGACATCATAAGACTGACAGCCAAATATCTGGAATTCTCACGTGACTATATTTTGGCCTTCTGTAAACATACCTAAACCATCTCAATGATATTCTTTGAAAACTTTTTTTTTCAATTGTAGCTATTCATTGATTCATCTAATATACTGATTTCTGATTATATCATTTTTAGTAAATCCACACATCGCCACATGAAGTTTAGCTTCTTCAAGTTTCTTCATTGCCCAACATTTCGCTCCATTCAATACACTAGGCCTAACTGCTCTCCCTTTAATCTAAGTAGCTCTCATCGGTACGTAACATTCTGATAGCTTGTCTCCACTTAGTCATGTTGTACTGATTTTACTAGCTATATCTAACTTTTACTGCCTCTTTTGTTCTACAATAGCTCTTAAGTAACAGAATCTATCACATTTTGATACTAGGTTCTCAGTTTGAATGCCTCAGATCTATTTATCTTTTTTTTTTATCCATTTGACTCAAATTCCTTTCTCCAAAGCTGTAATTATTTCACCACCTTTTTTGTTTGATTGTCTAATACCATATAATTTGTGAATATACACCATGGAACTCCATCTTGTCTGTTTGGTGTTAGTTTTAATTAAGGCAAATAAATATGGGCAAAGTGGACCCTTGGTTCAAACAAACTCCAAGAGGAAACTTACATGTGGCCACACAAACTGTCATCATGCTCTTGTGCTCGCAACTACCACCATGTGAATCTCTTGTATGATTTTAGTATAGTGCTTAAGGATTCTTTTTTCTTTAGTGTCTGCCACATTAACTGGCTTGACATCTTCTCTAGATCGATAAAGACCATGTGTAAATCTTTTCTTCTCCCTTACCTTTTCATGAGTTGATCTGGAAAAATGTGGGTTTTACATTTTAAAAAAAGATCAGTCACATGTCTTGTCTGAATGACATACCACTCCAATATGTATATCAACTGAGATGGTTGATGTTGGCAACTGGAGTTAAATGTTGCTTATCAGCATGGGCCCAACTGACTTGACCAATGTATCTCATCTGGGATATATCATTTATATAAAGGTTTAAATTACCTTGGGATAAAATCTCATTTGGTTAGGAGTCCATTACGCACGCATGCTAAACCCCGGCGGCAAGTTAAAGATTTGAATTTAAGGCCTACTCATGGCGGAGGAAAAGAAAAAGATAAGACCAAACAGTACAGGGGAACTACATCACCAAACCAAATAGACTACTGTCCTACTCCATGTTGCACAAATTGGTCATCTAGATAAATACTCATTTTTTATTTTAATCTCTTACTGTTTAAACTTAGTGGTGGTTGGACTAATAGCTAGCACATTTTCCCACATTGGGTCCAGTCTTTCCTTGATTCTGTGTTTATTGCTTGAATTGGTACCTGGTAGGCTTTAAGTTGCAAGTGAGTTCTGCTGAAGTTGTGAATTGGCAGGCTTCTGTTGGTGCATTGCTTTAATCGGTTCATTATTATCAAATCCTTTTCTAGTTTAATTGTGATATCATACATTATTTTCTGCTTGATGTAAATTTTGAGTACTGCCCTTTTTTCTGCGTTTTGTATTACTTGCATAGCTGCATCTGGCATCTGTAGGGTTCGGTAGCAAGTTACTTCCATAAACCAATCACTAGATGCAGGACAGGAGCCAATCTCATGATACTGATACTCCACCAATCTCGTTACACTAACTAATCATAGTATAAAGTAGAAGCTATAAATAGGTCCATCTTTATTTTAATGTAAATCTTGGCAACACCAATGTGTGAGTGTTTGTGGTAATCCCTGCCAGGGACAGCTGGGGTCGGTTTCATCATCTGAAAGTCAGCAACAAACGTTAGGTAACAGTCAATACTATGGGACCCCGCGCCAAAGTGAAACAACAAGTGTAGGTGCTCAAGGGACATATTCTTCATATCGTCCTGGCTCTATCCCCATGGGCCTATATGCGCTTCAGAGAGAGAATGTATTTCCTGAGAGACCTGACCAACCAGAATGCCAGTTTTACATGAAGACTGGGGACTGTAAGTATGGTGCAATGTGCAGGTTCCATCACCCCAGAGAAAGGTTGATTCCGGCTCCAAACTGTGCACTTAGTCCCTTGGGTCTTCCGCTTCGTCCTGTAAGTGACATTGACCAATTTTTTTATATTTTTTTTTCGTGTTTCTTTGATGTAGGATTGTGTATTTACAGATTATACCGGTTTTTGGTCTTTTCCTGTTCCACTGTTACAAAAATCTTTTTATAACTCAGGATAAGCAATGAATGTGATAATGATCTTTTCTAGGGATCTTTCAAAAAAAAAAAAAAAAAAAGAGGATATCCCTTTTGGGAAAAAATGGAATCTCATAAAGAATTGCACTGGATATATGTTGCATGTTTTTTTTTTTGAACGGTAATGGTAAATTATATTAAAAAAGGATTACAAAACATCAAGAAACCCCTGGCAACCAAAGGGGAAAAAGAAGTATGTTCCATTTGTATGTTTCTCTTAAAATATAGTGTGTTCCATTTGTCCTCTTGCATGCTCATCTCATTTTTTTTTTTAAAAGAAGTCTTGGGTGCATAAAGTTATTTTACTAATATTTTATAATGTTACATATCATCATCATCATTGTCCACCATCTTAGCCTTATCCCGTTGATCTGATACTGAATGGATCAGTTCTACAAATTTCCTATATTTTTACTTTATTGCATAAAAGTTAGTGCTATCTCCCTCTCTCTCTCTCTCTATATATATATATATTGCTTTCTTCTGTCTTGAACCATCTAATTGAAAGTCATACTTCTTGTTTGTCAACAGGGTGAACCATTGTGTGTCTTTTACTCTCGTTATGGTATTTGCAAATATGGCCCAAATTGCAAATTTGATCATCCTATACCTATGGGACCCACATACGGTTTCTCCACATCCTCATCTGATGTCCCCGTTGTTCGGCGTTTATTAGGATCTTCTTCAGGAAGTGCTGCATTGCCTTTGTCATCAGAAGGGCCTGCAGAAGCAGGTCAAGGAAAGTCAAGGCGACTATCACTGTCAGAGACACGGCAGATGACTTCTGGTGATGAAAACATAGAGGGAGAGGGGTCTCATTCTTCTAGCATTGGGCCTGTTTCGACCTTTTCCTGATCTTCGAGCTTGAATTCGTCATTTGATTGAGCTCCCAGTGCTGGAGATGTGCAGGTTTTAATGATGTTGGGCACGTTCTTTTGGAGATGCATTTTACTTTACAGCAAACGTCAGGCTTGTTAACTTCACATTGCCCTCATCTTCTAAATCTGCATGTAGCATCACATTTTCGAACAACCAATTGGGAAAAAAAAAATCTCATCTGTTCTTGAGGCCATCTGCCTGTTTTCCTGAAGTACTGTCCTGGATCTGAACTGCTTATGTAAAATTTCCCGTCCCATAGTACCATTGTATTCGCTGTTCCTCTTTTCTGTCTGCAACTGCATTGAGGCTACCCTTGTTTGTTGACATTTCTTCATTCCCCAAGCCTCACGCCGTGTTGCCGTATATATTTATTGTACAGGGAAGTTTTCCCTTCTGTCCAACTTCCTCCTTTCCTACAATTTGCGTATATTTTGTTTTGTAGATAACTAGTACAATGCCAAATTCTGTATGGTCTGGTCCTTAGTTTGCAATCTAGATGTTGAAGGCAGCAAGCGAAACAGAAATTGACCTGCTCAAGAAGTAATACCATCCTCCATATCTTCTGATAGTCAGAGGTGATCTTTCCTTATTTTTCCAGGGAGGGGCATCCCTTTATAGTAGACTTGCGCAAATATCCTTAAATGCAATTACCTTGTTCAAATGTGGAAATACCTCTGTGCTGTTGTTTCTAATAGGTTGGTTCGATGATATGTTACAACATTAAAGATTTCAAGATCTGGTCTTTTCAACAGGATTTGTGAAATAGTGAATGATCAACCTCAAGGTTGACAGAAAAATACTATTGCAGCTGAACCATTCATTTGCAACATTATATCCCAGAAGGCCTTGTAACAGGTACCATTAGAGTAAAGAGAAAACTTGTGGTTCCAACTGTTGTCCAAAGGAATAAGAGATGTTGTACCTGTTCAGTACCTGTTGTTGTGATTTTTGTTGATGAAGTGGTTTTGCCATCTCTTTCAGTTGTGTACTTTTTTAACCTGCGTTTTAATCTTCAGATATGTTCCATTTTCTTTTTGTTTTGCTATCTGCTTTATACTAATGAACCGCGGTACAAGGAGGCAACTTGTTCCTTCTTTTCTTATAGAGTGCACCTTTTGACTAAAATTTGATTTCCCAAAGAGGCTTCTGGACCCTGCTCAAACTAAAGACATTGCAAGCATTGCCACAATTGTAGACATACTGGCATACTGCTCTCGAGGTTATTCAGTGTAGTATTTTTCTTGAATTTTTAATTTTCTTTTTTTTTCTTTTCCTTCATTTTTGGTAGGTAAGATTTCCAATGAAAAAAAACATATATATATATATTATATACTTGTTCAAATAAGCCTGGGACTATCAAATATTTGCATCTGGTAGGTAGTTCAATGAGATGTGCAATATGGCATGTGTAGCATTGTGAAATACAATCTCAAAGTGGGCCATCTACCAGTGATTGTGTTAGCTTATGTACCTTTCTTGGATACATGTTTTTCATTGGAGGCCTTAGCAGCTTACTACACAGTTTTTTAGATTGGTGAATAGAATTTATTGAAAGCAGAACTTGTCAAGATCTTTTTGTTCTTGAGAAGCATAAAATAGGAATGAATGTTCTGTGTTGGTGACCTTTCAAGGCTTCAACCTTCCTGCCAAAGAATATAGAACAAAATATGTGATGAGGCCGACACCTTCTATTCATTTTCACCCAAGAAAAAATATAAAGAGTTTTCCTCTGTAACATACAAACTTAGTGTCCAGATCTCAGTTGACATGAGGATATATGTTTGGATGCGCTTACATAGTATGAGAGTAGAAAGTTAATAAATGCATACATTCTTAATGCTTTGATGGTTGATCCCAGTGACCTTCCTTCAGAAATCTTGTCTTCAAATAGGTGCAGAAGAATTAGATCTTGGCACTTGTGGAAGAAGAAAATGAAAAAGTGTCAAATTCATATGAACGTGCTGCAAAAGTGACTGTCTTTATTCTCATGGACCTATCAAAATAAAGCTTAGCCCTCCCTTTTATTACATGGAATGCATTAGAGAGAGAGAGAGAGAGAGAGAGAGAGAGAGAGAGAGAGAGAGATATTCATTGTTCAAACCAGAGTAAAGTGGTCAAAGAAGTTTCTGCTTTGTCTCTGGATTGAGGCTATTTTTAACCTTTTACTGTGAATTAGCTTTCTTGTTGGATCCGTACCGCTGTAGATCTGTTGAGGGAGAACAACAAACAATGCAGGCAGCAGTACATGTTACCTACCTATGCTGGAGCAGATGACTGTGAACATATTTATCATTTTCGTCTTTTTTTTTTTTTTTTTGGGGGTAGGTTAGACAACTGGCTCGTGAGAGGGTAGGCAACCTAAGCACCCTGGGGTCGACCCTTGTGCGCTTGTGTGACCCATCAGTGCATTGGCTCTCCCCATTTTAGTCTTATCCTATAACTGTATTACTGCTTTTAATCTGACAGATGATCTTCTCCTGTGCTTTGCACTCCATTCAGATCAGTGCCATTGTCATAGCAGGTGGTTTGGATCATGGTTTAAAATCTCGGTCTCGGTCGCGGTATCGGTCGGGCCGAAAAACCGATATGATATCGGTATCGGTCGCGGATATCGGTCCGTCGCGGTAATCGCGGTGTGAATTTTTTTTTTAATCCAAAAAAATTCGCAAAAATATCCAAAAAATCCAGAATATTAGAAAATGCTGGAAAACTATATTTGTTTCCATTAGTAACAACAATAAATCAAAATCTCGGTCACCTTAAGTTATGAGTCCTGTCTGTGTTACAGACTCGCAGTTCAGTGTCTTTTTTCCAGTATTTCATATAATGCAAACATTATTTATGACTATGAGTAGATGTAGATATATCATCTACATACTATTAATAAGCCTTTGGTATCACAAATATCCTAACAAGTAACAACAATTATTTTTTGCAAAACAAAAATTAATAATATCATTTTCAAAATCCTAAATATATAGATCTAACATAAAAGTATGTAGATCTATCATTTACACACCATACAATGATCATGAATCATTAAAACAATATATTTATGATGAAATCCCCAAAAAATGATATATTATAATTCAAATATTAAAAAGTCCGAAAATAAAAAAAATTGAAAAAAAATTTCAAAATCATGTGTATGAGTAGATCTAGCATGAAAGTATATAGATCTAACTTATAAATGAAGAAAACAACACAATTACACAAGTGAGTAAGTGACAAACCTCTATGCTTCATCTCTAAAAAAAAAAAAAAAAAAAAAAAAAAAAAAAAAAAAAAACTGAGATAATCATCATCTCGGCCGATATCTCGGCCGAGATGAAAAAAATCCCGAGATATTGAAAATCTCGGCCATCTCGGCCGAGACTTTGGAGAATCTGGGCCGAGTCCGATATCTCAGCGAGATATCGGACCGGTCACGGCCGAGACCGGTTCATCTCGGCCGAGATGAACCGGTCTCGGCCGAGATTTTAACCCATGGTTTGGATGCACGCTTCTGCAGGAGAAAATTTCCCCTTATCCGACACCAACCTTCCTTTTTGTGGCTTTCAGTAAGAATGTATGTTAATTAAATTAGCCAGAATAAACATAAGAACGAGCCCTTCAACAAGATTCAATGGATTGAAATGAAGCACAATCGAATATAGTACCAAGTGAACTTCACTAGTAGAGGACGTTTTTTTCTTTTGGTTCCTGCCTGCCCTATTGGCTGTAGGGCCTGCCATAAAAAAAAGTTTCTTGCCCTTGATCAAAGCGCTCAACTCCAGTTTGTGGCATGTGAGTAAATTAAAGGTCTATTTCTGTCTGGGTTTTATTTATTTATTTATTCATTTAATGGTATAAACCCTCCTATTCATATGTACCGGGTAAAACTATGCGAGGTGGCCAATGAAATTAAGCATCCAACACAAGTCCATGGCCAACTAAGCTACTACTCGATGGTTGTAGAACATAGAATTTATTATTATTATTTTTTTTATGAAATAAGTCTGCCACAGCCCTTCTCATACGGCCTACCTTAATGCATGCCAATCACTGTAGGGTAATATTGGAAAGGTCCAATGTGGATCAAATGCTGCTCCGTTTCTACTAGTGCAGTGTTTTTCTATCAGAGATCAGAATCAGAATTAGGTCGTGACTCGTGAGTACTGATTCTTGGAAGATTTGTTAGTTAGGACATGGATTGAACACAAGTATGGCTAATGGGCCCATTACAGAATAAAAATGGAGTGTGATAAGATTTGAAGGGTCTACTCTAGGCATGATTGAGCTGGGTGACAAGTGCACTTGTTAACTTAACCAATCAGCCAAGTGTGCTCCATAGGGCCATGCCAATTATCAATTAGGAGGGAGACTAGGACCCTGTACATGTGACCATCACCCACTGTCGGATTTAGAACTAAGATTGAGTTAGCCATGTATGACTAGTGTTTCATTTCATTAATGGAATGCAATTTATATAGTACTAAAGAGGAGAATAATTACATACGGCAAGGTCAAATCAAATCTGCACATAAATGACCTTCATTCCAAGGATTTTAAAAGGTCAAACTGTGGATCCAAGGCCACTGATCTTCTTCAATAAAAGCTGAGTGCCATCAATGGATTGAAGAAAATTATGATTTTAGTACTAAAAATTATATTTTACTAATAATTCTAATTATCTGCTAAATGGGGCCCACAATTAGATGGTCCACGTTGTCTATTTAATGACAACTTTACACCTGATGACCGGATGAAATTTCAGTTAAATCAGAGTTGTATCCACTGTTGGGTAGGACAAACGATGCTTCCTGATATAATTGTCCGACCCTTCCTGATATAAGGAGAGTTAGTGACAGCACTGCAACAAAATGACGAGGAGGAGATAAACTTTGTGCCACACAATTCATTCAGTTAGCAGTGTTACATACCCACCTAAGGAGTAGGGGGAGAAGAAGCCCAAGATTTACCAAGTGTGCATAAGGCATGGATTTGCTCCCCATCTCGTTTTTGAAAGCGTCCCAAATTTGCCAGTATGAAACTACAATACTGAAACTCTCCAGATAATTATCCAATAATATTATCAGCAGAACAGGTCCTTTTTTTTTTTTATAACTAGTAGTAGGCAACCAAGTTTCATTGGATCAAATAGGGGATAGGGGATCATTTGCTATCAGTCATTTTCTTCAACATATTATTTAATTCGCTTCTGAACAGTTGGGTTCTAGGCTTTCTTTTTCAGTTTATTTATTTATTTTTTGGGGAATGACAAGAACCAGAATATTATAGTCTAAAAATAAAATACTCAGAATTGATCACAAACACCAACATAACTTACCAAGCTCCTTCTTTTTTCTTCAAATAAAACAGAGAACCAATATAACTCACTGTATACAAGAAAGTTTAGTCCACGCCACACAGTTTAATCATAAGAAGCAAAGAGTTCTACCTTGTAGGTAGCTCCCATGCCATCAGAAGAGTCCCCAGTGAAACAGCAGTCCTGATGATGGGCTGGAACCCACAGGATGCAAGACCTGCTAACTACATTGATACATTCTCTTGACAACTGGCAATAACATCCATAATGAGGAGATGCGTTTGCCTTTCATGTAAAATGATATCTAGTAAGGCCAGAAATCACCACCACCAGGCTTCTTCACAAGGATCTGATTGTACTCGGGTCTTGATGTCTGCAAAACAATCAATTCAGCACCCAGTTTATCAAACAAACCCAACATTTGGCATCATGGATCTATATGAATATATGATATGGAACATAGTCTACACATGCTTTATGAAACTATGACCAGTCTGCAGTGTGCCCCTTTTTCTTTCTCCCTGGTATCATATAATTTCAAACCAGCTCCCCTAGTTGGGGGTACCTACTGTGCCCACTACTCATGTCGGTACAACACTCAAGTAGACCAAAGCAGCTCATCCTTCCAAAATAGTGAAAGGGATGGGTTTCATGTTCAGAGAGCAAATAAAGAAAATTTGGTGTAATGAAGGCATGTAAATCCGAAAGATTCGATAACAGATTTGGTGTAAACCCGATACCCAAGAGGCCTATCTTGAAAACACCTTTACCAATTAATAAGAGACAAAATGGCCTCGAGTGAAATGGGAAAAATAGAAGCAAAAAGAAGATAAAAAGAAACCAAAGATTGGGAACTCTTTCTTGAATCAAGAACCCTTTCAACTAGCAAATTACTTGTTCGTGCAAGAGATGAAGGAACACCATAAGCTTCTATTTTTCAAAAAAATAAATAAATAAATAAATGGAAGAGAAGCTGGACAGACATGAATGATAGCTGACTGGTTCTCATATAGTGGTTGCACAACCACATCATATCCTAAAACTCAAACATGAAGAGAGCAAATTACTGCCCTAGAACAGGCAAACCTGACTCCAACTAAAATTAGAAAAAAATAATAAAAAACTAGTGCACTATGGGTGTTAGTCTTGTGGACCCTACCTTTTGGTCAGCTGGACTCAGTAGCGGAGCCACATAGGGTTGAGCAATTTTCCAGTTTCCTTTAAGATAGGAGAATCAGATATGAAAGTTGTCATGCCTATTTTAATCTTATCCTCTTTGCCTCTATCATTCTCCTATTCTTCCAATACATAATTGTCTCTTATTCCTCCCGAATGGCTGGAATAGGGGATCTATTTCCTGATGATATTGGCTCATTAGTATTTACCTACTCAGACAAGATTGTCACTTCTCAGCCCATAGAAGCAAAGCTTCATACCATGACAAAGGGAACATATTTACGTAAGTATGGGGTGTCAAGAAAAAAATGATAGAATGAGATTGCTAAATCTTAACCAAAGCCCTTCAGCAGCATCAAAGCACAGTTTCAACTTCAGCATCCAAGCACAGTTTCATGGCACTTACTGACTTGATGGAAAAAGTTGCTCAAAGATCTGGAGGGGTTTTAATATTGGGCAGTGCAGCTATGTCAATGTGAAACAAACAGGGTGGCAGATGGGCTAGCTACGAAGGCCCTCTTTATCTAATGACTTACAGTACATCTCTTCCACTCTATATCAATTTTCCTTATCATGACGACTTACCTCATGGGGCTCATTGAATAAAAGAGACAAGGGGCGGGCAGTGGGCCCACCATGAATGGTCCTCACAGGGATCAAGAAGCTAACCTTATGAATCAGTTGCTGCAGGGATTCAGGCAGACACAGTCTGTTAAGTAGCTTCCAGGCATCGCATGATGTATAACAGCTTTGGCATTTTGCTCTGTTTTTTGTTAGTTTGTTGTAGTTCATTTTCCGTTTTCCTATGTACTTCTATTTCAAGAAAAAAAAAGAGTAGAAGAAAAGAGAGAAAATGAAAGAAAAAAAGACCAACAACAACAACATTTTCCGAAAGCATATGCATCACATTCATGACACATAACAGTCCCTCTTAGTATATAATGAATGGTGCCCTATTTGTGGCATTCTAAAGAGTCTTCCAGCAAGCTACATGCAACAACACTGGCCAATCTTTAGCAAGCTCACATCATCATCAATAATAATAATAATAATAATAATAATAATAATAATAATAATAATAAAAAAAAACTTATCCCATTAATTAGGATTAGGCTAAAAGAATTCTACTCCAACTCAAAACTAAAAGCTGAACGATACCCACCTAAATATTGAAAACCTAGAAGTAATCTGTGTGTACGCACGCGCTTGCACATGAGTGCAAAAAATGAGAAATCTGTCATCCTAGGATATCGCATAAATACGGTTGCAAAGTCCCATCAACTTATGCTCACTTTGTGAGTTTTGGTCTCTTGGTCTACCCTACTTAACATGATGCTCACAGTTGCTACTCATAGTGACATATTATTCCTCATCGCTTCACCTAAGGTTTTGACTAGCCTCCTCCTAACACCTTCCACTACTGACCCTTCAATTTGTCTCACCTGGTAAATCGTGCCCAAACCATCTTGAACAATATTTTTTATTTTATAGTTAGTCCACAATATCAATAGGAAAAATATGAAACCATGAAGAGTTTTTAGAATATAATGGCCCTTCTACAAAAATGAGTTTAAATACAGCACAGAAGTATGCCAAGTATTAGATAGAGTACTGATAAAGTGTGTGTGTGGTTTTTTTTTTTTTTTTTCTAATGTTGTTGTTGCATAACAAGAGCTGATACAACTTGTCCAAGTCAATTCAGAGTATGATGACCCTGGTCATCATACATATGATATTAGTCTGCTATGGATGGGAAAACCTAAAAAATCAGAACAGTCAAATGACCATAAAAAATGCTTGCTGAGCTTTGATGATTACACATGAAAGGCTAAAATTAGAGCCAAACCAGCAGTAAATATTCAATTAAAAAAAGTCCACAAACCAATGGGTTAAGATCTTCAAATCTGGTAGATCTTGGGGCGCCTCAATCCACAGTGAGGCTCATCCAATTAACAGCCAGCACAAAAAATTGATGGGTAGGGGCCTCTCATTTAAAAAACCCTGGTACTTTCAGTTTCAGCAAACTGCACACTTGCAATGCTACACAATCTTGTATATCCTCCAATCAGCATCATCATCATGATCGTCGAATTGTTTCTGAAACTATCAGGGGTCAGTTTTGTTTTCTACTCAACCTGATTTCTAGTCCTGATCTCTAACAGTCTACAATCAAAGTTTTCATTGGTATCCCCCTCATCCTAGTTCCCTAAATTTGTAATCCATACATATCATGCAAGATTTATTCTTTTTTTTTTTTTTTTTATCATTTATCTTTTACACATGCACACAAACAAATCAACATATGATTCATAATATGTGCATCTCTCAGCAACATTTATACATAATCAGCCTAAACTTACTAATTAGCTCATTAAATTAGTTCATAATCACCACACCAAAAAAAAAAAAAAAAAAGAGTTCATAATTCATATTCATCCTTTTTCCTTATTTCTTACCATCACAAATTCATCCCTACAAAAACCTAAATCCAAAGATCTTACAAGCAAGACTACAAATTCCAACAAATTTGCTCAGATACAAAAAATCAAACTTTCCGAAATAATAATAATAAAAATTACGACAATCCGCATCGCATATATGTATATCAATCCAAACCATCATGTATCAAATTGAAGATATCTGTATGACCTGAAATTATTATTGATTTGCAAGTAAACCCTTGAATTTTTTTCTCTGATTTCCAAACTAATCAATCATAACTAGGAAGCACTAGAAAAATCAACAATCAACAAGGGGCTACCATACTCCATCCCTAACCCTAGAAATTGATCCGACGATCCTAACCTCAGATCGATTTCATCTGGAAAGTCAGGATCATCGGAAGTGGGTCCGTAGAATTTGACGGTTTTCATGATTGGAGTACATGAGAGAGCCAATTTTTCAGAAATCTGTATGAACGAGCACGGATTCCTCTACGCTGCAAGAGTACCAAAAGAGCAGAGAGAGAACGAACCAGATCTTTGAAGATGAGGAAGGTGATGAGGAAGAATAGGAAGAAGAGGATCTCGAACTCGGCAAAGCGGAAGAACGCGAAGACCGAGTTCACGGCCCGAGTCAGAGCCGACTCGCGAGTCGGAGCTCCTCGACCGCGCATCCTATAGAAATCCTTTCAGGAATTTTTTTTCGCTTTTTTGTTCGTGTTTGTGGTAGTGTTTGGATGTAGATTGCGATTCAGATCGATCGAGAAAAAAAATGGGTGAGGTTCGAGGACGAGAGAGAGAGACAGAAGCCTCGCGCGAGCCAAACGCAGAACAGGGCCCACTAAGAGACATGGGAAGAGTATATAGAAAATAATAATAATAATAATAATAAAATGCATGAAAATAAAAATGAAAGGAAATGTTTGTTTGATTGCGTGGAATTGAATTCCTTGGAATCTACGGTAAAATGGAGAAATATTCACTTGTGCACACTTTCCATCCAGACCATGCATGCATGACATTTAGAGGCGAGTACCCCGGGATGGTTCAAATGCACCATCAACAGTGATCATGAGCTTAAACGAATATATTCAAAAGAGGATGGCCAAAGCCGCGGGGGTCAACCTATATAATGTGTAGAAGTACCCATGTGGGTATAACTCTCGTTTCCTTGGAATTTAGTTGTTAGGTTGATAGTTGGGTATTATCTCTATTCTTTTTTTTTCTTTTTTTTTTACTTTTAGTTTATTTTCTATTAAAAGGGTGGTTATTTAATGTCCATCTATGGATGTTGACCTTTTTTTCTTTGAATTTAGCTGTTTTTTTTTTATAAAAATCCTGCCTACAATTTCATGAAACATAGCACTACCACCATCATCATCAATGCCTTATTCTAACCATCATAGGTTGACTATATGAATTTTTTTCAGATTCTTTAGTAGGTTGCAAAAACATTTAAATAAGATTAATCTTTCATGGCCAATTCTCATCATTTATTGAGGCTAATGGATGGAATGAACAGATTAAATGGGACACAAATGGGCAGGTTTAAATGGTTGACTACTTTGACTCTCTTGGGGGTAGGTTTGGTAGTCGGTTTGTTGTGCTCAGTAGCGATATTTAACCCGAGTTAGGTTTGAAGTAGAGTTGAGTTTTGATTGTCTATCCCCCTCCCCTTTGTTTTTGACTAATTTAAACATTACTGACTAAATTATAATGTTCAACAAGTAAAAAAACATAAAAGTGATAGGTTATAAGTATGAGCACAAACATTTATTCATTTATTAGTTTTATATTTATATGTTTTAAAATCTAAAAGTATTAGCCCCTACCCCCACATAAAATAAAATAAACAGCATGTGTTTCCTTCTTAGATTTATGAAATGGTCAGAGTGGCATAACCACATATAGAGAATAGAATAGAAATTAGTAAAAGTAGGTGTGCATTCTTGGTCAACCCATCAGCTGCTAGGAAATGAAAGTGGGGTGGAAATGAGTACTGATCCATAACAATGAGTTTCAATTGTCTAATGGGCCTAATGGGCTGAGCCAAAGCCCAAAGTTTAGGATCGAAAAATTTACCAGGCCAGACCTGGGCCCAGGAAACAGCATTTAGTGCATTGCTTATATGTGTATAGAGATGAGTAAAACTGAAATCACCGGCAAATAATCCATTTCCGAAAGCGATAAACATCCCTAATTGACCCTTCAATCTCATTTCTCTAAATTCTCTCAGGCCTGTAACATGCAGACTTGGCCCAACCATCACCGCTCATGAGATTTGTGTTAAGCCAGACCCAAGCTGCATATCAAATCCCATAGAATCTTTCTTTCCTTGATCATTATCAAAACCAAGAAATAACTGCGATGTCAATGGGCCAAGTTAGGGCCAGTGTGACATGTTCAAGCCAAGCCCATTTACAGTCAGCCTCAAAATTAGGTACTACAAAGCCTTACAGACCTATGTATCAAGCCCAATGTCGGCCCTTTAGAAAAATAACAAAGCCCATGCCCCGATCCGAGCCCAGTGGTTTTAATTATTTCTACTTTCATTTAAATGTAGTAAATTATTGTAACTATCATTACACTAATTACTCATCCTAAATCAAATAGTCTTTTCTTTTATAAAAATAGAACCAAAGGAAGATGGAAAATGAATAACTAAGCGTTATGGTAGCTATTCATTTCCCACCATCATTTGATTCTACTTTGATGAAAGGAAAAGTTATATGGTGCTTATTCTTTTGTAAAATCCCTTCGAATTCAATTCCTATATATTCTAATGCAAACAAACAGGCCCTCCCCATGGTTCTCCTATGAAAAGACTTAATACTCTTCATATGCAGTTCAGCTCATGGGGCCCTCATAATCAAAAGCAGTAAACTGGTAAACTGGCTCTCAAAATTGTGGATCCCTGGACCTCTCTTGCAGTGGTGGTGGGTCAAATCTGACCTAGCTCACTTAACTATAGGCCAGGATTTCTTGACCTTATTGACCCATGTAAGTTATGTATCAGGTTTAGTGGGCCAAATGTGCATTGAGTTAGAGAATCACTGAAGCTTTTATCCACAGAAATTGATCTGATATCTGCCAATTTTGTTCAAGGACAACCTAGTAATTCAGAATTCGGGTCAAGTTGTCAACCCTTTTCACTTCTGGTAAGGGTGGCAACCGGGTTTGCTAAGGTCAAAATGGGTCGGATTGACAAGGGACATCTACAGGTTGAAGTCCAACCCAATCCAAGTTGTTTTTAAAACGGGTCAAGTACCTTCAACCCGCATCCAATGTGGGTCCACCCTCGTCCCACTCGTTTATTTATTTATTTATTTCTTTTTAAAAATAGAAGCCCTAAATGTTATTCAGTTTATGCAAAACAAAGAAGCCCTAAAATTTGAAGTTCACATATTAAGAAGCCTACCAAAAGGGGCCACAAAAAATACAGGTTTTGTTTCTATGGGTTGTGGTTCATCCTCTATTTTAACTGCTTTGCTCCTCTGTATTATCTTTTCTCAGTTTCATAGTGAAGTTCCTAATTATCACAAAAAAGAAGAAGAGAATAAAAGCTCACATAAATCTCTATAATTGAAAACAATGTTTAAAAACCAAAACTTGAAAAAAAAAATTAAAATCTAACAAAAAAAAAAAAAAAAAACTTAGAATGTAAACATATAAAACTTTACCTCTTAGAGATGGACTTGTTAGTCGGAGTGTATTGAAAGAAATCCCACCGACCCCAGACTTCCTCAAGGACTAACTCAAACTCAGCCCTCTTTAGATCATCTGGTGGTTATTATAGTCTAAGAGAATTTTATCATCTCCCTGGCAATTCATGTCTATAGGTTTTAAGATTTGGGAGTAGTATTGATTTATTCTATGGTAGTTTGGAAAAAGTTGAAAATTTCTCTCCACTGCTCCTTCTAGTTCTACATTATGCAATATCACCCATTCATCCCGCATCATTGACATCTTCCAAATACTTGGGGCTTGTTTGGCAAATCTTATCTTTACGAAACAAATCTGTTTGAAATTGATGTTTTACAAATAGACTGTTTGGTAAGACATAGATATTTTAAAAATAGACTGTTTGGTAAGACACATGTAAAAATAGATCTAATGGTCTGGGCATTTTGCAAATATCTCAAGATCTGTGATCATCCATAGGTTGAAATTTTATCTCAAACACGTGTTCCACATTTTAATGACTATAGGCGGTTTGGATCTTCATTTAGTGGCCCAGAATAATTTAGAGTTCATAAAAACCGGAATGACAAGAAGTAATATGAAAGAGAGAGCTTGTTTACATCTAATGGTTCATGCTTTTTAACAAATATCTCAATATCTATAATGAGTTAACACCTTAAACTTGATCCCATAGTTATTTGTAGATTTCCAAAGAGGATGGATGGTTCGGATCTTGATTGTGAGGCCCACAATGTTCGGAATATTACATCAAACGGCCCACGGTATTTTACAAATATCTCGAGATTCGAGAAAGATCAACGGCTGAAATTTGTACACGTGGCCATGTTGGGCCTTCTTCACATTTCTAATGGTGTGGAACATGGATGTGGGTCCCATAAGGTAAGGCAAAATTGGAAAAATTGTCATGATTAACGTCCATTTCACTGTTCATGGCAATGTCTTTCCGCTTAAGACATGTGTCTTTGTTTGAAATCAGGTCACTTTCTTGACTACATGAAACATACATTTTATGTATTATTCCTGTTTCAAATGGACACAGTAAAATACATATCCAAACGCTCTAATGTCTGTTTTAAACCGGTTTAAGACAATAAGAGGTAAATTTAAGAGATGTCAAACTGAACCTTAGTCAACTGCGAATGGAGCCTATTCTAATGTAGTGCAGCTGCCCACTACACTCGGTCAACTTGTGGCCCACCACGATTCCATCATCATTATGTGGGAGGTCCAAACGACTCAAGGTTTCTTTTGCCAAATTGAACATGAGTGCGTGGGCCTCCTTGCACCATTTACAATCCTCGCACTGCCAATACAAGACTCGATTGCAATAGACGGAAATTCTAGATAGAGTAACTTGACATGGTTGTTGTTGTTGTGATTCTTCCCTTCTTTGTCTCCATTCGATGTATTTGGTTGAATGAAAGGTGGGCTGAATTGTCTCTTATGGAGATATTGTTGGCATGGAGTAAGTATTTGTGAGAAAGAAGACTTCTTATGAAAGTGTTTCCAAACTAAATATTCTTTGAAGAGTTAGGTTTCCTTAGTACAAGGAAGTTTTGTCCAGTACAAAGTCTCCATTTCAAGGGTCATTGCAATAAATCCAACTTTGTGGTGCCACCTTTGGATTTCAAATCACAAAACATCAATGTACAATGTTGACACAAATCTATTTCTCCTTGAATATCAAGATAAGACTCCATTATTATATTGATCATATGTAAAACTCATGATTTTCTCGTTTTAGTTATTAGTATGTTTTCTAATTAAGGCTTCATTTGTTTCTGTAATTAGGGTTTAGGGTTAATGAATTAGGGATTCTTAGATCTTGTAAGAGATTGAAATACACAGACATAGACATGGTACCTGGTAGAGATTGGGTTCAATGAATCCGGAGCCTTGAGAGAAATCCTTACTTGGAGTTGGAACTTTAGAATAGGCCCTACATATTGGAAATTTTGTAAATAAGGATTTGAACTTTAGAATGGGGCCCACTTATCGGAAATATTGTAAAAGATTATCAGTGCTATTAAAATTAAATTTTGAATAAAGAGAATTTAGAGTTTTGTAAGGTATTTCTGTTTATTTGAAATTTAAGAACTTAAATAGAAAGTCATTATATATATATAAAAGAAAACTTTCTCTTGCAAACTGTTCACATGTAACAACACTTCTGGGCTGTGGCAGAAGCAGGTAATGATAATGGATTTCAAAATCTATGAAGGATCTAATTTTCAAAAATGGAGTTTTATAAAAGTGTTGGAAAATGCTACAAATATCTCTATGACAGAAAATGTAAAAGATAATATATATATATATATATTTTAATATATTATATAAGTAATAACTTGTATTTTAATTTAACGTTTCATAAATAATATTTCCTTTTTTCACTAATAGTGGTTTTTATTGAAATCTTATTATTTAAAAACTAAGAACTTTGATGTTAATATAAGCAATATATTATAAAATCCTATTTTCAATAATGACTTTTAGACACAAGTTATATTTAGACATAAGTTATAACTTTTATTTTATAGTCAATTTAAAACTTACTTATTTTTCTTCCAAAGAAAAGTTATCAATCATGCATTAAGAATTCTTTTAGGCCTAGGTTTAGCACGGGCCTCCTTTGCTAGTATATAGTTTGTGACATAGAGATTAACAAAATGGAAACTAATACCAAATAGGCCAACCTTATTTTAAGCAATTAACATCCCTAATTGACCCTTCATCTCTCTTTCTCATTAGCCTTTAACATGCATATTTGGGCTCCCATTTCCCTTCCAAGGTGGGTCAGGTTTGTGGAATGCCCAACCCAAGTTGCATATCGAGTCCCATGGAATCTCAATCTTGTTGCCTTGATCATTATGGAAACCAAGACACCTCAAAATCAACCATGACCTAGCTATAAAGGGCCTACATGTCAAGCCCAAGCCTAAGCCTCCCAAATCGATTAAGAATCTTAGAATCTGACAAATCGGCCGAAACGGATTACTAATGGGATGCCCTTATGCATTACAAAAATTTTCTTCAGCCAATGATCCAATCAAAGGAATAATTGGGACTATGGTCTCGAATTTCTTGATATCAGTATCTATTCGAAACGAATTTTCTAGCATTTGACTCCTTAGAGAAATATCAAACCACATGCCCCGGCTTGAGCCTAGTGGTTTTAATTAGTAAATGGTCAATTATTTCTACTTTCATTTAAATGGAAAAAAACATTTAACTTTATTTTAACTATGAAGCATGAACAATTCTCTTCAAAGGCTTATTAAAATCAATTTTATCTCATCTACATGTGAAGTAGAGATAATAAGTTGTCAAGTTAGAGTTAAGTTCATTATAAACAATTTAGAGGTAATAACACAAAAAACTTTATAAATTGAAACACAAAATACAGAAGTGCTCTGCTTAATTAACCCATTTATGTTAATATGACAAATATTGAAATTTACTTTTTAAATATGTCTTATATTGAATGAGTAAGGGCTGGGTCACCCAATGGACTTTGACATAGAAGCCCAAGTCCAGCCCTCATATTATAGAGGCTTACTTGTTAGGCCTGGTCCTAGCTTACTGGCTTTAAAATGTGTCATATTAATATATGGATTGGGCTTAAAGTTAAAACTCCCAATGGGTCAGGATTTCCAACAACAAGGTGTGTAGAGTGAAGGAAAGTGAAGTAAACAATGGATCCAAATATGGTCTTTGAACATCACTCGGAGGAGCAAAGATGGAGTTTGAGATGTGATCGGCCAAGGGTGTCTGGGCCCTCTGAATAGAAACTGTTTTGCCTTCAAAAAAAGACTCATTCCTGCATATAGGCTAGGAACAGTACAGTTTGGATTTTTCTGAGAGAGCAATTAAGAGCTAGTTCTTTAATAACTAGGGCCAATGGCCATTGAGGTGTAACGTTTGTACCTACTTTTAAGGTCACGTTTGGCAATCAAGTATTTAGGGAAAAGATTTTTTATTGTTTTAAAGTTGTGGTAAATCCATGTTTGACAATTGTAAATTCCTGAAGATTTGGATGAATGAAAATCTTCATTTGTTAGGATTTTCATATCTGACCACCCCCCACAAGATTTGAAAATTACAACTTAAGTGGATTTTCACACTTAATTCTATTTTTCTCAACTATATGCATCGATACACACCAATATCAATGTAAGATCCTCAACTATACAAATCCCCAACGATGAATTATTCTTCCAGTTGTAGTGAACAATCATCATATCTATGGATTTCTTGCTTGTTACCAAATATGCTCGTAGAGTTGGTGGGTCAATGATATAAAAATTTGTAGCTAGAGTTACTCCAAATGCCCTCACAACATTACTTTTTCTCGACCAAATAATTCCTAAATTTTACACAGAGTTGGGTTAAAAGGTGATGTAAATTTTACACATTGGATGGGAACAATCTGAATTCACACTCTACTTAAAGTGATGTAAACCTCTAGTCTGAGCATAGCCTCATAATAGAAGCATTTAGAAAGCATGAAGGGTTTTAGCATTGCTGAGCCCATTGCTATTCAATCATCTCAGCCAACAATGGCTGCCAAAAACAAACTCTCAATGAGAAATTTGAGGTTCCTGGTTAGAGTAAATGACCCACTCTTATATTTTATTTCATCAAATTTTATTCTAATAGGAGTTGGACAACCTTAAATGATTCATGTATGGAACACCTACAATGATATTGGACTCACTGTTGAGTAAAATTCGGCTAAGCGCATATAGAAGAGAGAGTGTCTATTCTAATTATTGGTTTAGACTTTAAATATTTTAGCTCTATTGAAGAGCTTCAGAAATTTCTCACAAGTACTAGACAAGGACTCATTCATATCCAACCCATTTTGAAAACGGGTCAGCCAATCTCAATCTGGCTCCCCAGAGCCAGACAATAACCCTACCATCAAGCTCAGTGTGATGGAGACAAAGGAGTTATTGGATTATAACAATCCATTACCAACCCAATTTAAACAGTATATTATTACAGTAATGCTACATGGACAAACTTTTTGGCCAGAATTTTGGCCAACCCATATGGTTTCCATTGAATATCATAGTGATATTCAATGGAAACCATATGGGTTGGCCAAAATTCTGGCCAAAAAGTTTGTCCAAGTAGACTTTTTGATATTATTATTGGTGGACACGTTTACAGTGCATTAGTCACCACAGACTAGTGGATTGTGCTTGACTAACATGAAAGCCTGCCTCTCCTGTGACTGTTAGTCTTGTGACATGTATAGTTTTATTTTGTTTTCCCTTTCCTCTTACAGGCTGCAGGACATTTGGGGACCTTGGAGGGCAGTGAGTCAAAATTTTCCAATCAATTTCAATTGGAAAAAGGGCAAAGAGTAAAGCTCAATCTCAGAACCCTCCAACCACCCCTCCATGTTCTCCTCTTCCCCTTTCTTCCCATCTCAAAATAACCAACACCCACATAAAACCCACATTTACATGACCTCCCTATCACATTAAAATATACATATTATACACTTACAATAAACCCCACAAAACCCTTTCCTCATTGGAAAAAAAATATATATACTCATCATCATACCACCCCAATCTCCACAGAGCTGCAAAGACATGCCTCCATTTGGGGCTCTCTCTCATATCCTTCTCTTGATCTTTGCCTCTCTCATCAGTGGAGGCTCCTCTTTTCATGTGAGTTTCTCACCTTCCTAAAATCTTTACTTTGTGGGGGTTTTTTGTTTATTTATTTTTATTTGTCATAGGTTTTTCTTCTAATTTGGTAGTTTGGATTGGCAGGCCAAGGTGAATGGGTCAGACATGGTGCCAGTGATCAAGCCAGGGCTAGGATCTATGGTGCTGAATGAGACCCGTAGGAGGCTTGGGAGCTTTCAGATATGTGCTCTCTGTACATGCTGTGGAGGGCCTAAGGGCCTCTGCTTGCCTTCTCCTTGTTGCTATGCTATCAATTGCAACATACCCAACAGACCATTTGGCTTCTGTTCTTTCACACCCAAGACCTGCAATTGCTTTGGATGCCATCTCTAACCTTCTCTTTTATTATATTATTTTCTGGTAAACCCCTGTTTGTTTCTTCTTATTATTTCCTATTTGGGGTAGTGAGTGAATCTGTTAGTGTTAATGCAAAAAAGGAATTTGTGTCTTCTTCCCTTTGTCTATCATTATCTCAACTGAAGCCCTACCTTATTAATATTTTTTTTTTTTATAGTGTGGGTGCATCACTTCATCCCTAGGGATGCAACTATTTTTCAAATTTTGTATGGGGCAATTAGGTATCTCCTTATGGGGTCTCAAAGTAAATTACAAGTATTTGTGTGATCTTATGTGGGCAATTGGCTATTTTAAAGTAAAATACAAAAATTGCAGGGGATCAAGAATTTGTGTTCATCTTAGTTTCTGTTATTAACGTTATTTTTTTATTATGTGGGTGCATCACTTATACTTCGGGGTGTGTTAGTATTTGTCTAATTTTATGGTGGCAATTGGGTATCTCTTTAGAGGGGTCTTCAACTAAAATACAAATGTTGTAGGGTATCAAGAAATTGTGCTTTTCCCTCATTGTTGATATCTCATGCGCTAAGGGGTCAAACATTTTCAGTTAGATTGTCATCAATTTTTCCTTTGTGAAGGAATTTTGCACATGAAAGGTTGTGATGGTGAGGTAGCTAAGATGTTGATCTGTTTTTTCGTATAGGGATGTTCAAGTAATTTTACAATCTTTGTAGGGTAATAGGGCATCAGTTTATAAGGGTCTCAAAGTAATTCACAAATTTTGTAGGGGATAATAATTTTTTTTGACCCCTTTGTTTATTATATCTCAGACCCTTAAGAGGGGTGCATCCTTTTCTTAGTTCTGTGCTTGTTATCAATTCTTTGCTCTGTGTTTGGTTAAGGAATTTTACATTTGAATGACTGTGATGGGTATGGTCGCTAAGATTTAGATGTGTTTCATATTTTAAAACCTTATCATGTTGTGATTGGATTGTTCTGTGATGGAGGTGTGGTGGAGGTGTGGTGGGAGTACTACTTACCCATTTCCAAGATAAAAGCAAATGACATTTATTTGCATGTTTATGCCTTTTGTTGTGGTGGAAGAAGATAAATGTGGTTTATCCATGCCTGTTTGTCTATGACAAACCAAAATATTAAAGGTGGGCGTGGGGGAGTTGGGTAGAGCATTAAAGATCAACTCCCAGCTATAATAATATAGTATGACTCTTGTGTGGGGAACTTTCTTTTATTTTTTTCATCCTACTCTTATCCTTGAGATTGTTTTTCTTTTGGTTTCTCTTTCTGAGTAGGCATAGCCATTGATGTGAATGCAATGAAGGTTTTCATGCTTGGGAAGGAAATCATGAAAGCATTAATGGTGGTCGCACCAGTGAAAAGGGAGATGATTTTAGTTATATGCCATTATGGTCAGTTATGAGACAGCCATTGGATCAATACATCCAACCACAGGATAAACTATGGGATCACATGTGAATAGTACATCAATTTACCAGTGTTTCCCTCTCCAATCTGAGTGAGTTTTGGGCCAGTCATTATTCATTGGTGTATTTACTGATCCAAATTCCAATGGTTTAGCTTGACAGGAAAAAAAAAAAAGAAAGTAGTCAGTCCCTTGCTTTTAGATGCTATCATAATTTACTAGTGTAGTGGGGTGGGTTTGTATTTATCACCAACAATCCGCATGATGGAAACTGGAGTGAAGAATGAGCAGCATTGAGGAGAAATTATTGAAGTTTGGGATATTTTCTTTGCCTTGATCTACTTGTACAATTGCGGCATTCAACTTTGGAATTTGATAGATGCACTTGAATCCAAAATGTCCATATTGCTGGAACTCATTGTAGGTGGGGGATGTAGCCCAAAAATCAAACTATTAACTGGCCAATTCCAACCATCTGATTTTATCCCTTGGATTATGGACTGTGGTCACTGATTGGGTGGTTAACAGTAGCCAGATTGATGTGATTTTACGCATGATCTTATTCCACAATGAGATTCTTGATTTGGAATTACCTCATGTACAGAGTGGATGAGTTGCTACAGACTTGCTCTGTTGAAGCTCTACATGATTGCCTGAACATGGTTGGCCTGTGGATGATGCAATTGCACACTGCTGTCTGCACCCTCACACTTTGAGCATGGGTTGGTCCTTTCATTGAAGTAGGTTGTGGGGTTAGCTTTGGAGGAATCTCATTGACTTCTGCTGTAGGCAATGTGCCGCCATGTGCATTGTGGAACTAGCAAAGCCTTTCAGGGTGTTATATTTGGGAGGCTTTAACCATTTGGGGTAGGTATGTATCAGGGGCGTCTCTGAGCATAGGCAGCCTAGGCGGTTGCCTAAGGGCCCCAAAATAGGAAGGCCCTCAATTTCCTATTTTACTTAATTATTTAATAGGTTACAGGCCCCTCAATTTAAATATTTTAACTTAATGAAAGAAAAAAAATAAGTCTCAAAATATCTGTTAAACTTTTTGAAATCCTCATTTAATGCAAAGAAAAACATAATTCAAACTTTCAAAGGAGATAGACTTCCAACTTTGAAACTCAAAAAGACTATTGAACTTTCAATAGGCCTCTTTTTATGGTTTCGCCTAAGGCCCCATTTATCTTAGAGACGGCCCTGGTATGTATGTTTCTTTGGATAAAACCCCAAACCCCAATAACTGGGAATCCAATCTTTTATTTATTTATTTATTTATTTTGAAAGGTTACACTCTTGTCTATTTCTAGATGTAATGGCAGAATGTGGGTTGGATGTGGCTTGGGCTGTCAGGGTCAGGCCGGGCGGGGCCCGGAGTTGTCCTTACCCTACCCTCAATATATGCAGGCCAGGTCAGGCAAGGGCTTAGAGCCTCAAAACAAAAAGAAAAAAATATATTATTTTTACATTGTTACCAAGTATTGAGCGTTGACCGAGCATTGTCTTTGCGAAGGGATTATTAAGAAAACGTTTGAAGAACATAAGCGGTTCATAAAAACTTCTTTTTATATTAAACAAAGTCGTATGTGGTGACTTATGTTTTACATGTATGATTTTATTTTTTTTATCAAAGAAGGAAAAATATTAAAGAGTTTATTTTATCTCACACCTTTCACAAGGATTTTCACATACCACATTATTTTAACAGTCTTATCTTTGAGAAATTTAAACTGTTTTTATTCACCTACCTTTTATGAGCACTTTTTGTCACATACCCGTTCCACTAGCATAATATTGTCCGCTTTGGGCCTTCGGCCCACACGGTTTTGTTTTTGGGTTGGCCCGTAGGCGTCCAATGGCCTCATGTTGTAATAGGCCTCGCATATCCCCCACTCGGATAGGAGCCGTCCGCGGCTCTGATACCATTTTGTTTCAGATCCGTCCCACCAGCATGATATTGTCCGCTTTGGGCCTTTGGCTCGCATGGTTTTGTTTCTGGGCTGGCCCACAGGTGTCCCAAAAGGCCTCATGCTGCAATAGGTGGAGGTCCGGACTTATAGCCAGGATCCCGGCGCCTTGCATATTCGATGTTGGATTGGGGTGTTACACTGTTGCTTTTCAGTCACAAAAAATAAATGCACATTGAAAAAAGAGGGTTTTACTGGTAAAATCTCAAAATATAGCCATTTATCTCGAAAGATCCTTGCAAATTGTGCATCACGTCGTCGGTCTTCCTGTCACATTTATATTTTTTTTAATTTTGTATTCCTACTGACAATAGCGTCACAAAAAAAAAAAAAAAAAATTTGAGTGACGCTATCGTTGCTTTGCACACCCTAGAAACATCCGTAAAAAAATCTATCACTTGTCTCGTCTCCCAAAACCCGCTTCCCTCTGAATCTATCCTTCTGTGATCTGCAATGCTTCCATATCCATGTGTAGCCAAGTCTTTGGAAGGGTCCATGGATCTAGGTTGCACTGCACGAGAATGGGAAAGAATCAACACTGCGTGGGAATCACTGGACCTCTCAAAGAAAAAAAAGGAAACTCAATGGTAAATTCCTTTATAATAAGTAACTACACAAGAAACTAAAGAGATTATTGGTTTGAGGGAGATGTGTGAAAACCTAGAAGACTCGGATCTACAAAAGGAAGTGGATGAATTCTTTTTCCTCCACCACCACACATGAAAGAAGGTACCACAGTATGATGTTCAAGAGGGATGTCATCCACCTGCCATCAAGAAGATCATCATCATCATCAACTACATCGATGAGAAACATCCACCTGATCCTTCCTCGAAAAGCCGCTCCCGTCTCCTCCGACGGCCCTGATTTCTCGGACAAGCAGGACCTGCTGCACGCCTCCTTGGCGATCTGCAATTGCGATGATTTGGGCCCCTTTGTCCGCAAGGCCTTCGCCTCCGGCCCCGCTGAAACCCTCCTCTACCACCTCCGCTCCTTCGCCCGCTGCCGCAAATCCAAGATCGAAGAGGTCTGCCGCGCCCACTACTAGGACTTCATCATTGCCGTCAACAACCTCCGATCCCTCCTCTCCGATGTCGATTCCCTCAAATCCTCCCTCTCCAGCTCCAATTCCATCCTCCAGTCCGTCGCTGGCCCACTCCCTCGACGACGCTAGCATCACTTGCATCAGAACACAGTGACGCTAGCGTCACTTACCTTAGATTCAAAAAAAAAAATTTCAAATTGGTCCTAACGGAACTCATTGGTGCTGCAGCTTTTGTGGGGACCCATCAGGGTAAATGGCTAAATTTCGAAATTTTATCCGTAAAATCCTCTTGAAAATTTCTATTAATTTAGACCCTAAAAACTTGAGATGTTAATTTCCTAAAATTTCATCAAGTGTTAATATGCCTTGTTCCATCTATTTGTTTATTTGCTTTTAAAGGCCACATTCCAATTTAAAAAAAAAAAAGAGGAAACATTTGTTAAACTACAACATCTTTATTAATTTCATTGTGTGGGCTCCACCTTTTAAAAGTTTTTTAAATGCCTGCAACATTTATCTCTCTTTGCACTAGCACTGCATAAAGTTTTAGAAATTAAATGAAATTTATCATATGCAAAATCATTTTGACAACCACTATTGTTGTCTATGAGGACCATGACATGCCAGCATTCAATCCACTTACTAAACTTAGTTAATGCCAGCAAATATTGAATATTGCCAGTGGTTGACTTACCTTTGGAATCCACATTTGAAATGCTATTGCTATTGCTTGCTTGCGTTTTCAAAACCTGTATAGGCATATGAATATCTCAGCCCCACATCCTTCAATCCAATCCCAAGGATGAATAAGGACCACTCATCTAGTGGGGCCATCTTTAATTGGGTGATCTATCAGTTCAAAAACCCAACCATAAGGCAGTCAACCTGCCATCCTACCATATACCTAAAATGGAGAAATTATTTCATGGGGCAGCAGCTAAAATCAAACTTATCATGAGTCCCACCCTAATTTATTCAAAACCATTCATATCAAAAGGACAAGCCCCATTTTTTTTTTCTTGTACAGGAGGCATACTAACAAATGTTACTGACCATATAATTAAGCATGTGAAATATATGTGACAGTCTAATAAAGGGTGGGATTCACAAACTACATGTTGCTCACGGCAATCCAGCTTGTGAGGTCCGTTTAGATGCCTACTTATTATAAATATGAGTAACGAAGAAAATCAACTAGGTTAGATTATCTAGGTCTTAATTTAAAAGGCTTAAAGTTTAATGGTCTTTTAACCATGCATGATTTCTTTTAGATTCAATCCATAGGTGTAAAACTGAGTCTTCTAGGACCTCATTGGGCCCAAGTAAGTCCCTTGGTGCTGGACTTAAGATGTTGTCAAGCTTAATCCTTTGTTGCATATATTTGGGAACTATATAATACTTTTATAAAACTCCATCATGGGGCAGCAAGAGATAATCCAAACCGTTCAAGATAAATGTCATCCTCTCAAATAATATAATCTCAAGTTTCTGTTGAAACGAAAGGGAGCCTATAGTATGATTGAGATAGGAATGTGATTAACACCACATTAGCGCACAATGTTTCTATCATGATGCTTACTTGGATGGTGGGACACACTCATTTTCAATTGGAACGTGAGATTATATCATTTCATGGGATGATATTTGTTTTGAGCTGTCTGATTATCTCTTTCCGGGGGCCATGATGGAGTTCTAGAAAATCAATGGCTAAGATCAATTTGATCATTAGTGTAAACTTTTTTTTTTTTTTTTTTACTGTGGGGCTATCAAACGTGTGGACGACAAAACCACCACAGCATCTTCACCATAGAGATTCTCTGCAGAAGCCCCTGAAATCTTCTCTCTCGCCATTTCGGAGAATCCTATAAATATTTGTTCGTACATCTGTCTCATCATTTTCTAACGGCCGTTAATGGCATCTTCGCTTCTACTCTCCCCTCTCTCTTCCTACTCCTTCCACCGCTCTAACGGCGTTTCCCACGCCGTTAGGGTTCCATCCATCCTCCCCTTCCCAAAACCCCACTCCCAAACCCCCAATCTCACCAAACCCTCGTTCTTAAACCCTAATTCCTTAGCTCCTCTGCGACTTCGCGGGAGATTTCTGGTGGGAACGTCGATCGGAGAGGCGGAAGAGGAGATTACTGCTTCACCAGATGGATTTCCCCTCGGCGGCGAGGATTCGGCCTCGTTCGATCTCGGAGAGCAGAAGCTCTCTTCTTGGGTGTACTTTTCTGGGATTTTGGGGACTGTTCTTTTCGCGCTCAATTTCGTCTGGATCGATCCGAAGACTGGTTTTGGGACTGCGTTTGTCGATGCAGTAGCTGGGATTTCGGAAAGCCATGAGGTGAGAGTTTCTGGAGTTTTTGATACTCATTGTTTTTGTAGTTTCTTTTGTTTGGTTTTTGTGGCAGTATGGATTGAGGTGTTTCTGGATTGGGTTTTGATTCTATGGATGAAAAGGTGTAGACTTTGATTAATTGGTTGTGACCCACAAGAGAATAAGAGGAGAAATTGAAGTTGTAGAGGAAAAGGGATTTTTCTTCTATGGGACATGGTGTTCATATGTGGTCAGCTCATGGGACCCGCCTAAATTGATGCCTATTATTTGGGGGGTTTGGTGAGATGGAAAGTTATTATCGTGGATAGGAATGAGGCATAGAATCAGGGCCATTAGATTATTCCAGCCCATGATTCCGTAGCCTCAAAGTGTGAGCTTTATTCTGGTGGGAATTCACATAGTACTGTGTGGCTCTCAAGAGAAAAGGAAGAAAAATTGCAGGAGTTGTAGAGGAATAGGGAGTTTTCTTCTATGGGATATACTGTTCATATCTGGTCCAGCTCATTTGACCCACCTAAATTGATGGCTGGCTACTACTTGGGGGGTTAGGTGGGATGGAAAGTTATTATCATGGATAGGAGTGAGGCATAGAATCAGGGCCATTATATTATTCCAACCCTTGATTCAGTAGCCTCAAAGTGTGAGTTTTATTCTGGTGGGAAGTGTCACTTGGTACCGCACAAACTGGCCTGTGGGGCCCACCTGAGCCATGCCTTAACTCTATGGTCTTGAAGACCTCCAGTGGGAAATTTGTGCAAAAATAGGATCCAAAATCCAAATAACAATGTGATAATGACTTGCTTTCAATTTGAATGAACTGATTGTGCCACCACTGATGCTCTCTGTTTCTGAATCAATGTGAGTTGAGAAAAGAGAACAGAAGATTTTATTGAGCTTGTGGATTTAATTGTAGGCCCATCATCAGCTTACAGTCCTATACTGGGTCATGTGATTTGCAGCATTTGCCCCAATGTTTTATTAGGGACCATGAGAGCACATCAACCCCTGAATAAGTTAATGTTCTATTCCTAGATTAAGGGTCAATTTTCTTACCTTTGGATCAAATCAGAGGGCTTACAGTAACAAGGTAGGGTAAAGTGATTAAAGAACAAAATGATTTCAAGAATCTGCATTTCAAGGGCTTACAGAACCCTAATTACTCCGCTTTCTCTTCCCACAAGACTGTAGACTTGCACAATCAAAGAAAAGGAAATCAATTACTCCAATTCCTTAGTAACATTTTCCTCAGGGTGCGCAGTTCCCAGCTTTTTGCTACTGTTGCTTTTCTATTGGTTTTTTTCTTTTCTCAGTTTACTGTTGCTCCCACATGAATGTTTACCATGAATGATAAAACAAAAAAGTATCTCTTCTAATTGTACCCTTCATACCAATTAGAAAAATTGTATACATCATATTTATTGAAAACAGGAGATACCCTACATTTGATGTATCATGTATGCCTTTACTTTTCTTACTGAATTTCTATGGAGACATTGTACAGCAGTACCGAGTAACATGGTGAATTCTGCAAATGCAGAAAAAGGGCAGAATAGCCTCACTACTTTTTTCAATGCACATTTTCTATATATTGGAAGATCGAACAGAGTTTAGTACTTACTAGATCATGCCAAGTGTTTCCTTGTCTGATTTATTAATTGGCAGTAGTCACTTATGTGTAAACATAGTTACTTGTTTTTTATTCAGATATTCAATGATTTTGACTTTGTGACTTTAATTTGCCTGGTTGGTCCTTTTTTACTTGGTTCTATATGCATGGTAAGTGATGCATGATTGCTTATATGTTAATTGTTGTTTTATGCTGCACGATCTTTAGTTATACCTGATCCATATTTTGTTATTTCGAACTCATTTTATTCAGTTTAAAATGTTTCTCTATTTTTAATTTTTATGTCTTCTTTACTTTTTCTTTAACAGCTATCTTGATCAATAAAATTTCTGATGGTTTATCCTCACCTCACAGGTCAAGATTATATCAATTCCATCATTTAAGTACTAAAAACTTCTTTATGAGCCCATCCTCTGCATGTTGAGGTTTATGTAAGTTATTGTTTAATCGTTGCAATACGGTACACAGCATGTGGGACTATATAATGGAGGTGGTTATAAAATATAAGGATAATTGGAAAAAAAATTAAAAATTGTGGTTGACCATGATAGAAAATAACATGTGGATGATATGGAGTGTTCTCCATGGTATTCATATGATGGTTACATTGGAGAAACAAGCAGAGCAACGGCATTACTCTGTATTTCATGTCTCTTTCATTGTTGCCTAAGAATGGAGAGGCTGGGCCCAAAACTAGGGCTATGTCACTTTCATCTTTATTTTTTTTCTTAATTGAGCTCCCACCGGTCACCGGCACAGCAGAAGAAAGTATGTAGCTATTGACAGATGCATTGCTATGCTAGGTAGTGTTTGACTGTTTATCACCAGGGTGTTAATGCTATTTTAAAGTTCACAGGTCTTTTGTAATTTTACAAAATAAATTATATATTCTATGGATAGATAGTTGCACTCTTTTTTTTTTTAATTCTCTTTCAAAAACTGTGGATATTTTTTGCCCTTTTTGCTTTACCCATGAAATCTTTTCACAGCCCTTCTTTTCCTTTTCCCGTGGTTTCTTGATTTTTGGCATCTTAATCATTGCCCTAACATTGTATCAATCTGGGGCGAAAAGAGTTCTACTCTAAAATACCAGCTTCATATTAAAAAGATAAAAAATCCAACAAAGCTAAGTCCTCAAAGCCTTCTAAGAAACTGCAAACAAGAACCTACCTTTTTTTATTCCAAAGTTGAATTGATGACCCTTTTAACCTTTCTTTGCAGATAGTGATGTTGATCCTTATTGCCATTTTTGCCCTTGCCCACAGTGGTATGGCAAGTTTTAGAGATGCTGGTGAGAAACTGATAGGTGAACGTGCATACCGAGTTCTCTTTGCTGGGATATCACTTCCTTTGGCTCTCACCACTGTTGTGAGTTTCATTCACCTCAATATTAGTAAGAAGTACTTTTCCATATTTATTTTGAAAACAATTCTGCTGTTAGTGGAATTACTGAAATTGAGGCAAAAGGCTCCCTTCTATGACTTACCATATTTACACCCGTGACAACACACCTTAGAAGCCTTTTAAAAAAAATTACATTGATGGAGACACTGAAAAATTTCTAACTTATTATTGGCTGGCATGATGTAGGTATACTTTATCAATCACAGATACGACGGCATACAGTTGTGGGATGTTAAGAGTGTACCTGGAGTTCATGAACTTGTGTGGATCTCTAACTTCATTTCTTTCCTTTTCCTTTACCCATCGACCTTTAATCTATTGGAAGTGGCAGCAGTTGACAAGCCAAAAATGCATCTATGGGAAACAGGGGTAATGAGAATCACCAGGCACCCACAGGTATGTAATGGTTCTACTAATTGAGGACTTACTAGTGTCCTTTTTTTACTTTCTCCACCTTCCTTTTCTGTGAATTTGGCCTTTTGGTTCATTGAACCACATATCCAACTACTAGTCAGATTGACCCTCACCCTAAGTCTGGATGATCCTAGCCCGTCACTAGGTGATTGACAATTAAACAGTTAACAAGAGATTACAGTAATGGCCTCGAATAGGGCCAAAGATAGAATTGTTGAATACTCCATCCTTAGCTGTGTTCTTAGATCAAACACACTCTGTATTGCTGAAC